>CM043882.1:28864824-28970005 GCA_024034495.1 Camelina laxa
CATTGTGATTTGTCCTTTCTCAGTCACAAAGACTGGATCTCATTGTGATTTGTCCTGAATCTCAGTCTACTGAAAACTGGGATCTCAATTGTGATTTGTCCTCTCTAATCTCAGTCACAAAGACTGGGATCTCATTGTGATTTGTCCCTAATCTCAGTCACAGAAGACTGAGATCTCAATGTGATTTGTCCTAATCTCAGTCACGGAGACTGAGATCTCATGTGAGTTTGTCCCTAATCTCAGTCACAAAGACTGAGATCTCATTGTGATTTGTCCCTAATCTCAGTCACGGAGACTGAGATCTCATTGTGATTTGTCCCTAATCTCAGTCACGAAGACTGGGATCTCATTGTGATTTGTCCCTAATCTCAGTCACGAAGACTGAGATCTCATTGTGATTTGTCCCTAATCTCAGTCACAAAGACTATCCGTGACTGAGATCTCTTTGTGATTTGTCCCTAATCTCAGTCACAAAGACTGAGATCTCATTGTGATTTGTCCCTAATCTCAGTCACGAAGACTGGGATCTCATTGTGATTTGTCCCTAATCTCAGTCACGAAGACCGGGATCTCATTGTGATTTGTCCCTAATCTCAGTCACGAAGACTGGGATCTCATTGTGATTTGTCCCTAATCTCAGTCACGGAGACCGAGATCTCATTGTGATTTGTCCCTAATCTCAGTCACGGAGACTGAGATCTCATTGTGATTTGTCCCTAATCTCAGTCACAAAGACTGGGATCTCATTGTGATTTGTCCCTAATCTCAGTCACAAAAACTGGGATCTCATTGTGATTTGTCCCTAATCTCAGTCACGGAGAGACTGGGATCTCATTGTGATTTGTCCCTAATCTCAGTCACGAAGACCGAGATCTCAATGTGATTTGTCCCTAATCTCAGTCACAAAGACTGGGATCTCAATGTGATTTGTCCCTAATCTCAGTCACGAAGACTGAGATCTCATTGTGATTTGTCTCTAATCTCAGTCACGAAGACTGAGATCTCATTGTGATTTGTCCCTAATCTCAGTCACGGAGACTGAGATCTCATTGTGATTTGTCCCTAATCTCAGTCACGAAGACTGGGATCTCATTGTGATTTGTCCCTAATCTCAGTCACGAAGACTGGGATCTCATGTGATTTGTCCCTAATCTCAGTCACGAAGACTGGGATCTCATTGTGATTTGTCCCTAATCTCAGTCACGGAGACTGAGATCTCATTGTGATTTGTCCCTAATCTCAGTCACGGAGACTGAGATCTCATTGTGATTTGTCCCTAATCTCAGTCACAAAGACTGGGATCTCATTGTGATTTGTCCCTAATCTCAGTCACGAAGACTGAGATCTCATTGTGATTTGTCCCTAATCTCAGTCACGGAGACTGGGATCTCATTGTGATTTGTCCCTAATCTCAGTCACGAAGACTGAGATCTCATTGTGATTTGTCCCTAATCTCAGTCACGAAGACTGAGATCTCTTTGTGATTTGTCCCTAATCTCAGTCACAAAGACTGGGATCTCATTGTGATTTGTCCCTAATCTCAGTCACAAAGACTGAGATCTCAATGTGATTTGTCCCTAATCTCAGTCACGGAGACTGAGATCTCATTGTGATTTGTCCCTAATCTCAGTCACGGAGACTGAGATCTCATTGTGATTTGTCCCTAATCTCAGTCACGGAGACTGAGATCTCATTGTGATTTGTCCCCAATCTCAGTCACGGAGACTGAGATCTCATTGTGATTTGTCCCTAATCTCAGTCACGGAGACTGGGATCTCATTGTGATTTGTCCCTAATCTCAGTCACGAAGACTGGGATCTCATTGTGATTTGTCCCCAATCTCAGTCACGAAGACTGGGATCTCATTGTGATTTGTCCCTAATCTCAGTCACGAAGACTGAGATCTCAATGTGATTTGTCCCTAATCTCAGTCACGAAGACTGAGATCTCAATGTGATTTGTCCCTAATCTCAGTCACGGAGACTGAGATCTCATTGTGATTTGTCCCTAATCTCAGTCACGGAGACTGAGATCTCATTGTGATTTGTCCCTAATCTCAGTCACGAAGACTGGGATCTCATTGTGATTTGTCCCTAATCTCAGTCACGAAGACTGGGATCTCATTGTGATTTGTCCCTAATCTCAGTCACAAAGACTGGGATCTCAATGTGATTTGTCCCTAATCTCAGTCACGAAGACTGAGATCTCAATGTGATTTGTCCCTAATCTCAGTCACGGAGACTGAGATCTCATTGTGATTTGTCCCTAATCTCAGTCACGGAGACTGAGATCTCATTGTGATTTGTCCCTAATCTCAGTCACGGAGACTGAGATCTCATTGTGATTTGTCCCTAATCTCAGTCACGGAGACTGAGATCTCATTGTGATTTGTCCCTAATCTCAGTCACGGAGACTGGGATCTCATTGTGATTTGTCCCTAATCTCAGTCACGAAGACTGGGATCTCATTGTGATTTGTCCCTAATCTCAGTCACGAAGACTGGGATCTCATTGTGATTTGTCCCTAATCTCAGTCACGAAGACTGAGATCTCATTGTGATTTGTCCCTAATCTCAGTCACGGAGACTGAGATCTCAATGTGATTTGTCCCTAATCTCAGTCACGGAGACTGGGATCTCATTGTGATTTGTCCCTAATCTCAGTCACGGAGACTGAGATCTCATTGTGATTTGTCCCTAATCTCAGTCACGAAGACTGGGATCTCATTGTGATTTGTCCCTAATCTCAGTCACGAAGACTGAGATCTCATTGTGATTTGTCCCTAATCTCAGTCACGGAGACTGGGATCTCATTGTGATTTGTCCCTAATCTCAGTCACGAAGACTGAGATCTCATTGTGATTTGTCCCTAATCTCAGTCACAAAGACTAGGATCTCATTGTGATTTGTCCCTAATCTCAGTCACGAAGACTGAGATCTCAATGTGATTTGTCCCTAATCTCAGTCACGGAGACTGAGATCTCATTGTGATTTGTCCCTAATCTCAGTCACAAAGACTGGGATCTCATTGTGATTTGTCCCTAATCTCAGTCACGAAGACTGAGATCTCATTGTGATTTGTCCCTAATCTCAGTCACGGAGACTGAGATCTCATTGTGATTTGTCCCTAATCTCAGTCACAAAGACTGAGATCTCATTGTGATTTGTCCCTAATCTCAGTCACGAAGACTGAGATCTCATTGTGATTTGTCCCTAATCTCAGTCACGAAGACTGAGATCTCTTTGTGATTTGTCCCTAATCTCAGTCACGGAGACTGAGATCTCATTGTGATTGGTCCCTAATCTCAGTCACGGAGACTGAGATCTCATTGTGATTTGTCCCTAATCTCAGTCACGGAGACTGAGATCTCATTGTGATTTGTCCCTAATCTCAGTCACGGAGACTGAGATCTCATTGTGATTTGTCCCTAATCTCAGTCACAAAGACTGAGATCTCATTGTGATTTGTCCCTAATCTCAGTCACGGAGACTGGGATCTCATTGTGATTTGTCCCTAATCTCAGTCACGGAGACTGGGATCTCATTGTGATTTGTCCCTAATCTCAGTCACGGAGACTGGGATCTCATTGTGATTTGTCCCTAATCTCAGTCACGGAGACTGGGATCTCATTGTGATTTGTCCCTAATCTCAGTCACGGAGACGGAGATCTCATTGTGATTTGTCCCTAATCTCAGTCACGAAGACTGAGATCTCATTGTGATTTGTCCCTAATCTCAGTCACGAAGACCGAGATCTCATTGTGATTTGTCCCTAATCTCAGTCACGAAGACTGGGATCTCATTGTGATTTGTCCCTAATCTCAGTCACTAATCTCAGTCACGAAAACTGGGATCTCATTGTGATTTGTCCCTAATCTCAGTCACAGAGACTGGGATCTCATTGTGATTTGTCCCTAATCTCAGTCACGAAGACTGAGATCTCATTGTGATTTGTCCCTAATCTCAGTCACGAAGACTGAGATCTCAATGTGATTTGTCCCTAATCTCAGTCACGGAGACTGAGATCTCATTGTGATTTGTCCCTAATCTCAGTCACAAAGACGGAGATCTCATTGTGATTTGTCCCTAATCTCAGTCACGGAGACTGAGATCTCATTGTGATTTGTCCCTAATCTCAGTCACGAAGACTGGGATCTCATTGTGATTTGTCCCTAATCTCAGTCACGAAGACTGAGATCTCATTGTGATTTGTCCCTAATCTCAGTCACAAAGACTATCCGTGACTGAGATCTCTTTGTGATTTGTCCCTAATCTCAGTCACAAAGACTGAGATCTCATTGTGATTTGTCCCTAATCTCAGTCACGAAGACTGAGATCTCATTGTGATTTGTCCCTAATCTCAGTCACGAAGACTGGGATCTCATTGTGATTTGTCCCTAATCTCAGTCACGAAGACTGAGATCTCATTGTGATTTGTCCCTAATCTCAGTCACGGAGACTGAGATCTCATTGTGATTTGTCCCTAATCTCAGTCACGGAGACTGAGATCTCATTGTGATTTGTCCCTAATCTCAGTCACAAAGACTGGGATCTCATTGTGATTTGTCCCTAATCTCAGTCACGAAGACTGAGATCTCATTGTGATTTGTCCCTAATCTCAGTCACGGAGAGACTGGGATCTCATTGTGATTTGTCCCTAATCTCAGTCACGAAGACCGAGATCTCATTGTGATTTGTCCCTAATCTCAGTCACAAAGACTGGGATCTCATTGTGATTTGTCCCTAATCTCAGTCACAAAGACTGGGATCTCATTGTGATTTGTCCCTAATCTCAGTCACGAAGACTGAGATCTCATTGTGATTTGTCCCTAATCTCAGTCACGGAGACTGAGATCTCATTGTGATTTGTCCCTAATCTCAGTCACGAAGACTGAGATCTCATTGTGATTTGTCCCTAATCTCAGTCACGAAGACTGGATCTCATTGTGATTTGTCCCTAATCTCAGTCACGAAGACTGGGATCTCATTGTGATTTGTCCCTAATCTCAGTCACGGAGACTGAGATCTCATTGTGATTTGTCCCTAATCTCAGTCACGGAGACTGAGATCTCATTGTGATTTGTCCCTAATCTCAGTCACAAAGACTGAGATCTCATTGTGATTTGTCCCTAATCTCAGTCACGAAGACTGAGATCTCATTGTGATTTGTCCCTAATCTCAGTCACAAAGACTGGGATCTCATTGTGATTTGTCCCTAATCTCAGTCACGAAGACTGGGATCTCATTGTGATTTGTCCCTAATCTCAGTCACGAAGACTGGGATCTCTTTGTGATTTGTCCCTAATCTCAGTCACAAAGACTGGGATCTCAATGTGATTTGTCCCTAATCTCAGTCACGAAGACTGAGATCTCATTGTGATTTGTCCCTAATCTCAGTCACGGAGACTGAGATCTCATTGTGATTTGTCCCTAATCTCAGTCACGGAGACTGAGATCTCATTGTGATTTGTCCCTAATCTCAGTCACGGAGACTGAGATCTCATTGTGATTTGTCCCTAATCTCAGTCACGGAGACTGAGATCTCATTGTGATTTGTCCCTAATCTCAGTCACGGAGACTGGGATCTCATTGTGATTTGTCCCTAATCTCAGTCACGAAGACTGGGATCTCATTGTGATTTGTCCCTAATCTCAGTCACGAAGACTGGGATCTCATTGTGATTTGTCCCTAATCTCAGTCACGAAGACTGAGATCTCATTGTGATTTGTCCCTAATCTCAGTCACGGAGACTGAGATCTCATTGTGATTTGTCCCTAATCTCAGTCACGGAGACTGAGATCTCATTGTGATTTGTCCCTAATCTCAGTCACGGAAACTGAGATCTCATTGTGATTTGTCCCTAATCTCAGTCACGGAGACTGGGATCTCATTGTGATTTGTCCCTAATCTCAGTCACGAAGACTGAGATCTCATTGTGATTTGTCCCTAATCTCAGTCACGGAGACTGAGATCTCATTGTGATTTGTCCCTAATCTCAGTCACGGAGACTGGGATCTCATTGTGATTTGTCCCTAATCTCAGTCACGAAGACTGAGATCTCATTGTGATTTGTCCCTAATCTCAGTCACAAAGACTAGGATCTCAATGTGATTTTTCCCTAATCTCAGTCACGAAGACGGAGATCTCATGTGATTTGTCCCTAATCTCAGTCACGGAGACTGAGATCTCATTGTGATTTGTCCCTAATCTCAGTCACAAAGACTAGGATCTCAATGTGATTTGTCCCTAATCTCAGTCACGAAGACTGAGATCTCAATGTGATTTGTCCCTAATCTCAGTCACGGAGACTGAGATCTCATTGTGAGTTGTCCCTAATCTCAGTCACAAAGACTGAGATCTCATTGTGATTTGTCCCTAATCTCAGTCACGAAGACTGAGATCTCATTGTGATTTGTCCCTAATCTCAGTCACGAAGACTGAGATCTCATTGTGATTTGTCCCTAATCTCAGTCACGGAGACTGAGATCTCATTGTGATTTGTCCCTAATCTCAGTCACGGAGACTGAGATCTCATTGTGATTTGTCCCTAATCTCAGTCACGGAGACTGAGATCTCATTGTGATTTGTCCCTAATCTCAGTCACGGAGACTGAGATCTCATTGTGATTTGTCCCTAATCTCAGTCACAAAGACTGAGATCTCATTGTGATTTGTCCCTAATCTCAGTCACGGAGACTGGGATCTCATTGTGATTTGTCCCTAATCTCAGTCACGGAGACTGGGATCTCATTGTGATTTGTCCCTAATCTCAGTCACGGAGACTGGGATCTCATTGTGATTTGTCCCTAATCTCAGTCACGGAGACGGAGATCTCATTGTGATTTGTCCCTAATCTCAGTCACGAAGACCGAGATCTCATTGTGATTTGTCCCTAATCTCAGTCACGAAGACTGAGATCTCATTGTGATTTGTCCCTAATCTCAGTCACGAAGACTGGGATCTCATTGTGATTTGTCCCTAATCTCAGTCACAGTCACGAAAACTGGGATCTCAATGTGATTTGTCCCTAATCTCAGTCACCAGTCACGAAAACTGGGATCTCATTGTGATTTGTCCCTAATCTCAGTCACAGAGACTGGGATCTCATTGTGATTTGTCCCTAATCTCAGTCACGAAGACTGAGATCTCATTGTGATTTGTCCCTAATCTCAGTCACGAAGACTGAGATCTCAATGTGATTTGTCCCTAATCTCAGTCACGGAGACTGAGATCTCAATGTGAGTTGTCCCTAATCTCAGTCACAAAGACGGAGATCTCATTGTGATTTGTCCCTAATCTCAGTCACGGAGACTGAGATCTCATTGTGATTTGTCCCTAATCTCAGTCACGAAGACTGAGATCTCATTGTGATTTGTCCCTAATCTCAGTCACGAAGACTGGGATCTCATTGTGATTTGTCCCTAATCTCAGTCACGAAGACTGGGATCTCATTGTGATTTGTCCCTAATCTCAGTCACGGAGACTGAGATCTCATTGTGATTTGTCCCTAATCTCAGTCACGGAGACCGAGATCTCATTGTGATTTGTCCCTAATCTCAGTCACGAAGACCGGGATCTCATTGTGATTTGTCCCTAATCTCAGTCACGAAGACTGGATCTCATTGTGATTTGTCCCTAATCTCAGTCACGGAGAGACTGGATCTCATTGTGATTTGTCCCTAATCTCAGTCACGAAGACCGAGATCTCATGTGATTTGTCTTTGTCCCTAATCTCAGTCACGAAGACTGGGATCTCAATGTGATTTGTCCCTAATCTCAGTCACGAAGACTGAGATCTCATTGTGATTTGTCCCTAATCTCAGTCACGGAGACTGAGATCTCATTGTGATTTGTCCCTAATCTCAGTCACGAAGACTGAGATCTCATTGTGATTTGTCCCTAATCTCAGTCACAAAGACTGGGATCTCAATGTGATTTGTCCCTAATCTCAGTCACGGAGACTGGGATCTCATTGTGATTTGTCCCTAATCTCAGTCACGGAGACTGAGATCTCATTGTGATTTGTCCCTAATCTCAGTCACAAAGACTGGGATCTCATTGTGATTTGTCCCTAATCTCAGTCACGAAGACTGGGATCTCATTGTGATTTGTCCCTAATCTCAGTCACGAAGACTGAGATCTCATTGTGATTTGTCACTAATCTCAGTCACGAAGACTGGGATCTCACTGTGATTTGTCCCTAATCTCAGTCACCAAGACTGGGATCTCACTGTGATTTGTCCCTAATATCAGTCACCAAGACTGAGATCTCACTGTGATTTGTCCCTAATCTCAGTCACCAAGACTGGGATCTCACTGTGATTTGTCCCTAATCTCAGTCACAGAAACTGAGATTTCATTGTGATTTGTCCCTAGTCTCAGTCACAAAGACTGAGATTTCTTTGTGATTTGTCCCTAGCCTCAGTCACCAAGACTGAGATCTTATAGTGGTTTGTCCCAAATTTCAGTCACAGAGACTGAGATTTATTTGTGATTTGTCCCTAATCTCAGTCACAAAAACTGAAATTTCTATGTGATTTGTCCCTAGTCTCAGTCACAAAACTGAGATTTCTATGTGATTTGTCCCTAGTCTCAGTCACAAAACTGAGATTTCTATGTGATTTGTCCCTAGTCTCAGTCACAAAAACTGAGATTTCTATGTGATTTGTCCCCAGTCTCAGTTACAAAGACTAAGATTTCTTTGTGATTTGTCTCTAGGTTCAGTCAAGGAGACTGAGATTTCTTTGTGATTTGTCCCTAGGCTCAGTTATAGAAACTGAGATTTCTTTGTGATTTGTCCCTAGTCTCAGTCACAAAGAGATTTCTATGTGATTTGCCTCTAGTCTCAGTCACAAAAACTGAGATTTCTATGTAATTTGTCCCTAGTCTCAGTTACAAAGACTGAGATTTTTATTGTGATTTGTCCCTAGTCTCAGTCAGGAGACCGAAATTTCTTTGTAATTTGTCCCTAGGCTCAGTCATAAAAACTGAGATTTAATTGTAATTTGTTCCTAGTCTTAGTCACAAAAACTCTGTTCTATAGTGTGTGAGAGAGAGAAGAGCATACCGGATCCAATTGCTAGAATTGCGGCTTGTGGTGGATTAATGACGGCACAGAATTGCTTGATGCCAAACTGTCCTTCCAAGTTAGAAATCGTAAATGTTCCTTCCTGAGAAAACGAGATTATTAGCCTCTTTATTGAAAGATATGACTGGTGAGTTAAGCTAATAAAATTCTCTCACCTCGTAATCTTCTGGCTTTAAGCTGTTCTCTCTTGCTTTTTGAGCCAATAACCGAACTTCTTCTCCAATTGTGTACAGACCCTTCTTGTCTGCATCCTGGAATCAAGATTTCGATATAATTCAGCAATATGAAGTTCGTGCTACAGCGACGGGTTCCACACTATATTGCACACACCTTCACAACAGGGACATATAGCCCGTTTTCTGTCTGCACTGCCACGTTGATGTTCACATTTTTAAACCTGTAGAGAAAGGTTAAGCTGTTTGCTAACCCATTCATATTCAAAAGGTTGTCGATGTACTTACTGGCGGATGTAATCATCAGTCCATAAACTATTGCACTGAGGAACTTTCCTGAGAGCTAATGCAGCAGCCTAAAAAGCATGACGACGAGTATGGTTTATTAGAAGATCTGTTGGCTTGCATGTAAAGTACACACAAGCAAGATGTACCTTAACAACAAGATCATTGACAGATATCCGTTTCCCACCAGAAGCCTCTTGGAAAGAATTAAGCTGACTCCTCAAACTGCA
The DNA here is from genome assembly GCA_024034495.1 of Camelina laxa. Taxonomy (NCBI): domain Eukaryota; kingdom Viridiplantae; phylum Streptophyta; class Magnoliopsida; order Brassicales; family Brassicaceae; genus Camelina; species Camelina laxa. Next base: position 28,874,598 of record CM043882.1, read on the forward strand.
TATACAAAACTCGGTTTGTCTAGCTTACCAATTGACAGCGACTCAAAATATATCATTCAAAACTTTATACTTACCCGATAAGTTTGTCAACACATGTATCTACGGTCAAATAATAGTGAGGGATAGTTTGCTTTGAGAATGCCAAACGTGAGGCTGTGACCTGTCAAAATTATAAAGGTTTCAGAATCCTTCAACTTTTTGAAACTGGCGTAACAAGGCTGTAAGGGTTATATAGGTTTTACCTTTTGTATCTGAGAATGAGGGATGTCAACATAGTCCAAAGCTGGGGCCTTAGAATCAGTAGATTTAGATGGCTTCGCAGTAGCTCCTTTACCACCTGAAGCTGCACCATTGGAAAATGTAGTAGGACACAAGGATGAGTGATATACTATAAACAGAGGCAAGAAAGGTCTGAAAGAGAAAGAAAGGAAACGAAGAGTCAAGGAGTGACTGATACCTAAGTATTCATCGAGAACCAGTAAAGTCCCCTGAGAATCTTCGGTAATGAGAACTCCACCCATGTCGACATTGTAACCAAAGCTTTCTCAGGCAGCAGAAGGTAGGTAGAGACAATTCAAAGATTAGAAACCTTAAATTTAAAAATTAAGATGTATAATGTACATCTAGGACAACAGCATTTCCTGATATAACAGAGAAAATGGCAACATAGTTTCACTTGCCAGTGATGAATGGGTGAGCTAATGCCTGTGACACAGTCAGTCTCCTTTCGGGATCAAGGATGAAAATTTTGTCCAAGAGATCCCTGAAAAGAGCCAACATCTTGGGATCCTCACCAGGGTAACCTTTAATGATTGAACCAAAATCTTTCGGCTTCACATTTACGATCATTCTCTTCATCAGCTGAAATGAAAAAGTAACTAATTACTCACCCTCAACTGGTTTTCAAACAGCCAAATGCCCGAGATATATAAGGACTAGTTTTTTACCTTTCCACTGACGGTGTCTTCCTCTGTAGCATAAAAGTTCAAGTCATGATCAAAGTGCTGATCAATAAATGCTCCCTGTTAAACCGAATAACACAATCATTAAGACGTGCACTAAAAAAAGATTCTCTTAAATATGGAGCTCCCTTTTTCTGTATGGAAAGTTTTCATTTAAGAGAATGTTTTCATGCTGATCAAAACAAGGTGACATACACAACACCCAATCTATTTCAATGCTTACCTTGCGAAGCATTTTTTTAGGGAAGGGACCTTTCAGTTCCATATGAAGGCGTAACATATCATTGTTTGTGGCGCCAGGGAAAAGAACTTTCCCGCTATAAAGCTCATATAGACAGCAGCCAACAGACCATATATCCAACGGATGGTCATAGGCGAGCCCGAGAACTGCAATGGAGAATATAGAAGTTTCAGTCACATATTCTTTACCAGTAATCAACGGAAAATCCTCTTCACAATCCAAAATATGATTATTCTCACAGCAAATAAAACTTACTGATTTCAGGGGATCTGTAAAAGCGACTAACAAGATACGGTGTAACTTCGTTTTTACCAGCAAACATTGCATTACCGAAGTCACAAAGCTTCAACACGTTTTTCCCCTCATTGACCTGGACAAATCAAAGACCAAGTGTTAGAAAGCTAGGTGAATCAAGTAGGAGAAAACCAATGAAAAGTAAAACTGACCAGCATGTTGTCAGGTTTTATATCGCAGTGAAGAACCCCACAATTCTTCAGATGTTTAAGGGCAATGAATAGCTGCTTCGAATACGACCTAACAGCAGATAGTTGAAGACCAATGTTGCGGCCAAACTTCTTCAAGACCTCACGAAGATTCAGATGGAGAGACTCAAACACCAAGCAAAGGTGATTGCGACACTTGAAGGTTGAAAGAAAACGAACGCAGTGGCGCCTGTCATCTCGGTCAGCGCCAGCCAGCTTCTTCAAAATCTGAACCTCAATCTTGCCAGCTTTATGCCTAAACAAAATGCGGTACAGTAATCAGCCACAAAAGCATAGAGATTATATATTAGATATGGCATAAGAATTCGAAGAATTAGTTGGGACCTAGAGAATGCACCACCTACATCGTCTCGTTGTTACGAATAATTTTTATTGCCACTTCTTCAGGTTCAGCAGGTCCAGCTTTCAAATCTTTTGCACGAACCACAGTAGAGAAGACACCTTTTCCATGAGTAGCAATGACTTCATATCTACCATCCAATAACTCGCCAAACTGATAGCCTAAATAGAAGAGACACTATCTTTCTTTCAAAAAAAGAAAAATAGCAGAGGTGCTTTCACCTTTCACAAGTGAAAAGTAGAGAGAAACACACTTACTGTAATAACCCTCTGCATCATCCCAATTATCATGAAGCCCGCTCCTCACCATGGGAACACCGTCACCTTTCCCTCCCTAAAAGAAGGTGAAAAAAAAAAGTTAAGAATCCTCACACAGCAAACAGAGATTTTCCTCAAATTACTACGAAAAAAAGAGATTCAATACGATCAAATTAGTAATTTCATTGCGATTAAAGAAACCTAAGATGACGATACCAGAAGTTTACTAAACTGCAAATATGACACGGTCAGAAGATATCAAGTACAGTATAGTAAAATACATACCACTTTCCGAATACCAGCTGGAGACTCTCCAAAAATATCATCATGGAACATGTCAGCTGATCTTTCACTCTGGACAAATAAAATTACGTAAGATCGAGAAACATCATCAGGTGCATATATTGCTATTTATAGCATAAATATAAAACCAAGAATTACTCACAACCAACACGAACATAACTACCAAAGAAACAATCAAGGTTTCCTTTGCTAACGCACCTTTGGGCTACCTTCACCAAGCCCTGCTGGAGCCATTACTGATGCCTTGTCATCATCAGCATCAATGTTAGAATTGGCTTGACCAACATTAGCTGCTATGACAACTGCAGAAGAAGCCGACTCCGGGGCAGCTTCCTGAACGACATCTGGCACAAAAAAACAGAAGAATCACTAGGAATGCCTGGAAGCTCAAATCTCAAAACAAGTTATTATGGAGAATGTTGTATGAAGAAAGACATTTTCTTGGGATCAAACCAGCACTTCTTCTGTTAAAGAGCCATTCACATATTCCACAAGCTGAAAGGTTCAGCTTCATTCTTAACCTAAGTGGCTATTTTGGTACACAAAGTGCAACTGACTTTCACATTGAAAACAAAATAAACCACTTCTTACGACCAACTGAAAACCTCAAGATATCTTGTAACAGCTCCAAACAAACCAAGAAAGCTCATATTTGAAGAATATGGATACATTGCGACAAAGATTGAAGAATACCTTTCGGCTTATCCTGAGAGAAAAGTTCATTTTGCTGCTCAGGCTTCTTCTTATGTTTCTCCAGTATGGCTTGCATTCGCTTCCTGCTCTCCTCCTTGATTCTATTTAGTTCTTCTTCTTCCTCCTCTGGAGTTTTTCCATACAACTCCTTCGTCATTATCTTGGCCATCCTCATTTCGGGACCTGATAGCAAAATAATTAAGAGCCAAACAAGATACCCAAAAGATTTATGATCTACAACGAAATATTCACAAGGACGAGGTTATTGAACATTTACCTTTCATCATTTCCCCACGTCTCTTCTGACTTATCATCCTTAGAATTATGGGCCTTCAAGGAATTTGGCCTTCTCATTTCTAAGTCATCTGTCGCATCATATCTTGATTGTCTAGACTGTCCGTGCCTCATCTCACTGTAGTCGACATCACTACTTCTATACTTCTCCCTATCAGTCTGGATTTCTCTTCCTTTCTCCCTATCTTTTTCACTATCCCTTTCCCTCTTACTCTCTCTGCTGTTATACCTGGTTCTATCTCTACTCCTACCTCTTTTATTGTCTCTATCTCGTAAATGATCTCCTTCCCTATCCCTTCTCCTATCAATGCTGCGCTCTCGTTCCTTCTCTTTTCGCCTTTCATGGTCAACCTCTATGTCCCTCCTCTTCTCTCGTTCTCTTTCCCTCCTTCGATCACTATCTCTCTCTCTTCGCTTACTTCCTTCTGAATCCCTATCTCTTATGCTTCCCTCCCTGTCCATATCTCTCTCTTTACTTCTTTCTCTTTCCAACACGTCTCGACTATATTGTCTGTCATTTTCCTCATATCGCCCACGTCGATGATATCTTTCATCAGTCCTACCTGAGTCAACTCTGTCATGATAATCCCTACTAGAATCATGATGTCTTCCTCTGTCCGAAAACTCATCCTCCGCAACAACCCTTGATCTTGAAATTTCCCTCTCCCTATCATGTGACTTAGATCTACTCCGAGCACGGATTTCATTAGACTGCCTACTGTTTGACGGCGACCTGTTTCTGCTCCTATGCATCTCGTCAGAGCTTTCTGGAGAAAATGAGCTCTTGCCATTCGCATAACTTCTCTTACTAACTCTCTCTGAAGGATCTTCAGCTTCTTTACACAACCTCTTATCCTCCCGAGTTAAAACACCATTAGAACTCACATCTTCTCCTTGACGCCCTTTTTTCGCAAGAGGAGGCTGCAAACGTCGCAACAAGATTTTCAGAACACTTATCAGAAGAGAAATACATGGGGTAGAAAACGCAACTGAGAACATACATTCAAAAAAAAAAGAACAAAACAAAAAAAAAAAAAAAAAAAAAAAAGGGAAAAGAGCATCTACATAAAACCAGTTCTTACAAATCAAGGGAAAGCTATCAGTCTCCATTGAACGCCTAGTGCAACACTCAGGTTATCTAAAGAAAACTCTCAAAGACCAAAGCTTATTCATTAATTCAGCTTCGTATATCAACCAAACCAAATCCACCCCTTCTCTAAATTCAGCATCCAAACAGAATTTAGAAGGAAGACTTAATAAAAAAGAGGGATAAGAACAGACCAGATCATTTTCTTGAAATTGATCGGATTTGATTTCGCCTGACTCGCCTTCGGAATCTGCCGACTTCATCAAAGCATCGCCGCGCCCTCCTTCTTCTAGAATCTCCTCTTCCTCCACATCCTCCTCACGGCCGTTACTAACTCCAATCGGATCCGCCTCCGTAACATCTATAGCCTCTGTCTCATCGCCGGCGGTTTGAACTTCATCGCCCCGCTTCTTATCACGGTGATGGCGATGATGCCTGTGGTGGTGATGCTTGTGGTGACGGTGCTTATGCCGCTTCGATGATTTATCGGTTTCTTCGGAGGAAGAAGATGAACGGCGGTGCTTGCGGTGGTGAGATTCGATCTTCTTGTCGTTCGCCATCAGAGAGGATCTTCGAAATTGAAATTAGGGTTAAGGGCTCAATCAAATTGGATACGAATCACGACGGACTTTACTACTTCCGTCTTTATAATTTTTTTAAGTTTATTTATGTAAATATACGACACGCGTGCATAAAAATAAAATATAAAAATACAAATGAAAATGAAAATAAAAATAGAGGTTCATCCAATTATACTGATTCTATTAGTGATAAAAAGTTGGAAAAAAAAAAAACATTAGTGCATAATTAAAAGAAAAATCAATTTCGACATTAGAGTCCAAATTACTAGTGGTGAAAGAATGCTATATATTAAATCTTTGTAAACTCCTACACACAAATCATAAGGTTATATTTTTGTGGTATGGTAGAAATCAGGAAGACATAAAATCATAAATAAACTTTATATACGAGTTTCACTAAATTTAATCTTATTTTGTATATTTTGAAAAATACTGTAAAAACTAAACGAGAAAAAAAAAATAACAACAAATTATAGATAACTAACACAGTATCTAATAAACTAATAAAAATACACAATTGTAATTCTTTACAGTTTTATACATGTTTTGTAAATATATTTATGCATTGAAGAATTAAAAACAAACGAATTAGAGATAATTACTAACACAACAATGGAGTGGTAAAGTGATCAGGTTGTTGAGAATATTCATACGGCTGTTCATATGGTGGCTCTTGCTCATCTTGTTGTCCTTCTTCTCCTCCTCCATGTCCACCGGAGAGATCTTCAACTTCGAGAATCTCAACCCTTCGTTTCATCTTCTTTTGCAGTTTAACTACAACATCCGATGGTCTAAATCGTCCGCAAATAATTACTTGACGTTCCTTTTTGCTGATCATGTGTGTATCAACTTCTTCATACAAAACAAAAGTATCCAAAACATGTATTAACATTCAATTTTTTTTTTCAATAATTTGTTTTTTTTCAGCTATTCAGCTTGAACTTAACTTCTTATAATATACAATTCTTCTCGGCTCATTTAATTCCACATATTATTTTATATAACCAAAATATACCAACCTTACATATTGATGATAATCCTCCTAGCTTTTCTACAACAAGCATTGCAATCCAAGTTAACCCTCATCACAACACAACATTGTCTCTGCATTACACGACCAAAACAATACCAAAACAAAACCAAATCACTACCGAGAGTCAGCCGGATCTTTGTTATCTTTTCGAAGCTTCTGACGACGAGCTTGGTTTGCCTCCTCCGCCTCCACAACCGCTGACGCTTTGTAAGGAGGAGACGGTGACGGAGTTGGTACGAGTTTCGTCGGATTCATTTGAGCTCGACGAGTTATTTGGGTTCGAAATTGAAGATCATGTTACAGATTTTGGAAATTGCGATCTTGGTGATGGGCTTTTCGAATATTCCGAAGCTTGTTTAGATTCCGGCGATCTGTTTTCATGGTGGCCGGATTTTTTACCGGCAAAGTAATTCTAGTGTTTTTTGAAAAAAGCGTGTAATGGCCTTTTAAGCGTTTTTCCTAGCTCTTTTTTTGGTTTTTTTTTTTTTTTTTTTTGTATCATTGAATATGATATAGTATTTAGGATCTGGTATGTTTTGTTAAGTTATTATGATTAGAGAAATCAAATGTTTAGTAGGGGAAATGGTTTAGATTAGTTTGTATAAGTATCAATCAATATGTTTGTTTATTTGCTCCCTTCTTCAAGGATTTGTTCATCTTTAGTGGACATCTTCATGCTTTGTTTAGCTGTTGTTAATCTTAAAGTATTATCCCAGAGATGAATCAGATGTTCATATCAGGATTATATGTTGGTAAGACGTTTCGAACAGTAGGGGAAATGGCCTACTGTTTGAAAATTTGGGATTTGAGAATTGAGTGATTTGCTCGAGTACAAGCTGTAAAAGGCCTTACATGAGGAAAAGTCTAACATTCGAACCAAAAGGCCCATTAAAGAGATGCCAGGTAATGGGCCACATCTCGCTATTCTCTTTTCCTAGAGTAGAGCCTGTGTGGTATGACTGGTGAACAGCTTAAACCAGAAATTATTTGTGTAAAGTAAAACCCAAAATGATTATTCCGGACACCAAAATACAGACACAACACAAGTGAAAGAAAGATCCAAAAGAAGTAAAACAAGACTAAGAATTGAGAAAAAATGGCTTAATAAGTTTGGAACTGATTTTGTCTTTTCGTGTTCGGTGGGAGTCTTATAAGGTTAAACTATCTGGATTCTCAATGATCTTTGCAAAGGTTTGTAAGAAAGCTGCCAAGTCAGCTCCATAGACAATGCGATGATCTGCAGTCACATTCACCTGCCAAACCCAACAAAGCCAAACTTAATCTTACATTACTTTAAAGAAGTTCCTACATCTAATAAAGCTATAGCCAGTAATCGTATTTTCAACTTTATAAATCAAAGAGATTCACCAATCCTATCAAGCAGGTTCTTGATCAGGATCGAATCAGTTTTTGTTCCATGTGAAAGTTAAAGTCAAACTTACCACCATTCTGTTTTTCACACTGAAGAATCCATCCTTGTCAGCAACTACAGTTGGCTTCGACGCTCCAACAGCCATAATTGCACCCTAGAGATTTTGAGAACAACAAGATAAGTAGATATAGCTTGTAATCACTGATCATAAAGAGGCAAATTCAGTTTTATTTTATATACCTGTCCTGGCGGAAGAATAGCATCAAATCTATCCACTCCAAACATACCGAGATTCGATAAAGTGAAAGTTCCTGCATTCCATACATATATATCCTTAATCACAATCCTTAAAACACACTTCAGATGTGTATTATCTAAAAAGTTAAGAATTACCAGAGTTGTATTCATGGGGTTGCAGTTGCTTGCTTCTAGCTTTCCCTACCAGCTCTTTCCATTTTTGGGATAACAAGTACAAATCCAACTATTAAAAAAGAAACCAACATGACTCGCACATTCACTTAAAAAAACCAGCCTAAGACAATGTTCAATCACAAGCTAGCTACTTTCTTCCGAGAACTACATTGCATTTGGTTACCTTATCTGCATCTTGTAGAACAGGCGTAATCAAACCGCCATTAATAGCAACCGCCACAGCAACGTTAATGTTACTATTGTAACTAAAACTCTTCCCATCTTTGCAACTTGCATTCACCACAGGATGCTGAGCCAGAGCCATCCCCGCAGCTTTAGCCAATAAAACAGTCATCGTTACACCCTTTGGTTTCACCTGTAAACAAAAGCAGTGATTTAAGCATTCGCTTCATACGATACAACATACAGAACAATGTGTGTCTATGTTTCATTCAATTCAATTCAACCTTCTCGTATAGTGCATCGAGAGCATCAGTGTTCACAGGATAACCAACACGGAAGGTAGGAACAGAGAGACTCTCAATCATATTCTTTGATACTGCAGATTGCATTGCTGTGAAAGGTACAATGCTTGAATCAGGCAATAGAGGAGGCAAATTGGTCGTAGTAGCTTTTCCATTCACCGCTGCAGGAGGAGGAGGAGGTGGTGGTGCCACGGAGGATTTAGACGGAGCAATTCCTGCCGCCGTCTCTACGTCAGTAGCTGTAACCCTACCGAATGGTCCAGTTCCAGCAATGGATCCAATATCAACCTTATGCTGCTTAGCAAGCTTCTTAGCATAAGGAGTCGCTACAGTCTTCCTTGGACCATCTGCTACAGCCGTCACCGGAGTTGGTTGAGCGATCGCCGGGGCAGGAGATGAAGTAACCGGAGGAGGAGATAGAACAACAGCTTCCGCCGCAGAAGAAGAAGAAGATTTCGAAGCGGCTTTAGTCCTAGCTTCTTCGATCTCAGCTTCAGTCTCAGCTAACAATCCAATCGCAGCACCAACCGGAGCTGTCTCACCTTCTCCGACGACGATTGCAGCGAGGTAACCGTCGTAGAACGTTTCAACATCCATATCAGCTTTATCAGATTCAACAACTACAACACTTTCTCCTTTCGCCAGTTTCTCGCCTTCGGTTTTGATCCACGACACGATTTTGCCTTCCGTCATGGTTGATGATAACGCCGGCATGAAAATCTCGCGAATCTTTGATCGGACGGTCATTACACGGCGGTGAGAAGACGGAGGAATCGAGGAGCGGAAGACGACGCTGCGGATGGATGGGGATACTGAGGAAGCGAATGAAATGTTGGATTTGGAATTGGTTAGTGAAGCTGTTGATAGGAACGAAGTTGAAGAAACCGCCATTGTTGAATCACAGAGATAGAGAGAGACAGAGAGATCTGAGAGAGAGATTTAGAGAGACTGAAGTGGACGGAGAAGACGAGGTCGAAGTTCGTTAAGCGTCTTCACCTACATTTGTATCTACCATGTTGGAGTTTTAATAACCGGTGTATTAATTAAACCGGGTCAATCGTAATTTAAATTTCCGGTTTATGTTAAACCATCTAGAAACAAAGCAATGTTATTTAGATGCTTCTCAATCGACATTAGGTAACATAACACAACTGGTTTTGTTATATATCTTCTCTGCTCTACCTAAGTTAGAGAATCAGATTCCAAAATCTCAATTTATAAGTAATCTTTGTTTTTTCTTAACACCAAAACATATCATACAACATTGCATTTTTGCCCATGTCGGAAAAGGTTTGTTATTATTTTCTTATTAACAATAATTTTTTTTTGGATTTTGTTATAAGTTGTTTTTTGGTTTTGTTTTGGTATTGTTTTGGTCGTGTAATGCAGAGACAATGTTGTGTTGTGATGAGGGTTAACTTGGATTGCAATGCTTGTTGTAGAAAAGCTAGGAGGATTATCATCAATATGAAAGGTTGGTATATTTTGGTTATATAAAATAATATGTGGAATGAAATGAGCCGAGAAGAATTGTATATTATAAGAAGTTAAGTTCAAGCTGAATAGCTGAAATAAACAAATTATTGAAAAAAAAATTGAATGTTAATACATGTTTTGGATACTTTTGTTTTGTATGAAGAAGTTGATACACACATGATCAGCAAAAAGGAACGTCAAGTAATTATTTGCGGACGATTTAGACCATCGGATGTTGCAGTTAGACTGCAAAAGAAGATGAAACGAAGGGTTGAGATTCTCGAAGTTGAAGATCTCTCCGGTGGACATGGAGGAGGAGAAGAAGGACAACAAGATGAGCAGGAGCCACCATATGAACAGCCGTATGAATATTCTCAACAACCTGATCACTTTACCACTCCATTGTTGTGTTAGTAATTATCTCTAATTCGTTTGTTTTTAATTCTTCAATGCATAAATATATTTACAAAACATGTATAAAACTGTAAAGAATTACAATTGTGTATTTTTATTAGTTTATTACATATTGTGTTAGTTATCTATAATTTGTTGTTATTTTTTTTTTCGTTTAGTTTTTACAGTATTTTTCAAAATATACAAAATAAGATTAAATTTAGTGAAACTCGTATATAAAGTTTATTTATGATTTTATGTCTTCTGATTTCTACCATACCACAAAAATATAACCTTATGATTTGTGTGTAGGAGTTTACAAAGATTTAATATATAGCATTCTTTCACCACTAGTAATTTGGACTCTAATGTCGAAATTGATTTTTCTTTTAATTATGCACTAATGTTTTTTTTTTCCAACTTTTTATCACTTATAGAATCAGTATAATTGGATGAACCTCTATTTTTATTTTCATTTTCATTTGTATTTTTATATTTTATTTTTATGCACGCGTGTCGTATATTTACATAAATAAACTTAAAAAAATTATAAAGACGGAAGTAGTAAAGTCCGTCGTGATTCGTATCCAATTTGATTGATCCCTTAACCCTAATTTCAATTTCGAAGATCCTCTCTGATGGCGAACGACAAGCAGATCGAATCTCACCACCGCAAGCACCGCCGTTCATCTTCTTCCTCCGACGAAACCGATAAATCATCGAAGCGGCATAAGCACCGTCACCACAAGCATCACCACCACAGGCATCATCGCCATCACCGTGATAAGAAGCGGGGCGATGAAGTTCAAACCGCCGGCGATGAGACAGAGGCTATAGATGTTACGGAGGCGGATCCGATTGGAGTTAGTAACGGCCGTGAGGAGGATGTGGAGGAAGGGGAGATTCTAGAAGAAGGAGGGCGCGGCGATGCTTTGATGAAGTCGGCAGATTCCGAAGGCGAGTCAGGCGAAATCAAATCCGATCAATTTCAAGAAAATGATCTGGTCTGTTCTTATCCCTCTTTTTTATTAAGTCTTCCTTCTAAATTCTGTTTGGATGCTGAATTTAGAGAAGGGGTGGATTTGGTTTGGTTGATATACGAAGCTGAATTAATGAATAAGCTTTGGTCTTTGAGAGTTTTCTTTAGATAACCTGAGTGTTGCACTAGGCGTTCAATGGAGACTGATGGCTTTCCCTTGATTTGTAAGAACTGGTTTTATGTAGATGCTCTTTTCCCTTTTTTTTTTTTTTTTTTTTTTGTTTTGTTCTTTTTTTTTTGAATGTATGTTCTCAGTTGCGTTTTCTACCCCATATATTTCTCTTCTGATAAGTGTTCTGAAAATCTTGTTGCGACGTTTGCAGCCTCCTCTTGCGAAAAAAGGGCGTCAAGGAGAAGATGTGAGTTCTAATGGTGTTTTAACTCGGGAGGATAAGAGGTTGTGTAAAGAAGCTGAAGATCCTTCAGAGAGAGTTAGTAAGAGAAGTTATGCGAATGGCAAGAGCTCATTTTCTCCAGAAAGCTCTGACGAGATGCATAGGAGCAGAAACAGGTCGCCGTCAAACAGTAGGCAGTCTAATGAAATCCGTGCTCGGAGTAGATCTAAGTCACATGATAGGGAGAGGGAAATTTCAAGATCAAGGGTTGTTGCGGAGGATGAGTTTTCGGACAGAGGAAGACATCATGATTCTAGTAGGGATTATCATGACAGAGTTGACTCAGGTAGGACTGATGAAAAATATCATCGACGTGGGCGATATGAGGAAAATGACAGACAATATAGTCGAGACGTGTTGGAAAGAGAAAGAAGTAAAGAGAGAGATATGGACAGGGAGGGAAGCATAAGAGATAGGGATTCAGAAGGAAGTAAGCGAAGAGAGAGAGATAGTGATCGAAGGAGGGAAAGAGAACGAGAGAAGAGGAGGGACATAGAGGTTGACCATGAAAGGCGAAAAGAGAAGGAACGAGAGCGCAGCATTGATAGGAGAAGGGATAGGGAAGGAGATCATTTACGAGATAGAGACAATAAAAGAGGTAGGAGTAGAGATAGAACCAGGTATAACAGCAGAGAGAGTAAGAGGGAAAGGGATAGTGAAAAAGATAGGGAGAAAGGAAGAGAAATCCAGACTGATAGGGAGAAGTATAGAAGTAGTGATGTCGACTACAGTGAGATGAGGCACGGACAGTCTAGACAATCAAGATATGATGCGACAGATGACTTAGAAATGAGAAGGCCAAATTCCTTGAAGGCCCATAATTCTAAGGATGATAAGTCAGAAGAGACGTGGGGAAATGATGAAAGGTAAATGTTCAATAACCTCGTCCTTGTGAATATTTCGTTGTAGATCATAAATCTTTTGGGTATCTTGTTTGGCTCTTAATTATTTTGCTATCAGGTCCCGAAATGAGGATGGCCAAGATAATGACGAAGGAGTTGTATGGAAAACTCCAGAGGAGGAAGAAGAAGAACTAAATAGAATCAAGGAGGAGAGCAGGAAGCGAATGCAAGCCATACTGGAGAAACATAAGAAGAAGCCTGAGCAGCAAAATGAACTTTTCTCTCAGGATAAGCCGAAAGGTATTCTTCAATCTTTGTCGCAATGTATCCATATTCTTCAAATATGAGCTTTCTTGGTTTGTTTGGAGCTGTTACAAGATATCTTGAGGTTTTCAGTTGGTCGTAAGAAGTGGTTTATTTTGTTTTCAATGTGAAAGTCAGTTGCACTTTGTGTACCAAAATAACCACTTAGGTTAAGAATGAAGCTGAACCTTTCAGCTTGTGGAATATGTGAATGGCTCTTTAACAGAAGAAGTGCTGGTTTGATCCCAAGAAAATGTCTTTCTTCATACAACATTCTCCATAATAACTTGTTTTGAGATTTGAGCTTCCAGGCATTCCTAGTGATTCTTCTGTTTTTTTGTGCCAGATGTCGTTCAGGAAGCTGCCCCGGAGTCGGCTTCTTCTGCAGTTGTCATAGCAGCTAATGTTGGTCAAGCCAATTCTAACATTGATGCTGATGATGACAAGGCATCAGTAATGGCTCCAGCAGGGCTTGGTGAAGGTAGCCCAAAGGTGCGTTAGCAAAGGAAACCTTGATTGTTTCTTTGGTAGTTATGTTCGTGTTGGTTGTGAGTAATTCTTGGTTTTATATTTATGCTATAAATAGCAATATATGCACCTGATGATGTTTCTCGATCTTACGTAATTTTATTTGTCCAGAGTGAAAGATCAGCTGACATGTTCCATGATGATATTTTTGGAGAGTCTCCAGCTGGTATTCGGAAAGTGGTATGTATTTTACTATACTGTACTTGATATCTTCTGACCGTGTCATATTTGCAGTTTAGTAAACTTCTGGTATCGTCATCTTAGGTTTCTTTAATCGCAATGAAATTACTAATTTGATCGTATTGAATCTCTTTTTTTCGTAGTAATTTGAGGAAAATCTCTGTTTGCTGTGTGAGGATTCTTAACTTTTTTTGTTCACCTTCTTTTAGGGAGGGAAAGGTGACGGTGTTCCCATGGTGAGGAGCGGGCTTCATGATAATTGGGATGATGCAGAGGGTTATTACAGTAAGTGTGTTTCTCTCTACTTTTCACTTGTGAAAGGTGAAAGCACCTCTGCTATTTTTCTTTTTTTGAAAGAAAGATAGTGTCTCTTCTATTTAGGCTATCAGTTTGGCGAGTTATTGGATGGTAGATATGAAGTCATTGCTACTCATGGAAAAGGTGTCTTCTCTACTGTGGTTCGTGCAAAAGATTTGAAAGCTGGACCTGCTGAACCTGAAGAAGTGGCAATAAAAATTATTCGTAACAACGAGACGATGTAGGTGGTGCATTCTCTAGGTCCCAACTAATTCTTCGAATTCTTATGCGATATCTAATATATAATCTCTATGCTTTTGTGGCTGATTACTGTACCGCATTTTGTTTAGGCATAAAGCTGGCAAGATTGAGGTTCAGATTTTGAAGAAGCTGGCTGGCGCTGACCGAGATGACAGGCGCCACTGCGTTCGTTTTCTTTCAACCTTCAAGTATCGCAATCACCTTTGCTTGGTGTTTGAGTCTCTCCATCTGAATCTTCGTGAGGTCTTGAAGAAGTTTGGCCGCAACATTGGTCTTCAACTATCTGCTGTTAGGTCGTATTCGAAGCAGCTATTCATTGCCCTTAAACATCTGAAGAATTGTGGGGTTCTTCACTGCGATATAAAACCTGACAACATGCTGGTCAGTTTTACTTTTCATTGGTTTTCTCCTACTTGATTCACCTAGCTTTCTAACACTTGGTCTTTGATTTGTCCAGGTCAATGAGGGGAAAAACGTGTTGAAGCTTTGTGACTTCGGTAATGCAATGTTTGCTGGTAAAAACGAAGTTACACCGTATCTTGTTAGTCGCTTTTACAGATCCCCTGAAATCAGTAAGTTTTATTTGCTGTGAGAATAATCATATTTTGGATTGTGAAGAGGATTTTCCGTTGATTACTGGTAAAGAATATGTGACTGAAACTTCTATATTCTCCATTGCAGTTCTCGGGCTCGCCTATGACCATCCGTTGGATATATGGTCTGTTGGCTGCTGTCTATATGAGCTTTATAGCGGGAAAGTTCTTTTCCCTGGCGCCACAAACAATGATATGTTACGCCTTCATATGGAACTGAAAGGTCCCTTCCCTAAAAAATGCTTCGCAAGGTAAGCATTGAAATAGATTGGGTGTTGTGTATGTCACCTTGTTTTGATCAGCATGAAAACATTCTCTTAAATGAAAACTTTCCATACAGAAAAAGGGAGCTCCATATTTAAGAGAATCTTTTTTTAGTGCACGTCTTAATGATTGTGTTATTCGGTTTAACAGGGAGCATTTATTGATCAGCACTTTGATCATGACTTGAACTTTTATGCTACAGAGGAAGACACCGTCAGTGGAAAGGTAAAAAACTAGTCCTTATATATCTCGGGCATTTGGCTGTTTGAAAACCAGTTGAGGGTGAGTAATTAGTTACTTTTTCATTTCAGCTGATGAAGAGAATGATCGTAAATGTGAAGCCGAAAGATTTTGGTTCAATCATTAAAGGTTACCCTGGTGAGGATCCCAAGATGTTGGCTCATTTCAGGGATCTCTTGGACAAAATTTTCATCCTTGATCCCGAAAGGAGACTGACTGTGTCACAGGCATTAGCTCACCCATTCATCACTGGCAAGTGAAACTATGTTGCCATTTTCTCTGTTATATCAGGAAATGCTGTTGTCCTAGATGTACATTATACATCTTAATTTTTAAATTTAAGGTTTCTAATCTTTGAATTGTCTCTACCTACCTTCTGCTGCCTGAGAAAGCTTTGGTTACAATGTCGACATGGGTGGAGTTCTCATTACCGAAGATTCTCAGGGGACTTTACTGGTTCTCTATTGTAAGAAAACTCGCTAATGGCGCTTTCTTTCTTTATACTGCTGTGTAATTATTGGCGACTTTACTCACTGTAGAAGTCTTATGTTTTGAAACTTTTAATCTCAATAAGGAGAGGGCCATTCTGAATTATTTTTATAATTCTATAGAAGCTCTGTGAGAAAATCATTTGTGGATAGTAAGATGCTTTATTATCTCTTCTGGTCTCTCAAGGGCCTGATGTTGTTTTTCTCCAGGACATCTACCAATGCTTTGAGACAGTCCTAACATCTTTCAATGCTTTAAAGGCACACAGGAGAAGGTACAATGGTTGCTTACTGGGAGTTTTGTGATAGCAAAACAATAATTTGAGTGAAGATTTGTCATCTGTATTGGCCTATTGTATTAAATTGGATGAAATTGTGTTGCTTTAGTAGGCTTTAGGGTTTGTCCTTGGTTCTTATGTGTTAGTTGCTTTAGTAGGCTTTAGAGTTTGTCCTTGGATCTTATGTGTTAGGGCATGTGCAGATTCTTTTGTGATGGTTTTGTTTTTTGCCCGAAATAGTTACTTTTTTTCTTTCTTATTTAGTCTCCACTTCCTTTTCTACTGTGTTTGTGTTTATATAGTATCTGATAATTGGTATTACTGTGATTCCGGAGGTTTTGCTTGGAGGAGAGAGAGCTGCAAAAGAAAAACATACGAAGGTATATTAAAACAATTCTCCTTGTCGGACCTCTTTTTTTCTTTTTTTTTTTCTTTTTCTTATCTCCCTCCAATTTGTTTCACTGATTATGAGTTTTATCCATTTTAGGGTCCTTACTCTCTCCTCCTGCAAGTTTGGTAAGTATCTCGAACTTTATGGCCAATTTGAGTTGCTGTGGTTGTTCTTTTTTTGTTTATTGTGCGGGTAGAAGTCGTTACGTGTCTATTAGCACTAAAGTTTTCTTTTGGCTGCCAAGGTTTAGACTAAATAGTGCTTTAGAACTCCTCTCTCTGGATTTGCGAGTAGTTTTCGTTGGGCAAATCATTTCCCTTTAGGAGCATAAAAGCTTTGTCAAAGTAGACTTAGCAAGTATATTTTGTAGGTTTAATGATTTGTGTGGGAAGAAAACTAACATTTGTGATGTAACTTGTGATATTAGTAGCGAATATGTCTATTGATTAGTTTTGTTGTGTGTGGATATACTCTGTATTGATAGATGTCTCGTTGTAGCCCAAAGGAGATAATATATGTTATGTATAGTAGTAGTTGGGTTAGTAGTTGTGTCACTATGAGCCGACTTGATTTTAAAGCTTTGGTTCCTGTCACTCTGCCAGTAGTTGATTCACTCCACTGTAGAATATGAAAATTAGGTAAATATAAATGAATCCGTAATAGACTAATTATTAAAGACATTCAGTCAAGTTGTAAGATTTTATGTATGAGTTTAGAACGTATTAAGAAATTATATTATTTCATTTGGAGTTTAAAATGTTATTAGATTTTGATAATTCTTTCTTCTATACTCCATGATTTGCTTAATGTTTTATGTTGTAAGATTTTAGGTATCGGAGTTATAGAAACGTATGAAGAAATTATATATTTCATTGGAGTTTAACAATGTTTAAAATGTTATTTGATTTTGATGATTCTTTTTCTTCTGCGCTCCATGATTTGCTTAATGTTTGAAATTATTATATGTTTTTGTAAAAAATAAATTTTGGTTCGTACCTGTTTGGTAATCCATCATATCACAATATATAATAAAATTCTGGAACTACAAAAGTGAATAACTTGAAAGGGAGGTTAATCATCACTCTCCTAACCATCCCTGATCACTCTCTTTAATTCTGTCAAGGTTATCCTTTTTGATGTGAATAGTTTTAACTTCAATCGGCATGATTGCCCTGGGTTGTGATAACAGTCAAGATGACTACGATAGTACGATCTCTCTTCCCTTTTTTTTTTGTTGTGATGTAATGTCATCTTCACTAAGTACCTTTCATATTAATCTTTAGGTTCAACTCTTAGCTTATTGTGTTTCAGTTTCAGTGGTTGGAGACCTTGTGTATGTTGTAAGATTGGTTCGACTATCAATAAAAAGATACTTTTGTGTAAAAAAAAAAAAAGAATAACTTGGTGTATGTAAAAATCATTATAATGGGATTGGATCAACAATCAAGGATTGATTGGACACGATCGACAGTCTTGGCTTTGTTGGGGGAGCCATGACCATCGCTATGTTATTACATGCATTGCGACATGCGTGCCACGTTCACTGCAGCTTCCACAAAATCTCTAGAAAGTGATTGAAGAGCGACCTGCCTGTATCGTTTCGTAGTTCATCTCATCCCACGTGTCACCAATCATCTGCTGAACGTGCGCTCGTGCCTCTTCTCCGTTCTCGTGCGTGTAGCGTTGTACCGATTTGAGAACGTCATCCAGGGCCGGTGTAAGAATCACAAAAATTGTCATAGTCCCTGTTCAATTTTTGAAAAAGGGTCTTAACTACATATAAAAAAAAATTTGAAATACATGTAAATTTAGTATTTTTGGGCCATAAAATACATGTAAATTTAGTATAGTCCCAGTGCAAATGCACTTGTTGCACATGTCTATCACCGGCCCTGTCGTCCTCTCTAGTCAATTCATATTACATTTACATGGTACATAATATAAACTAAACACTCACTTAGGGCACGTGGAGCGGTGGGTTTTTAAAAAAGTTCTTACTAATAAAAATATAATAAATAATAAAAAGTAGAGTGAGAATTGAAAATCGATATTCGAGAACATTTGATTAACAAACATGGCAACATATACACATTGAGAACCTAAAAAAGACTACATATACACATGATAACACATGATTGGTTTAAATTTATTTTCTTTATAATTTTAAATAAATAACTAAACTAAACAATAGTTATTAAAATAATATATTTGAGAGACTGTGAAAGTCTTTTTCCCACTGCAAATGCTCTTATGATGCGATGACCATGGTTAAAATTGAGATTAATTTACCGGGGAAGTTGCAAGGTCATTAGTTAGACGGAGAACAGTGGCAGAGCATCGGATGACATGTTGCCAGTGTTGGGACAAAGACTCCAGTATTTGAATTGAGATTTTGTCAGAGAAAGCACAGTTAAAGTGAATAAACATTGTTGGGGGCAGAAACTGAAATACGAGCATTTTGCATGTATTCTTCCAAACTTGGTTTGTACCTTCTTTTGTACCATTTTGCTTCGACTAGATATGTTTTACATAAATCTGCCCACCGGAGTCTTACAAAATATAGAAAATTAATAAATGTAGAAAACTGTATATATGTATATAGATGAATAAATGTTGAAACTTACTGATTTCTTGAGGAAAGGGATGACGTCAATATTTTTATATTTGAGGACATCATACCCAATGCCATTGGTTATGTACTCGGGAAGTTCATCAAGACGATTTACATCCCAACTGCAGTATATATAAATTTGTTTAATAATATCACTTTTGTTCGTGAAATATAGTATATAAATTATTTATAGTGTTCTGTAGTTTTTATAATATACTAAGAACGTTAAACGGAAATATACGTACCTTTCAACTATGGAAGTGAAGAGCTCAAGTTCTTCAAGAGTGCCATAAACATCGTAGATGTCATCGATTGTTGTAATAAGTGCATTAACTATAGTCATGATCCGACGGACATATCCAAATTGCGGTTCGTATATTATTCCAATATTCCAAAAAAAATTCTCCACTATTCTGTCTCTTATAAAGGGAAGTCGACTAGCCAAACATGTATCCTTCCACCAGCTTCATATCATTAAAGGGAGACGGTTAGAAAGAGTATGTATATATATTTATACATAAACGCATGTGATGTATGCAAAACCAGTTCTATATATTGCTTCTATTTATCTATGTTACCTTGAAACGTATTTGAGATCTTCTTGATAAGCAGTCTGTACGATATTGAAATCGATTTTGGCTAATTCGATCAAGACAAGATTCTTCATGTCATGTTTCTTCTCGTATGCATCTATGTACCATCTCGTTTCTAGCCTTTTCATTGTCCGATGGTACGGCATTTCTAATGCATGAATCGCCTTCTCTCGTACCTCAATGTTGTCAGTTTCATCATCGAAAATTTTTCTTATTTGTTTTGTTGCAAAAGGTCTGATGATTTCATGCAATTTAGTATCGGATTTCGTGGAGAGATACGACGCTTCGTACAATGAAATGATACTTCGTATATCTCCATTCATGAAACGTATTACTTTCTAGTTTGTTGATGATCACATCAAATATCTCTGCAATACACAGTCTAGTTAATATATGATATTAGATACAACAAAGTTTAATTTAGAAGTTGTACTATTTTGTTTTCCATTGAATATTGAAAATACCCAACTAACCTTCTGAGACATCAAAACCATGTTGTCTATAATGGTTTAGACTAAACAGTCCAAACTTGATCATCCTATCTATAACTTATTGATGCTGTCTACTTTAATATAAACGATCTATAACTTGTTTCTAATTCATTAAACATCTCTTAATAAAAGTTGAGGAAAATCACAGGATAGATCAATTTTCAAACTCTTGTGGAGAAAGGCATAATTTTGTTGTCAAGTGTTTTCTGCAAAATAAAATCTTCCAAATGACATTTTTAACTAGTTTTCGCTCAATTTAAAAACTACATATTAATTAAATTCGTACAATTGAATATAACCTGCAGTTAAACTTGTAGCCACTATCATAAAATTTATTAAATTATGAGAAATTGCATATAAAAATGAATTCATGATACGAGAAATCTATACAGATTTACAATTATAATTTAGAAAATCTAATGAATATGACCGTAAGAACTCATCGAAGAAGATAGATATGATTTTAAAATTATATGTTACATTTGATTATGTAAGTTTGAAATGTATTTTATGCAAATTGAAGGTAAATTTGCAAAAAAGCATTTAAAGGTTTTTTCTTTTGTTGCATTGCATGAAGCCTTTTGTTTTTTTAACAAAGCAAAACTGATGGTTTTAATTTTTAGGGAAAAAAAAAACTAAATATTACTCTTTTTAAAATATTTAGTAGTCTAGTACAGTACCAATTGGTTGGGCTTTTTTTGTTTGTGTCCAATCTTTCATTTCATTAAGATAAGTTGTGTTTGACCCAAAAACAAGAACATAAGTTTGGTAAGAAAAGACTTGAGATGTTTACAGAAAGGACGTGAGGTGCCTAATTTACAGTACAAAGGTTACACAATTTCAAATTTCAAATAATAATTGTCCATAGTTTTGTGTGGTTAACAAGATGTTGAATTTTGTGTGGCCAATTCATCTATATCAACGAACACTCACTCACTCATATATTACGTCATAGCTAGCCATATTGAAATCGATATATGTATATATGTACACACACAAACATATTTGTATGTATATATGTTGAAGAAAAATTACCTCAAATGTCATTAAAAAAGACTATGACAATTCATCTAAGTTTTGTTTACTACTTTAACTACAAATGATAGAGTTTCTACTTTTCAACTAAACATCTTGCATCATTTTTGTCAAAATGACAAATCTCATGTTTTTTTTTATAAATCCAGTGTTTTTGAATATTGTAAATATCTTTTAAAATTCATAACTCTCGACAGTTCCAAAAAGATTATCTGGTTGCACAAAGCCCGAATCCTTTCGACTCCATGAGCATGGGATACTAAAATGCAACACTGATGGAACTTGCAAAAGACTCTTGAGTAAATAGTGGAATGAGTTGGGTTTCTAGGAAACATGTTTCGGCTTTCATGACTGAAACCTGCAAATGTTATTTAGTAATGAAAGTTTGCTTGTTAAGTTAAAAGAATTGGTGATTCAGAAAAAAAAAAGAATTTAAATCCATTGATATTGAAAATCATTTAGTCATTGCTTTCTAAATGACATCAAGATGTTTTAAAGAAATTTATTAGTTAAAGATACAACATATCTAAATTCCATATTTTAAGAGATAATAGATAGTTTCAATACCAAATCATATTTATTTATTTATTCTCATTAAACCATTGAAAAACAATTAAAACTATTCAAAATATTTTGTTGAATTCACCTAGGGGTGGAAAAAATAATTAAACGGACCCAAATCGAACTGCAATATATTAATCTCAAGTCTGAACTGAATCGAGATTAATAATAGTATGAACTGTAGAAAACTTTTTATGCAAAAGTACCTAAGCCGAATAATTAATTTTTGAAACTGAATTTAATGAAAATTTATTATTATTATTATTATATATATATATATATATTATTACTAAATATATAGAAAAACTACATACATATATATGTTGACTTAACATTTATGTATCACTTTTATTTCTATTATAATTTTTTGTCCAAACTCAAACGAAACACAAATTAAAGATGTTTTTAAAAAAAAAAAAATCAAGCCAAAATTAGCAAAAACAAAAACGAATGCATAATGTTATTATCTGATTTAGGAGCCATTTCCTTAATGTGAGGGACTGGCCGAAACGGCGGCTAATTAACGTCAAACACGTCACGGGTAGAAGGCTCGTAAAAGCCCTTTCTAGTGTGATTCGATGAGTCTCCAACGTAACACTACGATGATTCTAGTAACTTCCTCAAATACATAACTTTAGTGTAAATCAGTATCAATCTAATGGGATTGGATCAACGAGCAAGGATTGGACACGATCAACGGTTTTGGCTTTGTTCGGAGATCCATGACCATCCCCATATTGATACATGCATTGCGACATGCGTGCCAGGTTCATTGCAGCTTCCACAAAACCTCGGGAAAATGAACTGCGAGCCGGTTTTGTTTCGTTGTTCATGTCGTCCCATGTATCACTAATCATCTGATGCACGTGCTCGCGTGCCTCTTCCTCCGAGGCTCCAGCCTCATGCATGTAACATTGGACTGATTTGGGAACGTCTCCTCTCGCCAATTCATCCTACACAATTTAACCAAAACACTCGCTCGCTCACTTATATGTTAATTAATTATGTGATTCTACGATTTTAATGAATCGGTTAGTTTACAATTATGTTTTCATTGATAATTTTATTTATTTCTTCATTCTTGTGTTTTTGACTTTGTTTTGTTTTCCATGGTTTTTCCTTCTACACTATTATTGGTTTTTTGTTGTCGAATCACTGTTATTGTCCTTTTGTTGTCATTTCATTCTTTGAGCCGTTACACACTACATGCTGACTAACATATATTAATTATTTTGAATTTTAATAATTAAATTTCAAATTTTCTGCACTTTAAAAAAGTTTTAATTAATAATTATATTATTAACAACAATATAATATTATTAGTATATCAAGCAAGTATTAACTAAAAAATCCTTTCTCCTAACTTTTTCCGCGTTGATCCATTTTTTGTTGTACCCCGTAAAATTTTAATATGGACAAATCAACCAGAATTAGAAAAGAAGTTATAATTTACCGGTGATGTTCCAAGGTCGTTAGCTAGACGAAGGACTGTGGCGGAGCATCGAACAATGTGTTGTCGGTGTTGAGACAAAGTCTCTAAGTTTTGAATAGAGATTTGGTCAGAGAAAACACAGTAAAAGTGGATCAGTATTGTTGGGGCAGAAATTGAAATCCAAGCATTTTCCATGTACTCTTCCACACTTGGTTTGCATCCTCTGTTATACCACTTTGCTTCCACTAGATATGTTTCGCATAAATCTGCCCACTTGTTTTACAAAGACAAGAAAATAAATCATATTTAAAATATGATATATTAATAATCTCAATAATATATATAAATGTTACTTACCGATTTCTTGAGAAATGGGGTGACATCAATATTTTTATATTTGAGAATATCATATCCAATGCCATTGATTTCTTTGTACAAAAGAAGAAAACACAACCGCATGTACTCAGGAAGCTCATCAAGACGATTTACATCCCAACTGCACATAATTATTTATTTATTTAGATGCATGCACATTATAAAAAAAAAATGAAAGTATGTGATCAAATCATTATAATTTATCACAACATATCATTGTCTCTATTATTCTTAGTGAGATATAAAATGCTAACTCAAATCTCCTATATATTAAAAGAGAAGCATTTTGTTGAAAATGCTGATGTGTCGTCGCCAGAGCGATTTGGAGATTTAATTGCAATTAAGCATCTCAAGATAAACTTATTTACAAAAATAAGTCTTTTGATTTATTAAATGTACCACTAAAATAAATAAGAAAATCTTTATTTCATTATTATTTACATAAATGTGTCTTTAGAATATATAAGGTAATGTTTATTTCTATTAGTTTTTTTAAAATGAAAGACTTCATCAACTATTAGAAAAGAAAATATAGTTAATAGTTTAATTATCAATTTCATAACATATTTAATTATTTAAAGTAAATTACATTTTATAATCTATTAAAAAACGTATTCATCTATTTAACTTTTTGAAATACAAAACTTATTCTCTGATTTTAAAAAATTTGATGACTATTCAAGTACTCACTCTGTTTAACAATAAGTGTCATTTTGACATATTCCACATAAATTAAGAAAATATTAAAATATACATATATGCCCTTATTTAATAAATGTTTAATGGGTTAATTTAGTCATAGATTAAAGGTAAAACTAGAAAATCTAATGAAAGATGCATTGAAAATATAAAATAGTGCATTGGAGATGTAAAATAACACTCTTTGTGAAACAAAAATAAAATTCTAAAATGACACTCTTTATGAAACAAAGGAAGTATATATTAAAAATTAATTATTACAATAATCTTAAAAATAAATAACATCAACACAATTATCAAAATAATTAACATTATTTTCCACATTTCATGGGTGAAATACATTTTTACACAAAATAATTAAATGTAAATTTGAAAAATAAAAAAATCATGTGTAAATTTATTATTATGACACCTTAAATTCCAAATAATAATTTTACTTATAATAATTTTATTTGAGTTGATTTATCCCGCATATAGTGCGGGTTGTTACCTAGTATATACTTAAAATAACAACCATGATGACATGAAAAAACAAAATATTATTTTGATAACACACACAAACAGACACACACACACATTATCGATCTATTTAAATAAATCTATTAATTATAAGTTATTTAAATTCTATTATATACAAAAAGATTTAAGAAGTTTAGGTAGAAGAGTTCTTACTTCTCAACCATGGAAGTGAAGAGTTCAAGTTCTTCAAGAGTACCATAGATGTCGTAGATATCGTCGATAGTTGTAACAAGCGCATTAACTATAGTCATGATTCGTCGGATATATCCAAATTGTGGTTCGTATATTAAGCCGACTGTCCAAAAATAATTCTCGACAATTCTATCTCTTACAAAGGGAAGTTCATTAGCGAAATATGTATCTTTCCACCAGCTTCATATCATTAAAGAGAGAGAATTAAATACCAATGTGAGATATGCAAAACAGTATGTACAGTCGTTCTATTAGCCTATATATAGTATTACCTTGAAACGTATTTGAGATCTTCTTGATGAGTAGTTTGTACGATGTTGAAATCGACTTTGGCAAGTTCGATCAAAACAAGATTCATGTCATGATTCTTCTCGTATGCATCTATGTACCATCTCGTCTCTAGCCTTCTCATTCTCCAATGGTATGGCATTTCTAACGCATGAATCGCTTTCTCTCGTATCTCCATGTTGTTTGTTTCATCATCAACATATTTTCTTATTTCTGCGGTTGCAAAAGGTCTGATGACTTTATGCAATTTAGTATCCGCTTTGGTGGAGAGATACGACGCTTCATACAAAGAAATGATACTTGGTATACTGTCGCTCTTGAAACTATTGCTTTCTATCTTGTCAATGATTGCATCAAATATATCTGAAAGAAAAGGACATATAAGTTAAAAAATGAAATTGATATACAACGAGATTTAGTATATATATAGAAGTTGTAATTTTGATATTATACTTTCTGAGACATCAAAACCATGTTGTCTAAGAAGTCGGAATTCGAGTGCCGTTGCATGTAAACCTTCTTCATTGTCCTCACCTTTCCAAGTATTTTTTCCATTTTCATCATGAAAATTTGTTAAAATGTTATTTATTTCTAGCTCAAAATGATACGAAACGCCAAGTTTTTGTAGATCATCGATGAACTCTAATTGCTCGAGATGG
The DNA here is from genome assembly GCA_024034495.1 of Camelina laxa. NCBI lineage: Eukaryota > Viridiplantae > Streptophyta > Magnoliopsida > Brassicales > Brassicaceae > Camelina > Camelina laxa. The sequence goes on from CM043882.1 coordinate 28,900,583, forward strand.
CTCTTTGTAACATCAAGCATCCTCTTCACTTTTTTCTTCAACATATCTCTAGCTATTACTTCTTTTTCACTCTGTATATACATATGATTAAACGTCATGTAAGTAGTAACTACTCCACTTGTTAATAAATAACACTCATAACTTTTTTTTTTTTTTTTGAACGATAAAATAACACTCATAAATAAAACTGAAAATTAGGTGAAACATTAAAAATGATGACAATATACTTTACCGCATATTTATTCTCGATGGAGAGGAGATAACAATGGTCCCACGGTGAAGGTTGATAGTTGCCGGAGCGTCGACGGAGGTCAACAGAAGTAGTATTCGGCGTCGTTTTGGTCATGGACTTGCATACAAAACGGTGAGGTCCGTGAGAATGTCGAAGACGAAAATTGTGGCTAAGGGAGTTTTGGTAAATGAGAGCTGAACCCATACGTAAAGTAGTAGCCATTGATAATTAGTATTTAGATATCTTCTTCGTGGTGCATATGTTTATATAGTTAGGAGATCGCAATCCAAGGGTACTGAGTGCGAGCAGTAAAGGTGATAGAGGAAAAAGAAGAAAAAAAACCAATAATTGGGAGAAAAGTTTTTCCACCATAATACATGACCCAAAAGAAGTATTTATAAATTTGACCAAAAGAAAGAAGTATTTATAATAGGAAGTCCTTCACCTTTTACTCACTTTTTGAGACAAAAAAAAGTAAAAAAAGTCTTATGTTTTATACTTGATTGGTAAACTTTAAGTTGAAAATAGAATATTTTTTTGTGATTTTTCTTTCTATAAGGTATTTCCTAAATTGATCCTAATTTTTGTGGGTGCACAAAAAAATATAATAATAATAGCGCTTGTGATTGATTGAGTGGTTAGAGAATCAAGACTATCTCCAATGTATATATATATCTTCATTTTTTTTTAAAATAGAAAAACTGTATTATAGAAGTGAGTTTTATTTTAATGTAATTATTTGCCTTTATAAATACTTAAATATTATGCTCTTTATGAAAACTTACATATTATGCTCTCCATATCTTATGATCGATTGTATAGATACATAGCATAACTGTAAATCATCTGATTGCGACGTACGGACTTAGTGTAATAATTGTAGTTCATCTGTTGTGATCTCCTTGTGATTATGTCTCCTTGTATAGTAGCATAATTGTAAAACATATGGGTGTGTCTCTATTGAAATTATTGCATTTCCTCGCAATGATAGTTTGGCGGTCAGCATCAACCTTTTAATATTTTAGGTTTTCAAATCACAGTGCTATATCTTTTTTCTTTTTTTGTTTAATTTATATATCTACAACATTTTTGTTCAATATAATTGATATGCATCATAATCTTCTGTATATTTTGGGTTTTAAAAGTTAGTCATTAACAAGATTTTAACATGTCTCAAGTTTATATCAATATGAGATTTTAACATGTATAAAAATTAATATTTAATATGAGAAATTTGAGATTACAACAAAAACAAAATATTTTGTTTTGAACAATATTAATAATGTAAAAGATAATTATCAAAAAAGTTACAAAAATTAAAAGTTTTTTTTTTCATAATTACAAGGAAATTACATATATATATATATATATTCATAAAATTCTAAATTATAACATTGTTTACTTATTTTTAATTTTAAGTTATTAATTCAACAAAAGATTAGAAATAAGATTAAGGAAAATATACAGTTAATTATACTTTTAAGTATAGATTGTCTCATACTTTTGATCTAACAAAATAATTTATTCAAAAATATTGCTTTCAACTTTGTTCTATTGGTAAAACTTTTTTAATGGAAAAGTAAATTTTTCTTATTTTTTAAACCAAAATTTCTCCTATTTTCTCATTTTTCAGTTTTACTAGGTAAGAATAATATATTGACAAAAAAAAAAAGATTAATATATGCGTCTTCTTTTTCGAATACTATATTTAAAAATTTAATGTAGTAATTTTAGATTGTTTTATTTCATTTATCTTTTCACCTTAATTATTTGGAATTCATATATTATTGTGCTTATAATTTTCTACTATTTCTTTTTAATGTCAAATTAATTTTCTTCTATTTTTTCAACCTTGATTTGTTGGTCATAGACCCTTTTTGTGCAAACCATGGTGTCAAAGTCTCCGAATTCTTATGGATCTATCAACAACAATTTATGTTTTCCAATCTATCTATATATGTTTAAAAGAATTGATTTGACCACCTATATCACCAAAATGCAATTATCTTTTCGATCAAGTGTCTTGAGAGAACTCCAGAGACTAGAGTTAAGCGTGCTTGAGCTGGAGTAGTTTCAGGATGGGTGACCTTTGAGGAAGTGATTGTCGGAACTGTGCTAGTAAGGACAAAACATAGGAAAATATCATATGGTGATTTATAGGGGTAAGTATTTAATGCCTCACGGACGTAACAAACCGGCCGTCGGATATGGGTAGGCAAGAAGTAGACGTGAGGCCCACTAAGAAAGGTGGACCCATGGACTGGGAGTGGACATGGGGTTCACTAAACAAGGTGGCAGTCAAGGAGTTCTAGAGACAAAGGCTATATCATGGTGTATCAAAGACACTTCCACAAATACATTGGAAAATTTAACATTAGTTACTATCAAAAGATTTTATGACGTTAGAAAAAGGTTTTTAGTTTCATTGGTTGTCGGAGCAAGCCATTTTGAGATACCTAAAAAGACATGAACATGTTCTTTCTACACTTGAGTAGTGCAGAGCTAAGATTCTCTCTATGGTGGAGGAGGTTGGACGCAATGTTATCTTCCCAAGGGAGGAAGGTGGAGAAGGTTAGTCGCACGGTTATCTTCCCAAGGATGGAAGGTGGAGCCAAGGTTCTCTATGATAGAGGAGGTTGGACGCAAGGTTCTCTACATAAAGGGAGGAGGGCGGAGTCGAGGTTCTCTCCATGGTTGGTCATACACTATTGTGATGTTACATCATTGATTAGTATACTATGTAATATTTTTTTATTCAAAATGTATTTTGAGTCAATAATTTTAGTAATTAAAAAAACTATGCAAAAGTGAAAGTAAAATACATAAATAATTGGCTTAATGGTTGAAAAAAAATAAAAATAATTGGCTTAATATGTTCATATAGATATTTTCTAGGTGATGGTAAAGAATATATTTGTAACATAAAGTATATTTAGGTGTAATAAATACGCTTTTAATGGTAACATACATAAAAGATTTGTAAATAAATAAAAATCAGTATATTATAGCAAAAATAAAGCTTATAAATAACGTTATTTATAAAATTTAAACCCGCACGTTAAACGGATCTTTATCTAGTATATATATAATTGAGATGTGTTACATAGATGAACCTTGTTCAATATAATTCGGATCTGTAAATACTAAATATCATTAAAGATGTGAAGATATTACAAGAGAGCTTCTACCTTACAAGTTTGTCACCTTAGCAGGAAAAAATAAAAATAAAAAACAAGGTAACAAATGTGTTGGGTACAATATATTAAAGCCTAAATGATTTGGGTACCATCGTGATTCTCATGTTATATTTGGTGACGTCTATTATGTATGCCTACAGAACAACCCCTTTACCTTCAGGTAGAAGTACATTCATTAGCACAAACAATGAGCTAATGTCATATAGCACAGGAAAACAATGAGCTAATGTCTATATTCAGTTGATATTTTTTTAATTGCCACTCGTTCAAAGCGCACTATCTTGATATATGTCATATAACACAGGAAAACAATTAAGTAATTTGTCTTTCTTTTATTATTATTAAAAACAAGAAAAGCTTTAAAGCTTATATAAGATAATCCCATGAGCTTCTATTAGATGTATATGTGAGTGCAACCTTTTATGGATATTTTGGTTGTACAAAGTTGTTAGAACAAGGTGCATGTTGTTCCAAGTTAAAAGAGTATTCAACAAGGAGTAAACGATGATGTGGATTTAGCGTGAACTAAAGTGATGACGTAGAGGAGATCATGCATCAAGCACATTTTGGTTGAGAAGAAAATATATTTTTAAAGATTTGGAGGCATCCAAGATCGTGACATCTAAGAGATCCATGAAGACCCGGGACTATCAGAGCAGACATTTTAACAAAGTTGTATCTTCACAACAGGTGAGGATCCTGCGGAAAGGATGGATTCTACCAAAGAGTATGCTGCTGTTAGGTGATTAATCATGTTTGAGCAAAGCAAACTACGATAACTGGAAAGTGAAAATGCTAGCACTTATTCGTGGACTTGAAAAAGAGGCATGGATTGCAACTAACTTAGGATGGACACCACCCGTTATGAAGATTGAAGATGTAAAAGAAGTGCTAAAACCTGAGGATAGGTGGACTGACACAGAGGAAGCAAAAGCTACAACAAACTCAAAAGATTTATCTCTGATCTTTAACTCCGTTAACGACATCCAGTTCAAGCGCATTCAGAACTGTGAATCTGCTAAGGAAGTTTAGGATAAGTTGGCTAAGGAATTCAAGGGTACTAGTGTGAAGAGTTCCAGGATTGACATGCTGGCATCAAAGTTTGAGAATCCCACTATGGAGGAATCTGAAACATTGAGGAATTTAGTGAGAAACTGAGTGCAATTGCAAGTGAAGCACATTATCTCGAAAAGAAATACAAGGATAAAAAACTTATGAAGAAACTGCTTAGATGTCTTCCAGTGAGATTTGAGAGTAAGAAGACTGCAATGGGAACTTCTCTGGATACTGATAAAATTGAGTTTGAAGAAGTCGTAGGAATTATAAATATGTAAGGGTTTTAAAATTAAGATATTCAACGAAACTTAAATGCATATACGAAAAAACACAAACAAACAAACACTACTACGAAGCGTAACCGTTGCTTTTCGCATTTAATAGTACATCAGTGAATTGTTTGTTTTCAAATGATGTAAATTGTCTTGTAATTAATATAGGAACTCAAACAAATGATCTCCACGTCTATGGAAAAAGTTTGAAACTAATCCAGGATGGATAAATCCTTTTACAAATGGCCAAAGTTACCATATAGTAAATGAGAAACAATTTGCATTTAGATATCGCGTCACTGTATCATCTTGGGTGTCAAGTCAACAAAACAATGGCCCCGTCAAGCAGAACACAGCTCTATTATGTTAGCCAACAAAACAATGGTCCTTTCAGGCAGAACAGTCATTCGCGTAAAACGTGAAATCGAACCAAATCTAATCTTCTCCAAATTATATAAGCCTCGTGATCCTCGTGCTACGTTTGCCAACAAAACATGGCCCGTTTAGATAGAGTTAGTACTTAGTAGTTACTAGTTAGTAGTATGAAAAGAAATGTTTTTCTCCATCATGCTTTTAGCGGTTTAAAAATATTGGTAAATTATAAGATAAATGTTACATGACATTGATGCTGGGAAGATAACATACGAAGAGATGTATTAACTCGGGTGTTAATTGGACTGGTCCGGCCTGAAACTCATAAAGTCCTCATATGTTTGAACCTGTTCTGGTCCGATCTGAAATATTTTCGAACCTATATTTCAAAATCCAGCCCGGTTCTAACAAGGCTACATGATTTTTTGAGCTTTTCTGGATTTTTCTTACGCATAAAAAATTCAAACTTATAAGTTTATAACATGTCTTAAAAAGCAAAGTTTAAAGGTGCACTATAAAACAAATCAATCAAAATTTAAATAACAAATCTATATTCACTAAAACCAACTTATTTAAAAGGAAAAATACAAAATCAAATCAATTTTTTATACTTTAACCAAATAAAATAATATATAATTCATATAAAATATCACAGATAAAAAATTTAAAAGTATTAAGTAAATATAAAAACTAAGATTAGAGTCTTAAACTTTATTTACAATAAATCATTAATCAATATTAGGATCCCAAATATTAAAATCAAACAATAATGTTAGTAAAAAAGTATAAATATATATTTGTTTAATGGTTTTTTGGGCCAGTCGAAGTTCGATCGGGTTAAGTCTAAAAACTCTATATCCTGAACTGGTTGAATCAGAAAAGTTTGATTTTACTAGATATATATATATATATATATATATATGTATATATATAAGCACGAGCCCAATTTTTCTAGATCGAGCCGGGCCAGTTCGCGTGTTTGAGCCCTAATTGACGTGCCTACTCCACACATCTTTGTTTTAATAAACATAATGGTCCGAAGGCCCGTTAAAAGCCTACTCCATATGGGTGATGTTGTCGAGTTAATAATCATCTTGTGTGCATCCAAATGTGTGTCTTCTATTATATTGCTAATTATTGACTTATTTAGCTCCAAAGTACACTTTCTTTGTACATCTCTACTCCAACACCTGAGATACCAAACTTGATGCAAAATGCAACCTAAACAACTTAAATGCTCATGAATATGCACAAAACAATGAATAATTAAGTTTTAAAATCACATAAAAACACAAGATATCAATGAACGCAGAGAGTTTCGTTTTGGAATGAATTCAAGCAGAGGCTATTTCTGCGTTTTGGAGAATCTCTTGAAGCAGATCCTGGTAATCGGTTGTTGGCGATTAAACAAACTGGGAAAATGGCAGCTTATGTAACTGAGTTTGAAGACTTATTTGCTCAAGTTCCTGGTTTGAATGACTCCCACTTGGAGAAAATATTTTACAATGGTTTGAACAAGAAATAAAGGAAGTGATTAAGATGAAGGAACCTAAGGGGATTGATTATCAAAAGGCAGCAGTGTTGAGAATGGAATTAAGCTCTTTTTGCCAACAGTTTGTTTCACACCCCCAGTTACTTATCCAGCGACTAAACCCTTTATGTTGACTGGTGGAACGTGCCAAGGTGTACAATCGGGTGCAAATGCGAAACAAGTTGGTCAACCACGACAGAGACATACATCGGAGGAATTAGATGCTATGAGAAGTAAGGGCATATGTTTTAAGTGTATGGGGAAGTATTCTCGTGGACATGTTTGTCGCAGACTGATGTTATGGCGGAGATAGTTCAGACTCCAGAGGTGAGATGCTTATCTCTTAACACCTTTTTTGGTCTCCTTTCTTCAAGGACAACTAAATTGGTAGGACACGTTGGCAAATGTCTAGTGGTGGTGCTTCTAAATTATTGCGTCTTACACAAGTCTATTACAGCAACAATAGTTGCTAAGTCTAAACTTAAGGAGCATGCTGCCGGAAGGTTAGAAGTGTTATTGGGGAATGGTGTTGCTGTGCATGGTTCTGGTATTTGCAAAGGCATACTATTTAAATTAGCCGTAGTGGAGTTTGATAGTGATTTCATTTCCTTGGACCTTGGTGGAATTGATGTAATCTTGGGAGTGTAGTGGTTAGACTCTTTGGGGAAATGTGAAGTGGATTGGAACTTACAAGAGTGGAATTTCATTTATAAAGGCAAGATGGTTACGTTGTTGGGCGACCCTTGTTTACATGGTCCACTTCTGTCTATGAAGACGTTAGATGCACCAGTCCAGCAACGTTTACTTCAGGACGATGCACCACTTCAGAGAGTTGAGTATTATTCAACTCTCTGACCCTAATATGATTGTGGATCCGGTTATTGCTAAGGTTCTTGAAAGTTTTACATCAGTGTTTGCTCTACCAGAAGGCTTACCACCAATTAGAGGTCATGAACACATCATTACTCTCAAACCAGAAGTTCAGTCCATTACTGTTTGCCCTTACAGATATCTGCATGCCACAAAGGAAGTGCTGGAGCATATGGTAGGTGAAATGTTATCATCTGAAATTATTCGGATCAGCAATAGTCCCTTTTCTAGTCCGGTCTTACTGGTTAAAAAGAAGGACTCCTCTTGGAGGTTCTGTGTTGATTACAGAGCTTTGAATCGGGCTACTATTCTGGAAAAATTTGCTATTCTAGTCATTGATCAACTACTCAACAAGTTGCATGGTGCTATGATCTTTTCAAAGATCGACTTGCGTTCAGGCTATCACCAAATAAGGATGAAGGAAGAAGATATTATGAAAACAGCCTTGCGCACATTAGAAGGTCATTATGAGTTTTTAGTGATGCATTTTAGCCTCAGTAACACTCCAGCAATTTTTCAAGCCCTGATGAACAAGGTGCTTGAGATCCGAGTGATGTACTCGGTGATGATCTATGTTGATTGAGTATTACTTCTCTTGTATTCGTGTAATCCTCTTTGTAACACTCGATGAATTTCTAATTACATATCGTATTCAATTCTTTGAGTTAGATTTTACAAGAATCTATCACTTTCACATTGCTGAATCTTGAAAGTTGTTTCAATTTCAACTTATTAACCTCTCTCTCAATCTCTCTCTCTCTATGTGTACATCTTGTGTAGTTATTTAATCAGAATTAGACTCTTTTGATGAACAGGGAGATTCAGTGTGGGCAATTAGTTCAAAAACAGTGAATTCTCTCTTTTTGGACTTTCTTGGAATTTCTTTTTTATATTGCCAGTTTCAAACTAAGATATGTTCTGCTTCTATGAGTCTTGTGTTTCTCTCATCGTTATACCGATTTCGTTTACTCGTTTGATCTTCTCATAAAAGACTCTTGATTTCAGACTTTTTGGCAGAACAATTGGTATTCAATTCTTACAAGCTCCTGTTCTTCACCCGGTAATGTACCTTTTAACTGAGGTAAAGGTTTGATCACACAAAGGTAGAGGTTTGATCTTTGTGAAATCATAATAAGAGGTTATAGATTAAGAGATTAGAAGAACAAATTGCTATTAAAAACATAGAAGTACTCAATCATTCAACAAACCCTAAAAAGCTGCTAAACAAATTATAAGATAAAGCTTAGATAAAAGATTAGATAAGTCTCCCCTTAATAGGGTTTATGTATTTATAAAAAAATAAAAGGGAGCCGGATTAACCCAGTTCAAACCGGGTCAAACCCGGATCAAAACTAAAACAAGTGTGCAGTCTCGCGGCTCCACGCGGGCAGGGTTTGACCGACTGAGATGACCGATTGAGCGAACCGGGCACACTTTGGACGATGGTGGTGGCCCCGTGTGTCTCCACGCCTTAATCTGATCTTGACGTCGAGGAGTCCACGCGAGCAAGGTTTGGCCGCTGGTCTTGGCCGATGGTGGTGGCGATCTTCCTCTGGCTGTATATACACTCACTAAAACAGGTATAGCTCCTTACACATACATTCGGGTGTCCTGAAATCACCTCCATTGCAAAGCTAACTCAATTCTCAATAACTTTGGTGAAGAACACTGGAGCTAAATCCCAAGGAAAGGTCTTCATACGAGTCGATCTTTGAGGGACTGTAGACTGGTTCTGAATCATCAATCATCGTGTGTGCATCCAAATGTGTGTCTTTCATTATATTGCTAATTCTTGAATTATGTAGCTCCAAAGTACATTTTCCTTGTACATCTCTACTCCAACACCTGAGATACCAAACTTGATGCAAAATTCAACCTAAACAACCTAAATGCTCATGAATATGCACAAAACAATGAATAACTAAGCTTTAAAATCACATAAAAACACAAGATATCAATGAATCGCAGAGAGTTTCGTTTTTGGAAGGAATTCAAGCAGAGGCTATTTCTGCGTTTTGGAGAATCTCTTGAAGCAGATCCTGGTAATCGGTTGTTTGCGATTAAACAAACTGGGACAGTAGCAGCTTATGTAACCGAGTTTGAAGACTTATTTGCTCAAGTTCCTAGTTTGAATGACTCCCACTAGGAGAAAATATTTTACAATGGTTTGAACAAGAAATGAAGGAAGTGATAAAGATGAAGGAACCTAAGGGGAATGATTATCTGAAGGCAGCAGTGTTGAGAATGGAATCATGCTCTTTTCGCCAACAGTTTGTTTCACACCCCCAATTACTTATACAGCGACTAAACCCTTTATGTTGACTGGTGGAACGTGCCAAGGTGTACAATCGGATGCAAATGCGAAACAAGTTGGTCAACCACGACAGAGACATACATCGGAGGAATTAGATGCTATGAGAAGTAAGGGCATATGTTTTAAGTGTAAGGGGAAGTATTCTTGTGGACATGTTTGTCGCATTAAAAGAATTACAAATATTAACTGTGGTGTATGGGTTGGAGCTAGAGGTAATGGTTGAGGAGATGCAGACTGATGTTATGGCGGAGATAGTTCAGACTCCAGAGGTGAGATGGTTATCTCTTAACTCCTTTCTTGGTCTCCTTTCTTCAAGTAAAACTAAATTGGTAGGACACGTTTGCAACTGGCGAGTGGTGGTGCTTCTAGATTATGGCGTCTCATACAACTCTATTACACCAACAATAGTTGATAAGTCTAAACTTAAGACGCATGCTGCCGGAAGGTTAGAAGTGTTATTGGGGAATGGTGTTGCTGTGCTTTGTTCTGATATTTGCAAAGGCATACTATTTCAATTAGCCGTAGTGGAGTTTGATAGTGATTTCATTTCCTTGGACCTTGGTGGAGTTGATGTAATCTTGGGAGTGTAGTGGTTAGACTATTTGGGGAAATGTGAAGTGGATTGGAACTTACAAGAGTGGAATTTCATGTATAAAGGCAAGATGGTTACGTTGTTGGGCGACCCTTGTTTACATGGTCCACCTCTGTCTATGAAGACGTTAGATGCACCAGTCCAGCAACGTTTACTTCAGGACGATGTGAATGAGTTGAATAATACTCAACTCTTTGACCCTAATATGATTGTGGATCCGGTTATTGCTAAGGTTCTCGAGAGTTTTGCATCAGTGTTTGCTCTACTAGACGGCTTACCACCAATTAGAGGTCATGAACACAGCATTACTCTCAAACCAGGAGTTCAGTCCATTACTGTTTGCCCTTACAGATATCTGCATGCCACAAAGGAAGTGATGGAGCATATGGTAGGTGAAATGTTATCATCTGGAATTATTCGGATCAGCAATAGTCCCTCTTCTAGTCCGGTCTTACTGGTTAAAAAGAAGGACTCCTCTTGGAGGTTCTGTGTTGATTATAGAGCTCTGAATCGGGCTACTGTTCCGGAAAAATTTGCTATTATAGTCATTGATCAACTTCTCAACGAGTTGCATGGTGTTATGATCTTTTCAAAGATCGACTTGCGTTCAGGCTATCACCAAATAAGGATGAAGGAAGAAGATATTATGAAAACAACCTTTCGCACATTAGAAGGTCATTATGAGTTTTTAGTGATGCATTTTGGCCTCAGTAACGCTCCAGCAACTTTTCAAGCCCTGATGAACAAGGTGTTCAAGCCTTACTTATGAAAGTTTGTTGTTGTGTTTTTTGATGACGTTTTGGTGTATAGCAGCAGTCTTGAAGATCAACGCACATCATTTGAGCTTGGTGTTACGGCTGTTACAGGATAATGTGCTGTTTGCTAATAAAAAAAAGTGTTTATTTGGAGCTTGCAAGGTGGAGTATCTTGGTCATGTCATATCTAAAGATTGAGTGGCTACTGACTCAGTTAAAACAGAGGTAATGTTGCAATGGCCAGTTCCTAACAATATTAAACAATTGCGTAGTGTTTTGGGTCTCACAGGGTATTATCGCAAGTTTGCTCACAATTATGGTATTCTTGCTAGACCCTTGACAGATTAATTGAAGAAAGACGGCTTTCAGTGGAGCACATTGGCGCAAGAAGCTTTTGACACCTTGAAATAGGCGATGTCTACATTACCAGTGCTAGGGCTACCTGATTTTGATAAGACTTTTGTCTTGGAAATTGATGCCTCAGGAGCAGGAGTGGGAGCAGTTCTTATTCATAACAAGAGACCAATAGCCTAGTTTAGTCATGGGTTGACATCTAGAGAGAAATTTAAACCTGCCTATGAGAGAGAACTTATGGCTATTATGATGGCGGTGTTGAATTGGAAGCATTATTTGTTGGGGAGAAAATTCGAAGTTCATACAGATCAAAGAAGCTTAAAGTTCTTACTGGAGCAGAAAGAAGTTAACATGGAGTATAAACGTTGGTTGACTAAGCTTTTAGGTTTTGATATGGACATCATTTATAAACCTGGAGTTGAGAATAAGGTTGCTGACGTTTTGTCACGGATTCCTCATCCTGCATCAGCGGCTCTAACGGATTTGATAGTTTCGTCTGCAATCCAGTTATAGGATATCTACAAGGAGATTGAGTCTGATCCTACTATTCAAGCTTTGATCAAACAATTGGACAATCCTGCGGTTCAGACTCATTACCACTTAATTGGGGACATGCTTTGGTACAAACAAAGGATGGTTATTTCTAAAACGTCCAAGTTGATTCCTCTGATTTTTCATGAATTTCATGATAGCAAGATTGGAGGGCATGATGGTATATTACAAACTCTCAAGCGGATTCAAACTCTGTTCCACTGGGAAGGAATGTACAAGGATGTTAAGAGTTATGTTACTGAATGTGCACCAGCGAGACTTTTACAACCATTGCCTATTCCGACTTCTAATGGTGTAAATGTTATCCTGGTGGTTGTTGATCATTTGAGCAAGGCCGCACACTTTTTAGGACTTAAACATCCTTTAAACACGATTTATGTGGCCAACAAGTTTGTTTCGGAGGTGGTTAAGCCTCATGGATTTCCAAAGTCCATTGTTGTTTATCGTGACAGGGTGTTTGTGGGAAGTATTTGGAGAGAGTTGTTTCGTTTGGCAGAAACTAAACTGAAGTTCAGTACGGCGTATCACCCTCAAACAGATGGCCAGACAAAAGTGTTAAAAACAGGTATTTGGAGACTTACCTTCGCTGCATTGCCTCTAGTCATCCATGCACTTGGTTCAAGTATCTCGCATTGTCTGAGTATTTCTATAACACGGCTTATCATAATGCTATCAAGACAACGCCATTCAAGATGATCTGTGGTCGTGATCCGCCATCTTTACTGACTTTTGAACAAGGTTCCACGGCTAATTGGGAGTTGGAGGTACAATTACAGGAGAGAGATCTTATGTTGACACATATTCGAGGAAATCTTTAGTGAGCTCAGAATTTGATGAAGCGACAGGCTGATAAGCATCAACGTGATGTAAAATTTGCAGTGGTGGATTGGTTTTATCTCAAACTTCAACCATATTGTCAAATGTCTCTGGTTAGGCATTCTTTTCAAAAGCTTGCCGCCAAGTTTTTTGGTACATTCTTGGTGTTGGAACGTATTGGAGCAGTAGCATACAGACTTAAACTTCCTGACAGTGCTAAGCTTCACAATGTCTTTCATGTGTCTCAGCTTAAGAAGGTGATTGGCGATCCTCAGCAGGTGTAGTATACGGATCCCCCTGAATTGATTGAAGATGAATTCTTATTTCCTAAAAAAAGTCTTGGAGGTGCGGTATAATGCTATTGGCGGTAGTTTTTGGTTTGTTGGTTTGACATACCTGAAGCCAAAGATTCATGGATGCTCTCAAGGGACTTTGTGCAGTTGTTTCCCCAATTCACGCTTGAGGACAAGCTGTTTCTTCGGGGAGGGAGTATTGATAAGATTCACCAGTCTTATTATCGCAGGAAGCCAACTGCCACGTCAGCACTGGATGAGTCAAAAGAAGAGCGGGAGTTGACTGGCTCAAGTCAAACTAATTGGAAGACTCAGAATGAAACAGAAGGTTTTCTGTTAGACGTTGAAATATGTAAGAGCCGTTGTATCTTCTTCATTGAATTGTTATGCTTAATTATGGGTTGTAAATTTTCTTGCGATGTGCTTGAGATCCGAGTTATGTACTCGGTGATGATCTATGTTGATTGAGTATTACTTCTCTTGTATTCGTGTTGTCCTCTTTATAACACTCGATGAATTTATAATTACATATCGTATTCAGTTCTTTGAGTTAGATTTTACAAGATCTATTACATTCAGATTACTTATTACTCTCTCTCTCTCTCTATCTCTATCTCTCTCTCTCTCTCTCTCTCTCTCTCTCTCTCTCTCTCTCTCTCTCTCTCTCTCTCTCTCTCTCTCTCTCTCTCTCTCTCTCTCTCTCTCTCTCTATGTGTACATCTTGTGTAGTTCTTTAATCAGAATTAGACTCTTTTGATGAACATGGAGATCCAGTGTGGGCAATTAGTTCAAAAACAGTGAATTCTCTTTTGGGACTTTCTTTGAATTTCTTTTCTTATATTGCCTCTTTCGAACTCCGATATGTTCTGCTTCTATGAGTCTTGTGTTTCTCTCATCGTTATACCGATTTCGTTTATTCGTTTGATCTTCTCATAAAAGACTCTTGATTTCAGAATTTTTGGTAGAACAATTGGTATTCAAAATTCTTACAAGCTCCTGTTCTTCACCCGGTAATGTAACTTTTAATTTAAACTGTTTGTTTGTGCAATAGTGATAGTATTTTGTCATTCTGCTTAAGATGTTATTTAAAATTGAAATTATTACTAAAATTAAAAACCAATTGTACAACTACATGCGTACAAAGGGTCTCTAAAGAAGTTCTCAAAGTCTCTCATTTGAGAGACTCGTTTTTTCTTCCTTCTACTTTTTCATTATTATTTTTTTTTTTTTTGTGGGTGAAAGATTTATTAAGAGACTCCACTACAAATGCTCTTAACTTTGCAAAAGAAATAATTTTGGAAATCGATAGTTTATTTCAAATCAGCTTGGCAATCCAAGATCCCACACAATTAAACCAAAAAAAAAAAAAAAAAGATCCCACACAAAGTAAAATATAAGTTGTTTTATTACCGTTAAAAATTATTATTACTGTGTAATTTAATCTGATGGGACTGGATCAACGATCAGGGTTTGGATACGATCAACAACCTTTGCTTTATCGGGACAGCCATGACCATCGCCATGCTGATACATGCATTGCGACATGCGAGCCAAGTTCATTGCAACTTCCACAAAATCTTGAGAAAGTAACGATGAACTGCGTGTCGCCGTTCTTGCTTCGTAGTTCATCTCGGTCCACGTGTGGCTTATCATCTGCTGCACGTGCACACGTGCCTCTTCCTCCGAAGCTCCAGTCTCATGCATGTAACATTGAACCGATTTGAGAACGTCTCCTCTCGCCAATTCATCCTACATTTTACCAAACACATTCGCGTACGTGAAAAGGAGACTTTCGTCCTCCTAATTCAGGTTGTCGATTTTAGAAACTTTGGTTTCATTTATGACTTACAACTTACAAGATCATCATATAATCTTCTTGTGAAATGTGAATTATAGTCATATGCGATTTATAAAACATAACTAGAAGGTAAGAGAGATCATTTACCGACGAAGTTGCAAGGTCATTAGCTAGACGGGACACACTGGCAGAGCATCGGACGACTTGTTGTCGTTGTTGGACCAAAGACTCCAAAACTTGAATCGAGATTTGGTCAGGGAAAGCACAGTAAAAGTGGATTAACATTGTTGGAGCAGAAATTGAAATCCAAGCATTTTGCATGTATTCTTCTAAGCTTGGTTTGTATCCTCCTTTGTACCACTTTGCTTCTAGTAGATACGCTTTACATAAATCTGCCCACTAGTTTCAACAAAAACATAATACAACTAATACTATATATATATCAATAATTAAGAAAGAAAATTTGAACTTACCGATTTTTTGAAATAAGGTATGACGTCTATACTTTTATATTTGAGAACATCACATCCCATGGCATTAATTTCATTGTACAAAGTAAGAAAACACAACTTCATGTATTCGGGGAGCTCATCCAGACGATTTACATCCCAACTGCAGATATATATTGTAAATAATAAATATCATGAGAATTTTCTTTTGTTTTTGTTTTTTGGTTCAAACCAAAAAGTAAATAATTAAAAATCCTAATTAATAATCTATCATCAACATATCATTATTTCTATAATTTTATTTACAAAAATGAAAAAAAACTATAATTCTAATAAAATGGGGTTATTGAATTTTTTTTTTTTTTGGTTAACGCGGAGTTATTGAAAAGTATTTATGCGAATTTGTGTGTGAAAATGATTATTTAAATGTTGCTTTTAAACGGAAACTGCATATTTTACACACGTATACGCTCATTTATATTTTAGGATAATGTTATATAGTTTTGATAATATATATACCACGAAAATTGAGGATAAATATAAGTAGTAGAGTGTACTTACTTTTCAACCAAAGCCGTGAAGAGCTCTAGTTCTTCAAGAGTGCCATAGATATCGTAGATATCGTCGATAACTGTAATAAGTGCAGCAACTATAGCCACGATCCGTCGGACATATCCATATTGTGGGTCGTGTATCATTCCAACGGTCCAAAAATAATTTTCAACAATTCTGTCTCTTACAAAGTGAAGTTGACTACCCAAACCTGTTTCCTTCCACCAACTTCATATAATTTAAGGGAAAGGATTAGAAAGAGTATATATAAAATACCAATGTGAGATACCAAAACCATCAGTTACGTTCTTATATTTCTTCTGTTGATCTCTATTACCTGGAAACGTATTTGACATCTTCTTGATGAGCAGTTTGTACCATATTGAAATCGATTTTGGCAAATTCCAGCAAAAAAAGATTCATGTCATGTTTCTTCTGGTACGCATCTATGAACCATCTCATCTCTAGCCTTCTCATTCTCCAATGATATGGCATTTCTAACGCATGGATCGCCATCTCACGTACCTCAACGTTTAACGTTTCACTTTCATCATCAACGAATTTTCTTATTTTTTCTGTTGCAAAAGGTCTTATGACTTTATGCAATTTTGTATCCAATTTCGTGGAGAGATACGAGGCTTCGTACAAAGTGATGATACTTTTAATATCGTCACTCTTGAACGTATTACTTTTTATTTTGTCGCTGATCACATCAAATATATCTGAATAAATGGTCATTAATTCTAGTTAATATATTATAGTTATATACAATGAAATTATGAATTTCGTTTTTACTGAATATGAAAATACTCACCTTCTGAGATATCAAAACCATGTTGTCTGAGAAGTCGGAATTCTAGTGCGGTTACATGTAAATCTTCTTCCTTGTCACATTTCCAAGTATTTTTACCATTTTCATGATGAAAATTTGCTAAAATGTTATTTATTTCTAGCTCAAAGTAATACGAAACCCCAAGTTTTTGCAAATCATCGACGAGCTCTAATTGTTCGAGACGGCTCTTCTTCTCTACAGCATCTAACATCTTCTTCACTCTTTTCTTCAACACGTGTCTAGTCATCCTTTCTTTTTCATTCTGTATCCATCATATTATAACTAATTAGTAAGTCCTCTTTAATACTACGCTAATTAAAAATAAATTAGGGGAAGCAAATCAGATTTATGATAGCATATATTTACATGTGTGTGAAATAATTAATCAATATTTATCATGAACCCTTTAACAAATTTTTTTAACTTAATGTTTATGTATATGTATATACTAAACCAGAGTTCATGAGTGAAATGGTTTGTCAAATAAAATTCATCCAATAAAGTCATGACATATTACTTTTTCCATATAATAACAACAGCTTAATTAGTCAATATCATTCTAATATATGTTTTGTAGTTATATATATATATATATATATATATATATATATATATATATGTGTGTGTGTGTGTGTGTGTGTCGATAGATAAATTTAAACTAGTTACTATTTAAACTTTGTAATTAAAAATCTCATCAAATAAAGCGTTAAGAATGATGAATAATTCACCGCATATTTGTTCTCGATGGAGAGCAGATAACTATGGTCCCATGAAGAAGGTTGATAGTTGCCGGAGCGTCGTCGGAGGTCAACATGATTAGCATCCGGCCTCGTTTTTGACATAGATTTGCATATGAAACGCTGAGGACGTTGAAGACGAGACTTGTGGACAGTGGCATTTTGGTAAACAGGAGCTAAACCCATGCATAAAGTAGCCATTGATTTAGTAGAAGAGATTTGCTGAATACATTGAGAACACATGTACAACTTTATATAGACAAAGTCAGAATAAAAAATAAATATATATTAAAACAATTTTCATAAATAGCACATAAATAAATAAATTTTGTTTCTAAATTTGACACATCATTTCTAAAGTTTCAAAAATAGTATCATGCTTTCAAATTAAACTTTCATACTTAAACTCTAATCTTCAAAACTATATCATGCATATAATTGTAATTGTGTCAAGTAGTGCTATTTTTGGAAATTTATGGAGTATGTGTTATTTTGTTATAAAACTTGTGTCAAAGCTATTTTAGGGTATGTGCTAAATCAGGAACCAAAACTTATTTTGTGTTATTGGTGAGAACTGTGAGGAATTCCTCAAAATACCATACTTAAAGTTTTTTTTTTCTTCCAAAAATACCACAGACACAAAAATAAATTGATTTTTAAGGGTATATAATTTTTTTTAGGTTTTGATTGACACTTATAAGTGTGGTATATATAAAAATTTCCCATAAAAAAAAATTGATATTCTGAGAGTAATCTATTAGTTTGAAGTTCTATATTATTAACTAACATATTATATATTGCTCTCTCTATTTTACAAGATTACCAGATTTTTAAAACTATATTCACTAAAATAGCAACTTTTTTGTTTGACCGCAACTTCACCCAATTTTTTGTCGATACTCTTTGATAATGTCTATTTTGTATAATGACGTTTATCTAACTAAAATAATCCAGGATATATACCTAATTATAATTAAATCTAAATTTGTTTGTAAGGGTAAGGGAAACTATATGATTTAATATAAATTAATATAAAACATGTTACTTGTATATAATAATTGATAATAAGTGAATTAGCTCATATCTTTTATATACATTTATAAGTCCCATGATAGACGATCTTATTATGTTCCATCTCGAACTTAATCACGGTTTAGGACAGACGATAAGTTCTATTTGGGACACCCTACTTAGGTCAACAAACTTCAAAACAATGATACTGTGTATCATATTTTTTTCTATACAATTTCAACTCATAATTAGTTAACAATTAGTGAATTGATTTATTTTCTCTTTTATACGACTCGAAATCATTATTTTCTAATGTAACAAAGTATAGAGATATAAAATGTTGATTGGCTTTTAGGTGACACACTTACCACCTCGTTGTCAGGAAATATTACGTTTATAGGAAACTAAACTATGCTATTGAAATATTGTAGTGTAATACAGAAAAACCTCTATAAATTAACAAGGTCGGGACAATGATATTTTATTAATATTATTAATTTATGAAAAGATTTTTTTATTTTTCATAATTTTGAATATTTTTAATTAATAATAAAATACTTTGTTATAATTCACATTTTCATATAATTTCGACTATTGTAATATGATTGATGTCAATAGTTTAGTAGATTATCCAGGTGAAAATGATAAATGTTTAGAAGTTTAGAGTTTAGAAGAAATTGATGTTATTATCCTTCATGATGAAGTCCAAAAATATATTAAAGTATCTTTAGAACCAATTACACGTAAAGAAACAACTATCGCGTACAAGACACTCCATAATTTTTGGATGCAATTTGAAAAAACAGTACGAAAGATTATAGATGAGTTCCAACAAGAATGCAAATTCAAGAATAGAAAAACTCTAATATAGCCGTATTTCACTAAATATTTTTAGATATATATATATTCATATATATATATATATTTATATTTAGTTTATATCATTATTAGTTTATGATATTGAAGGGACCATAGTTTTATAAAAGATTTTTAGAAAAGTATTATCTTACTATTTTATCGAATTGTATCAATTTTTATACTGTTCCAACTCGGAACTGGAAAAAATTTATTAATTTATAGCAAATATTAATTTAAAGAGTTTAAATTTATAGAGGTTTTACTGTAATATTTAACAAATGTAGAAACTGTGTACAAAGAATTACAGTGATAGAGACAGTTCAAGTTTGATTAGAAGAAAGTCCAGTCTGGCTATGCGTTTTTTGGCAGCCATGCTAATAAATTAGGTTGATGTCGATTTCTTTTGTTGTTTAGGGATAAACATTTTGGTGGTGACCGAAGAAAAATGTTTTTGTAAAATAACTCAAATCACTTCTATGTGTGAAAAAACAATTTTGGGTTAAAGGCCCAATTTTGAAGAGTGTAATTAAAGTTTTATCCACCGACGTCGTTTAAACTCATCATAGAATGCCAAAAACGCTGCCGTTACGATGAGTTTTTGTTTTTCTTTTTTCAGATATATCAAAATATCTCCGACTAACGGTGGATAATGCAGTGAAGGGACGACGATGATTCTGATAACTTCACCGACGGTGACGTATCTCCGTCACCGCCTCCACACTTCCCAAACCAGTTCGCCTCGCCATTTCCGCCGGAGTAGAGAAATCTCGACCGTCGATCGGTGCTGCAATCCATGGCAGACAACAACCGATTGTTTCAAATTACGAACACGAAACAGTTCCTCGTTCCCGTGCTGTGCTCGCCGGAAACCGGAGACGGCGACGGTTGAGATCGAAGATGATTCTAAACGGAGAATCGTTCGGTATCTTCTGTGGACTGCTGAAGCTGTGTATATACTATGGCTCTTTCTTCTTCCCTATGCTCCTGTGAGTGATTTTAACTTCAAATATTTTTTTTCCGTAAATTCATAGTTGTGAATTTTACTAAGGCTTATATAGAATGTGATGAATCTTGATTATGATCTGGATAGTTATAGAAAATGAGAACCATTTCAATTTCTCTGCTTGAATATTTTGAGAATCGATTTAGGTTTGTTGTAACTTATGGTTTGAATCATAGTCTTAGTTTATGTAATCTAGGCATAGATCTATGTGATTAGTAATTTACTCCGAGCTACTTGCCCACGGATTGTGAGAATTTTTCTAAGTTTTATGTAGAACCATCACATTGATAATTTTGTGAATGAGAACCATAATGTCTCTGCTTGAATGGTTTGACAATCGAAATTGTTCTTTGTCTCTAGAAACTTTGCAAGTATATGTCACATATGTGTATTGATTAGCATTATCTTAGATTAGACACTTTTGATGGACAGAGAGATCCAGCGTGGGCAATTAGTTCAGAGACAGTGAATTCTCTTTTGGGACTTTCTCTGAATTTCTTCTTTGTCTTGCCTCTTACAAACTCCGGTATGAATAGAAGAGAGGGGTAAAGCTGCTAGCCCTAGATTCAATAATGCTAAACACCTAAAGAGAATCTTAAAGAAAAGGAAATAACATAGCAAAAGGAAATTGAATAACACCAACATAAAAAGAAACGTGGAGAAGAAGAAGTTAAGAAGCTTCTAGAATGCTGCATCAGTTTGGTGCTTTTGGAGTTTTCTCATTTGTAATGAAAGTCTGACTACAATTTGGACAAGGTCTTGCGTTGTTAAGATCAGAATCCCTCCATTGTGTCTTGCATTTTCTGCATATTATCTAAAACATACTGCTTGTCCAAAAGTCACTTGTTTGCCTCTGTTTTGATGCATCCGCGGCAGATGCATGCTTAGTACTTCTTGCTTCCTTCCTCGTATCTACACCATCTTGTTGTTGGTTTGTTGATTTCTGGATCTGAGTCCTTGTTTCTTTCGACTTCCTCCTTTGATCATAAGAAGCTCTCTTAACCTTATCAGACAACAAACACCAAGCTTCTAAAACCAGCTTAAAGGCGCCTTCCGCACCATCAAACTTGTTCTTGTCCGGATGAAGCAAAAGAGCAAACTGCTTTATCATCAGCTAAAGGATCGACACCGAGAATCTTGTACCAATCAGCTTCTTCTCCTCCTCTGTTTGATGCATAAATACAAACGTTGATCATCATCGACAGTTGGTTCAAACCATCAAGCTGTGGATACAAACGCTGAGCCTTGTTAACGAAGTTCTTCGCACCATCGTAATCATTCTCCGAGAGTTTCTTCTCAGCATTCTCCAAGTCAGAGCACTGCAAAGTGAAACCCAGCGAGAGTAGAGTTTGTCGATTGTTGAGGCTGCGAATGCGATCCGTTTATTGATTTTTAAGTTTTACTTAGACCCGGGTTAAGCTTATTGAATCTGTATATAAACAATTTTTTATTGTTTTTTTATCACAAAATTTGTATATTAACATTGTAGATGAAGTTTGTTATAGGAATGAGAACCATTTCAATATCTCTGGTTGAATGTTTTTGAGAATCGATTTAGGTTTGTTGTAACTTTATGGTTTGAATCATAGTCTTAGTTTATGAAATCTAGGCATAGATCTATGTGATTACTAATCTAGGATTGTGAGAATTTTTCTATGGTTTATGTAGAATCATCACATTGATAATTTTGTGAATGAGAACCATAATATCTCTGCTTGAATGGTTTGATAATTTTTGTATATGTGTATTGGATTAGCATTATCTTAGATTTATGCGGTTTTTTTAAATCAGAAATGAGACTCTTTTGATGAACAGGGAGATCCAGTGTGGGCAATTAGTTCAGAGACAGTGAATTCTCTTTTGGGACTTTCTCTGAATTTCTTCTTTGTCTTGCCTCTTACAAACTCCGGTATGTTCTGCTTATAACAGTCTTGTGTTTCTCTGATCAATTATATCGATCTCATGAAAAAAAACTCTTGATTTTTGACGCTTGGTGGCAGAACAGCTGGTATTCAATTCTTACAAGCTCCTGTTCTTCACCCGGTAATAATGTACCATTAAACTTGAAATGTTTGTTTGTGCAATGGTGATAGTATTTGTCATTCTGTTTAAAATGTCTTCGAAAAAATCTACAGATGGCTGAAGGGTTATTCAACTTTGTGATAGCTTGGACACTCATGTTTGCTCCCTTGCTATACACAGACCGAAAGAGAGATGGATACAAAAGCTCTCTTGACGTTCTATGGGGTCTCATGATGTTCCTCACAAACAGTAAATGCAGCTTTGTTTTTTTTTTTTTTTATATATCTAATAACCTTAGTTTCTTCTAAAAAGCACATCTCTAAAGTAGTTTATCGGTTCTGTTGATCTCGTGTTGCGAACAGCGTTTCTAATCCCATACATGGCTTTACGGCTCAGTGACGCTGACAAGACTGATAAACCGCGCAAAAGGTCTCAACTTGGCGAAGCTATGACCAAGGGTGCGCCAATAGTTGGTCTGACCGGAGCTACGGTGTGTCTGATATCAACATTGTGGTCTCTCTACGGTCGAGCAGATGGAGATTTCGGTGGAATAATGGACAGATGGCAGTATCTCATTGGTTATTTGGGATCGGAGAGACTAGCTTACGCTTTCATATGGGATATATGTCTGTACACAATCTTTCAGCCCTGGTTGATTGGAGAGAACCTGCAAAATGTGAAGAAGAGCAAGATTGAGTTGGTGAGTTATCTTAGGTTTGTTCCTGTTTTTGGTTTGCTTGCATATCTTTTGTTTCTCAATCTCGACGATGAAACAATTTAATAAGTTTAATTGGTATATTGTCATTGTACTTTATCAAATTTAATTATATAGTGAAAAATTTGATTATGATTTTCTTATTTGAAATTTGTATTGATAATATTTCCTTGGTTTGAATTTATATTTTACGAGTGAAAGAAATATTACCTCTATAAAATTTCTGTTGTTGCTCTATAAAACATTAAAACTTTAAAGTTGCATTCATTTAGTAAATAAATGAGAAGGATGGAATTTGGAAGATTAGATGATTCGTTGCATTTGTTCTTCCACTGTGCCTTCCACTGTGCCTTTGCTCGCAAGATCTGGGAAATGCTCCCAGTTAAGACATCATTACAGTTGAGTGATATAACCTCAATAAGACAAGGTATCGAAGTGTCAAATAGTCTTATCTGCTTACCTCCAACTGGTGTGGGAACTGGACCAATCAGCTCCTGGTTGTTGTGGTCGATCTGGTCATCCCGAAATCAATTAATCTTCAGCAAAAGACGGATCTCGGAGGAAGAAACTTTGCAAGTCACCGTGGTAAGAGCCAAAGAATGGCAAAATGCGCAAGCTTCTTGTGTCCGACCCGATCCACCCCAAAAATCACACCTTAGCCCTTCAAACCCCAGACCTAATCTGATCTGCTGCACTGACGCTGCTTGGAGTAAGGATGTTGCATGTTTAGGTTGGGTCCTCAAGGGCCCGAACGACCTGGTGATAAAGGAAGGTTCTGCCTCGCTAAACCACGTAAGCTCACCCTTGATGGCCGAAGCACTGGCAACTCTTACCGCGATATGAGTTGCCCTTGAATCGAACATCACAGAGCTCTCTTTCGCTTCCAACTCGCTTATGCTGGTCCAAGCCCTCAACAAGAAGATCCAATGAAAGGAACTTCACGGGACTCTCCATGATGTCCTCGATCTATCTTCTAATTTCACTAGTTGCTCGTTTAATTTCATTCCTAGATCTCAAAATCAGCAAGCCGATTGTTTGGCTAAGAAAGCTCTCAGTTTGTTTATGAACCTTTAATTAAGAAATGAAAAGTCGTTTTAGTTCAAAAAAAAAAAAAAAAAAGAAAGATGATTCGTTTCATTGATAAAAAAAAACACTTCCACGATCGTAGATATATACAGTAAAACTTGTATGAATTAATATTTGGTAAATTAATAATATTTATAAGAGAAAATTGCATCTAATACTTTCTCAAATTCTAATAACACTCACACCCACTTTCTACTACTACTATACTTTTCCCCTTTAAAATTACATATTACTCATTCACCAAATCAAATACATCTCAACTCTCTCTCTCTCTTCTCTATTCCTTCTAAAGATATATATATATATATATATATATATATATATTTTTTCCTCTACTTTATTATTTGGTTTCTATCTCTACTTTTTATTATTTTCTTTGTTGTAACATTTTAGTTAGTTATTATCAAAAAATTATCTGTTCATTTTATACAATATATTGTAATTATATTTTTTTCTACATTTTAAGAGGTATATTGCTATATTTTTCTTAAATTAGTATATTATACACTGTCAATTTTTAGTTGAACATTTGTTCAATAATAAGTGGATGACCAGTTACATTAAGTTGAATTGTCACATTTTTAGTTGAAATTTTCTGATGAAATAAGTTTTGTCCATTACAAAATGTAAAAAATACTTTAACAAAACCCTTTTAATGAATTTTACTCTTGTTTGCATCAAAACATTTTTGTTTTTATTTTTAATGAACATCCAAACATATCCACCAAACCATGACCACATGGATATATATGATCAAAGTGTTGCAGCCCCGAGTCCATAGCCCAATAATTTCCTTTTAACTTGAACACTTTGATCATATATATCCATGTGGTCATAGATTGGTGGATATACTTATATGTTCATCAAAAAAAATAAAATAAAAATATTTTGATGCAAACAATAGTAAAATTCATTGCGTAGTAAAATTCACTGCGTGGTATTGTTCAAGTATTTTTACATTTTGTAGTGGACAAAACTTATTTCATCAAAAAAAGGTTCAACTAAAAATATAACAGGTCAACTAAAAAGTTAAACATTTGTTCACTAATAAGTAGATGACCAGTTACATTACTTATATTGTATCTACAAATAATTATCCATTTGGATAAGTGTGACAAATATTGTATCCACAAATAGTTATACATATGGACAAATATTGTATCCACAAATTGCACTATAAGGTAATATGTTTCCATATGGACATGTTGACATGGACACCTGAATTGATAGGTATTACTTCGATAATCTGTATCCATATAGACATGTTGTCATGACACCTGAATTGATTGGTATCCATATCGTTGACCATAGATATATGAATTTGATGTTGTCATTGTACCATAATTTACAATAGTTCATCTAAAATATATTAATATAGATCTTAAAATGTATATTTTGTATGAATAAACACAAGTAACTATCTATTAACAACACTCCAATTGAGTATCCACTTATCATTGTACAAATGTTCAACGACAAATGGATACTGTATAATCTAAAAATTCATCAAAAATATAGCAATATGTATCTTAAAATGTACAAAATATATAATCACAACATATTGTATATAAATAAATAGATAATTTGTTTTATGATAACCATTTAAAGTGTTAGTAACAAAAAAAAAAAAAAAAAAAAAAAGAAGGAGAAAAAGAGGAGAGGGGCAAAATCGTCCAAAATGTGTGTCTATCTTTGCAAAAAAACTTGTACAAGTATAGGAAGGAAAGAAAGTGGGTGTAAGTGAAAAACTTGAATGAGAAAGTAGGTGTGAGTGTAATTCACCCTGTTTATAAATTAAGTTAGGATTAATGTAATTTTGAACATAATTCGATAATATTTGTTAAAAAAGTTTTGTAAATATATATAGTCTCATTTATATTATAAATTAGTAATTAAATAAATTATCAAAATGTATGTATATACACATTAATTTTTGTTAGTGTTCATTTCTAATATATTTACTATATGAATTTTCTCTTCAAAACATTCACTACAGAAAATAAGGATTTTCTTAGCATCTGAAAACCGCTATCTAACGATACAACAGCGATGTAGAAAGCGCTATGTCTGCTCCTGTTATAATAGGTCCGACACTTTACATAGCGATTTTCGTAACTGCTATCGACATATTTGATAACATAGCGTTATTTTATATGCAATCTTTAAATAGACAATAGCGCTTATTATTTGCTGTTAATATATTGAATTATAGCATTTTTATAATACATATACAGTTTTATATTTATATAAAATTGTATTTATACATACTACTTACTATATTTATACTGTATCTATACAAGCTGTATGTATTTTTAATTGATTGTTTGCTAATTAAAAAATAACAATATTTATTGATATTATTAATAGTTATTTTATAGTAAATAATTTTACAAAGATAGTACATAATTTTTTATATATACATTTTACACTAATCCTATTGGGATTATTTGTCTTCACTTGTTTTGTGGGTTCTTATCATAAAAACACATTATGCTTTTTGTTTTATTGTATAATTTTGTTACAAAAAAACTAAGACAACAAAACACATCTACAGATTTTTCATTTTGAGATTTTGACTCCATCTTGAATAGCTTGTTGAGTCGTTTCTCAGCTTTTGTGGGCACCTCCGTTCCAGTATTCCACTAGCCTTCTTGGTTGCACATCTCCTTCTCTTCACAAGGCTCTTGTGCTGCGTCCTAGAAGAGATAATAGTCAGAACCAGAACTCAATAGTTTTTGCCGAATAAAAACCAGAAAATTCTCAAATCAGATAAACAGATCTTAACGCAAAGAAACTCTTTTTATGAAGGGGTGGGAATTCGAATCAAGAAACAGATAAAAGTATAATGAATCATCTTAAATCGAATTCAAAGGCCTAAACTTTTCTATAATCAACAACTCTAATCACTGAAACAACAAACCAACAAGAAACACAATTACCAAATCCGTAACAAAAATTTCCTAAATCTCATCAATTGCATTCATCCATTAACTTGCTCTACACATCAAAACACTAAGAACATTAAACCCCTAAAATATGAAAGCAAAGGAATAACCCTAAAAGAGCATATTGATTAGCTATGCGGCCATAAAAGCGAAGAAGTAAGATTTACTTAAATATAGACATAAGTTTGTTAAGCAAAGAGTAAATAAACCATCAGATTTATGGAAACAAAGAAAGAAGGTGAAAAGTCTCCGTAGCTTGAATGGTTTCCCGTTGATGTTTCCAATGAGTCTGAGGTTCTCCGGTCAACGGTTGTCGGATCCATTTCAAGAAGGTGGATGCGGTTGTAACGCCCGCGTCCCGCGACTTTATAGGGGGGCGGTTTGTTTTAAGGAAAATGATAGCTAGATGAGCTAAGGTAGCTAAGCTACTAGCCCAACTAGCTGGAAAATGAGCTGTACGAGCTGAACGAGTTCGATGAACAAGTTAGTTCAGCTACGGACAGCTAACGGCCAGCTGCGGGCAGCTATCGGCCAAGCTAGCGTCAGCTCGACCAGCTAGTGTTAGCTCGGTCAGCTAACATCCAACTAGCGTCAGCTCGACCAGCTGCCAGTCAGCTGCCACTAGCTCGACCAGCTGCCAAGGAGCTCAACCGAGCTCGGCCAGCTGGACGGTAGTGGACAGTGTACGGGTCAGCTGGGAGCTCGTGGGCGATCATGGGACGTCGTGACCGAACATGCATGACCGAACAGACATGACCGAATAGGCATGACCTACCAGGCATGACCGAACCGATGCGAACGATCGGTCATGGCCGAACAGGCACGGCCAAACAGGCACGGCCAAACGTACACGATCGAACAGTAGCGATCGAAGGGTCTTGTCGGACAGGTACCTTTTGGGACCTAGACTTCGGCCAGAACCCTATAAATAGAGGGCATTTCCTTCATTTTCCAACACCATCATCCATCCATCGTCCATCTATGCCTTAGAAGAAAAGGGGGTGCGGCTCCGCAAGTACTGCGGTATTTGTCCGAACTGATGCGCATGCTACCTCTCTATCGACGGTACGATGAGACGA
Source organism: Camelina laxa (assembly GCA_024034495.1). Classification (NCBI taxonomy): domain Eukaryota; kingdom Viridiplantae; phylum Streptophyta; class Magnoliopsida; order Brassicales; family Brassicaceae; genus Camelina; species Camelina laxa. Next base: position 28,928,876 of record CM043882.1, read on the forward strand.
GCGACGGTTCGACAATCGGGTCGAGCCGATCGAAGGATAAGCGATTCGGCCATGGAGTCGGATTGATCGCAGGATGATCGACGGCTCGATCATAGTATCGGACCGATCAAAAGGTCCTCGACGATCCGCTCTAATGGACGGATCGATCGAGGATGGACCGGATATCCAATCGCTAGTCGGATCTGGCGATCCAAGGATCGACGATACGAGCCGTAGGTTGGATTGAACGTCAGGTGGTCGGCAAGTCAGTCGGAACTATCGGTCCGGTCAGTGGTTGATCGGCGATTCGATTATGGGGTCGGATCGTTGGATCGGACCAGGCTCTGATACCAAGACCGACGCGTCGACCGTGGTACCAAGGTATGACCGATAGGTCAACGGACGGTTCGTCTGGTACCAAGCTTCGGGACACGAGTGGGACGGGAAGCCAACAGCGCAACCAATCACCGTGAACCGAAGGGACTATAAGTCCCCATCCCTAATCTGTGGAAAGCCTGTGGGGTTGGTTGGTTGTATCGCTAAGCACAAAGGGATGGGTCAAGGTTAGAATGATATTCCGCTGCGTATAAGGTTGACGAAGCGAGGCCGTGAGCCAAAGCTAAGTAACCGATTTAATGGATATTCGGCATGGGATAGGGCCAAATGGAAGCCGTGACCGCGTACGCTGTGACGTCCGGGTCGGGGTCTTTCAAGTTGGTATCAGAGCATGCGCGATCCTGTGAGGACGTATGCGATTGTGCTATGTGTTCGAACGAAATGAAAAATCTCTGATAAGAGCGGCAGCATGCTTGGGAACGGAAATGTGTTCGCCAAGATGCACCGGTGAATCAAGCGATGGTTTAAAACGTCAAACACATAGCATATCGACCAGAAGGTCGGGAATGATGACCACGTCCAGGAAGGACCAAGGTCTGGAATTATGACCGCGTCCAGGAAGGGCCACGGTCGGGAAAAATTGACCAAAAGGTCGGAATGACGACCGAGTCCGTGAAGGACCATGGTCGGAAAATTGTCCTAGTCGGAATGGAACTAGGACGGGAAAAGACTTGATCTATTCGGAAACAGACCAAGATCAAGCAAAATAGATTACGTCGCGAAAGACGTAGATCAAATAAACATGACCAAGTCCCAAAATTGAGCAAGATCGAGAATAGATCAAGTCTCAAGTGGACAAGGGTCAAGAAACTCTACATCCACTGAATTCGAGGACGAATTCATTTTAAGGGGGGTAGACTTGTAACGCCCGCGTCCCACGACTTTATAGGAGGGCGGTTTGTTTTAAGGAAAATGATAGCTAGATGAGCTAAGGTAGCTAAGCTACTAGCCCAACTAGCTGGAAAATGAGCTGTACGAGCTGAACGAGTTCGATGAACAAGTTAGTTCAGCTACGGACAGCTAACGGCCAGCTGCGGGAAGCTATCAGCCAAGCTAGCGTCAGCTCGACCAGCTAGTGTTAGCTCAGTCATCTAACATCCAACTAGCGTCAGCTCGACCAGCTGCCAGTCAGCTGCCACTAGCTCGACCAGCTGCCAAGGAGCTCAACCGAGCTCGGCTAGCTAGACGGTAGTGGACAGTGTACGGGTCAGCTGGGAACTCGTGGGCGGTCATGGGACGTCGTGACCGAACAGGCATGACCGAACAGGCATGACCGACCAGGCATGAACGAACCGATGCGAACGATCGGTCATGGCCGAACAGGCACGGCCAAACAGGCACGGCCAAACAGGCACGGCCAAACAGGCACGGCCGAACGTACACGATCGAACGGTAGTGATCGAAGGGTCTTGTCAGACAGGTACCTTTTGGGACCTAGACTTCGGCCAGAACCCTATAAATAAAGGGTATTGCCTTCATTTTCCAACACCATCATCCATCCATCGTCCATCTATGCCTTAGAAGAAAAGGGGGTGCGGCTCGGTAAGTACTGCGGTATTTGTCCGAACTGATGCGCATGCTACCTCTCTATCAACGGTACGATGAGACGAGCGACGGTTCGACAGTCGGGTCGAGCCGATCGAAGGATAAGCGACGGTTCGGCCATGGAGTCGGATTGATCGCAGGATGATCGACGGCTCGATCATAGTATCGGACCGATCGAAAGGTCATCGACGATCCGCTCTAATGGACGGATTGATCGAGGATGGACCGGATATCCAATCGCTAGTCGGATCGGGTGATCCAAGGATCGACGATACGAGCCGTAGGTTGGATCGAACGTCAGGTGGTCGGCAAGTCAGTCGGGAGTATCGGTCCGGTCAATGGTTGATCGGCGATTCGATTATGGGGTCGGATCGTTGGATCGGACCAGGCTCTGATACCAAGACCGACGCGTCGACCTTGGTACCAAGGTATGACCGATAGGTCAACGGACGGTTCGTCCGGTACCAAGCTTCGGGACACGAGTGGGACGGGAAGCCAACAGCGCAACCAATCACCGTGAACCGAAGGGACTATAAGTCCCCATCCCTAATCTGTGGAAAGCCTGTCGGGTTGGATGGTTGTATGGCTAAGCACAAAAGGATGGGTCAAGGTTAGAATGATATTCCGCTGCGTATAATGTTGACGAAGCAAGGCCGTGAGCCAAAGCTAAGTAACCGATTTAATGGATATTCGGCCTGGGATAGGACCGAATGGAAGCCGTGACCGCGGACGCTGTGACGTCCGGGTTGGGGTCTTTCAGCGGTGTGGGTTGGTCGAATTCCATTGAGATATAGGCAAATCTTGATTCAAAAGTCAAAAGTTTTTGGTCGTTTGGTTTTTGGTTCTGTGTAGTGTAGGGCTTCACAGAAGGAAGATAGAGAGATGACTAGAGGAGTATGAAAGAAACGAAGGGAAGTAGTGAAGGAAAAAAAAAGGTTTAATTCGCGTCCGTTAGATTTATTATAATCGACGGTTCATATTACGAACAAGGTGATCCTCATTTTACTGGCTTAGCCAATGAAACAATAAAGAGGTTGAGATTTTGTATCCCTTGGATTCACTCGCATCATACGGTTCAGGATTACGCCACGTCAGCTATCTGAGTGATCTATTTCCATTAGCTCTCGTTTTATGTATATTTCTTATCACATTTTAATCATTTTTTCTTAATTTAAAATGTTTTAAAATACTATTAACAAATGGAAAAATGTGTTACAATAATAAGATTGTGATCAAAATATTTTTTTAATAAAGATTTAATTTGTAAGTTAAAATTTTTTACAATCAAAACCATAAAGCATAATGTAAACTATTGATGAAAGAATACTTACAACTAACCAATTGTATATTGTAAATTTGTAATATTATATATTCCTATTGTATGCTATCATTATTACAATTTTTCTTTTACATTTGATGTTACTAATTTATAAAAAATGAAATATATTTCAAGATTGAACTCTAAAGTCTAAAGTCCAAACCCTAAATTCTATACCCTAAACCCTTTAGGGTATAAGAATTATAATTCAATTTTAAAACACATTTCACTATTTTCAATGATAACAATAAAATGCAAATAAAACTTTTCAAAAAGCATAATTTGTTTTTCGAAAAACATTAAAAACAAGTGTGAATTTATAGATCTTATATTACATATTCGTAAATCCATAAAATACTATTATAATTTTATTGTTAATAGAATTAGAAAAGTTTAATTCTTAATTGATGAATAGTAAAATATGTATGATATACTTTTTTGCATTTTATTATGTTAATTGATAAATAGTAAAATATGTTTCACGATTAAACCCTAAATGGTTTTAGGGTATAGAGTTCAATCTTAAAACATATTTTTAGTATTTATAAATTAAGAAAAAAATAAAATAAAAATAAAAATAAAAACTTTATTATATTTGATTATTTAATTATGTATAATTAACAAATGAATTTAAACGTTTGAGAATATTAATTGATTAGGTATAATTAACAAATGAGTGTATGAGAATAATTTATATAAAAATTAATGTTTTATTTGTAGTTATAATTATGTATTGAGTATTTTTAGTATATATATATATATATTTGTAGTTTTTCTAAATCATATATTTGTTTATAGCAAAGATAGAGTAAAAGAGGGAACACCTTATGATATTAAAACCATAGAAAATCATTACAGAAACATAAACTCATTTTCTGACATAGACCAAGTATATTTGATTTCTAAATTTGGTCTCCATACACTCGTACTACCAATCTTGGAAACTTCTACCTAGACCTGGCTTCAATTGTTTTTTTCTCTCCTCTCTTGCTCAAACACGTAATCTAACTCGAGTTCTTGAAACCATCTAATGCAAAGCCTAAGCCTTTTACATAGTCCATCGTATTCTCACATCTCTCCTGCAAGGAAAAGCAAAAACATAAATCCAAAAGTAACAGTTATGCTTGGCCTTTCAATGAATCTTACTCATCAGATTTAGCAACTATAATCTCAAGCAGCAAAATCAGCAGCACTTATGTATAGCCAATTAAACAAAGAAAAGGAAAAAAAGCTGCAAACTGCTTACGGCCATGGATAATCAGATAAGCTATGCAACAACAATTGCGATTGACTATACGAAACGAGTTACAGCTTTGAATAAGCTCTCCGGTTGAATTAGAGAAGACACATTGGCATCTATACTCTATACATGTCCTTGCTTTGGTGAACAGAGACTATTCATACGCGAGTGACTTATGATCTTAGTTGAAACATGAGCAAAAAGATACAAGTCACTTTTAATAGAGATTCTACTCATGAAATTTCTCATCTTACAACTCCACAGAGAATCTAAAAGACATGTCATCACTTCTAATCAACAAGCGTTCTTACAATAGCAAGTCTGATAAGTGATAAGAAAGAATCAAGTCCGAAACTCAAAACAAAATTAGATCTCTAATCCTGCAACCATAGAAGATTAGAGATACCTTAAATGACACAAGCTCTCTCAAACCCATGCCCTGTCCACAGCTCCAGCAACGAGTATACTGTATACAATTTGTGATAAAGAGTTTAAGGATCTGACACTCAAATAACAATGACAGTCAACTCACATCAACAACAAACACGAGAAAGAAAGTAAACAAACAAACAGTAGGAAAATAACAGCTTACAAAGTAATAACAAGCGCCAGCAGCATTAATCTTGAAGATTTGAAGGCTAACTGCAAAAAGAAATCGACAAACCCTTAAAACCGAAATCTCTAATTGATTATTGACCAAACTTTAAAAAAAATCAAAATCGCACATACCTGTTAGTTATTCTAAGTGCCAAATCAAACTGCAAGACAAGAACAGTCAAATACATATCAATTAGAAACCGATTACACTGAATATATCGACTATTTACGAAAACCTCAAAATTGAAATCTCAAATTAAACACGAATACCTTTTAAGTTTTGACTGAAGTCTCATCGAGCTCTTACTGCAAAAAGAAAAGAAAAAAAAAAGTATTCGATTGAAAGCTTAAATCTTTGCAAATAACCAAAACCCAAACACAATTTCACCTTCAATGTCAAATTCGATTAGACCATTCGATTTACCGATGTAGATGGCGACGATTAAGAGGAACGAGATTGCGAGTGGAATATCAAGACAGAGATCGAAAACAAGAATGAGACTGAGAGGACACGATACGGAGATCGAGACTGAAAGTAAGAGGAACGGGACTGTGATTGAGAGATCGAAATCGAGAGTTGTGGGAAAGAAAAATTGAAAGAGACAAAGTTGTCAAATGGGAAAAAGAAACCCAAAGTGCTTCCTTGTTTTCGACCTCATAAAGTTTTATTTTTTTGCCTTGGTCAAAATTTTTGGAGCGAAATAAACTTTTCATTTTTCCCTTTATTCCTACGATAACGTTTTACTATCATATTTGCTATCATAAAACCAAAAACTAAACGCCACTATAAAATGTTTTCGCGCCTATTCTACCATAGCGTTTGTTTTTTCGTAAACGCTATGTAAATTTTCTCAAAATTCAACTATAACAGAAACATTAAAAACGCTATTTTATACTGCTATTAATACCCTTATTTCCTGTAGTGATTAATTGTTATTTTCCTTGTAACTGATTCTATAAAAATATTAGTTATAATGATTAAATTTTATTCTTAAATATTTTATTTGAAAAAACTATCAAAATAGAAAATTCTCTCTATAATTATTAATTTATCGATAAATTAATAGATTTTTAGGGTCCCAAGTCCTAATATTATTAATTTATAGAGGTTAATTTTAATGTATTAAAAGATAACTTACATATCTGGACGGCTACTTTTCCTAATTGACCCATGTTTTAAAAAAAGAAAAGTAATATATTACTTTTAAAAGATCCATGTCTTCAAATTTTTAAGTGTGGTTATTGTTCTTCGAGAAAGATCCATGTTTTTAAGTGTTTCAAGAATTTATTACTTTTAAACAACACTTATGTAAGATTCAATCAAATAAGGATATAATTTTCATTTTTATTATTTTAGTGTGTATAAAATTCTAAAAAATGGATTAATAAGGAATAGAGAGAGTATTGAAAAGGGGGAGTTCGAAAATTTCCATTTTTCCATATAACTTTTTAAAAATACTCATTTTTAAAAACTTGTCCAAAATTCTTCTAGAAATTTGAGACATACTCAAATAAGTATGTAACCTTATAAACGCATACAAAAACTATGTTTATATGTGGATCAATTACAAAATTACAGTTTTTTTCCTCATATTCTTATGGGTTTAGTACTAATCTCCCGGACTCACGGAATTAGGTATCTTAATATTCATAAAAAGATGATATTGTCCTTGTAAACAATTTTTTTTATTTCACGACTCTTTCTCTCTTGCCTGCGAACCGCCGTGAATGGTTAGATCCGATTATCTTTTCTTCATTTGATTCATGAAAATAAGGGAAATTTTGATTTGTTTAGTGTTTATGATTTAAAATCCTTGTGTTCACTAGATAGTATCCCCTTAGAGTTTAGCTTTCTTCATGCAAAACAAAATAGAGATTAAGAGAGGTTTTGGGTTTAATGGATCAGAGAAGCCATGGTTTTGGATTTATTGAATCAAGAAACCATACTTTTGGTTGAAAGAGGTTTTGTATTTTGGAGGCCAAATAATTGGTGTTGAAAGTGGCGGAGATGGTGTTGATGGGAAAGTGAGAAGCCATGGTTTTGGTCAGAAGAAGAAACGACGATTTTGATCGACGGCAGAAAAGTTTTTGTTGTTGTTGTTGTGTCGTGAATAGAATTAAAGAAGGAAGGAAAAGATACAGAGGGGCAAAACTGAAATTTTATCTAAACCAAAAATACCTATATTTGATCATATTTGAGACTCTAGACAACAAACCTTAATTTGAAAGATTTGGTCCTATAAAGGCCCAAATCAATAAATATTTCGTTTATATGTGCAAAAATCTTATAAGTATCTTATAAATAATTTTTAAAAACTTTATAAAAATTTTGTAAAGTTAAAATACCTTGTAAAACCTTATAAAAACTTTTTAAACCTTTTAAAACTTTACAAAAAACTTGGATCGAATTTCCAAGTAGCAGTTATCAACAAGAAGTACCTTCTAAATCTTATAAAACTTTATAAATTTTACTCAATGATGCTTTAAACCTAACCACTAATAAGTAATGACTAGTGATTTTGAGGTGATTATCTAACTAATATTATTTGGGAGATACATTCTAAAAAAAGTTAAATGTTATCGCAAAAATTGTATTAAAAAATTATTAAAAAGATTATTCACATAAAAATGATTCACGGTGTTAACTTATATCTATAACTACTCTTTTTGTATTATTTTAAGTCATGTTTATGGTTTTTATGTACAAACTAAAAGTTACATTTATATAATTTTTAAAAAAAATTACATCAAAGTACTATTGTGTAAACTGAATTTAACCAAAAAAAGCATACTGCAAAATAGAAATGGTTAAAATCAAGTTAAATATATTTAAATCTTTCCTAGAAATTTAAAACATCACTTCAAATGAAAACAAAATAATAATAATAAATCCTAAAACATCATTTAAAGTGATATATATAACTTTTTTTTTGTATTATCCATAACCAAACAAAGTTACGAGAAAATTACATTTGACATTTGATGTTCTTTACCGAAAAAAAATTGATAATTGATGTTTTTTTTTTTACTATGGACATATATATACAATTTACAAGTAAAATTCATATATACAATTCAAACATAAAACGGTACCAAATTGAGGGAACCTTTTTTTCTCCTAGACACGAGAATCGAGACACCATCTACACTGCCCTCCTCTGACGCCGGCGAAGGAAAACTTTGTCGGCGTCGGGACGTAACCCGATTTCTTCCTCCTGTTTCCTGCACTCTTTGTTTTTTTCTTCTTCTTAGTATTAGTTATGCTTTCGATCATTTTTAACCCCTCTCGAACCTCCCCAACCACATGCACCAAATAGCCGATTCTAAATCCAAGGAGGTCAGCTGTTGGTCGAAGCTTCGTAGCTCTTACACGCTACCCACCTCTTTCCCGGAGAAGGTATCCAAAGAACCAGCAACCTTCAGATCTAGGTTCTTTACACACCAAAAAGAGATCTCAGACCAGGTATGTGCGATGGTAGGAGCAGATCCTCTTGGACCATCATCTACGCCTTGCCTGGTGGAGTCGTTGACGGCACACGACGGCCATCTCACTTTGGTTTTGCCTTCGGGTACTGGAGACCTTAAGATCCCTGTGTTCTCTTTCGATGCCTCCAGCCCTGCTGAATCAGATGTTGTTTTAACCCGGCCGTCGCTTGATCAATCTTCTGTCTCTGATTGGAAAACTAGGGTTTCCATTGGTGGACTTACCAATTCTCTGCCCATTGAGGCCTTTGAGCCCATTAACACAAGGTGTTTCGCAAGAGCTTTATTCGCGTTAAACCATGTTCGATCGGAACTCAAATCTTTCCCACTCTAGTCAATCTTTGTGTAGATTTATGGAACCTTTTGTTCGAAGACTGTATTTGGATAGTAAACTACCATTGTTGCTAGCTTGGTTAAAGATTTATTTAGACAACATGTTGTTAGTATCACCTATGGATTCTGCCTTTGGAATTAGCAGCTTGAATACACTAGGCATTATGACCTAGTTCATACGGAACTGTGGTTACCAATGTGTCTTCAGGCTCCCTTCATTCACTCGTCTGATTCTTGAGCCCATTAAACTGTATCTCATCAACTTTTTGAAGTTTCCGCCTAAGAACCTGAAGACTAGTAGCATTATGATCTCAACTCAATGTAGTGGGAGTTACCACAACACCTTCAAGCATTTCATTCCTGAACCTAAAACCCTTGCAAGGAGTTGGTTCATAACTCTTAAGTCTACAATCTCGAAAACCCTTATCTACCTTTATCCCTGTTGTATTGGCTGCTTCCCTTTGCTATATCTTTAAACAATAATCTTAATGTTGTATGTTGTGTTCTGTGTTAATGGAATGAAGCATATGTTTGTCAAAAAAAAAAAAAAAAAAATCAATTCAGACATAAAATTCATATACAATATTTTGTACTGTATCCTACAACCAAACAAATGTAAGAGGAAATTGTCATACCTTTTTTTTTGGGTCAAAGTTGATTCCTTATATTTCACCATTTTACTAGTGATTATTTTCTAAAAACTTAAAGAGTACTTGTAGATATCTAAGCCATTGGAGAACTCGTATTAATGAGAGGTCACATAAACGTCCTCTTTATGCGGATAAACTGATCAGGACCGAGTAGAGTTTTCATAATCTCCACATCACTAAAAATTGACAGGTTACTTATTGCCGACTACTTTGGTTCTTGTCCAATTGGTTCTTGTCCAAGTTTGTATAGAAGCAAGCGAGGTATTAATTGAATTTTGTTACTCAACAATGAACCAGATTTTTTTCGTTTTATTTTAAAGATTGGTTTTTTTTTTTAATCTTTTGATAAATTATTTTAGCACACTTGTATTCATTTCACTTAAATCACCACTTGACTACAGATTAGGAGGAAGAAAAGTTAACTCTAGCTACTAAACGAAATCTTATTATATACTTTTAAACCATTGCTAAATTTAAAATAAAATGATACTACACTACAAGACTTTTGTAGTGATATTATATGAAATGTTATTTGAATTCGTAAACCTAAATTTCCAAAGGCCATAGTCACTGCCGCGTGGATGGATCGTTGCCATTAACGTTCTAAAATTTAATATTTGGTTGATTTTCTCCAAAATAATAAATATCATTTTACATTGTACCTTTTTGGTTTGAACTTTTCTTTGTGTAGTTGCAATCAAACACAGTCGTTTATTTTGTTTCCGTTCCACCTGCCAAAAATAATTGGTTTCGTTCATTATGTTTCCTAACGGTCAAATTATATATCACTAGCAAAGATTCCCACCTTTAACAAAATTCTTTGATCAAACTTTTGATCTGAATGATTAAAAATTGAGGTTAATTAGCTTGGAGACTTATGTGAAATATAACTTATACAAGGACTATAAACTGAGAAAGTAATTAGAGAGATGATGTATATATATGCTTGCAGTATGAGAGGATTATAATGAACAAGTTTGGCTCTGATTGTCTGAAAGATGTCATTGATTAGTTGAAGCAAATTGGTCGAGAATCTGAGCTACGCAATTGCATTTTTCCCTGTTTCCACAGACCTAGTATGGAGCGAGTTGCAAAAGAGCTTGAGGTTTCGTATTTCATGAGAGATTGGGTGAGCCAGTGACGGTACAGTGCCGGCTTAACCTTTTTTATGCTCTGGGGTGGGGATCCAACTAACGACGATGTCTCTTAAGTTTTTGGTATCAGGAGTAGTCAATTGACCCAAACTGTAATGGTTTGGAAAGGGACGAGCCATATCATGTATTTTGCTTCTTTTTTTTTTGCATAACTTTTTCAGTTTTTCCATATTTAGAGCTACCTATGTTTTGGTAGTTGAAAACTCATAAGATAGAGTCTTACATAAATGCTTTCTCCGTCCCAAAAGACGATTGAACCCAGAGCATATAAAAAAAAGCATCTCTCTTGTACTACCACTAGGGAACCACTACAGTGGTTTAATCTTTTCGATTAAGCATTTCACCAAAAAAAAAAAAAAAAACTTTTCGATTAAGCCGGAAGACGCACACAACTTTTTTTGGAAAGCAACCAGAAATTCTCAAGAGATTTTAGCTCCATGTGACGAAGATGTGAATGCATTACAAATCTTCTCCAACTCTTCAAGATGTATCTGTTTGAGAGTAGGAAGATTGGAACCCAAAAGTTAAGGTGTTATTAATTACACTGATTGGATAAGTTGCAAACGACATTCACTTTGGTTGATGAACAACCTCCACACGAAATTCCACTCTCCTCTAGTCTCACTCAAGTGAATTGGTATGTAATAGGGAACAGGCTTCTTTGCTAAATACCCAATTATTGTTCTAACAAAAAAATGATGTAAAAAATAGGATCACAAAATAAATAAATAATAGGATAATATAATTTTCACATAATATATCATCGAATTATTTAAATATTGATATCATATAAATAAATTAAATTATTTATAGTTTTAATATTTGTATAGAAATTTCCGACGAATTTCTGGTAAATCATAAAACCGTCAAGATTTCATAGGAAATCCATCCTAATTGCTTTATTTTTGTGTATTATGTTACTTTTGTACTAAAAGAGTAGAATTTGGTGATCTATTTGATCAAGTGGGACCTTATGAAGTCAAACCAAAGAAAATCAGTACAAAAAGAACGAGTGAAAGATTTCAAAGGCTGGAGAGTAATGCGTGACATTTGAAGTGGAAGTATATGATGATTGCGTTGAAATCCCGAGCAACCATCCAAGAAAAAAGCCCTTGTGATGCAGCAGTCTCTTTTAAATTGCCTTTTAATTCATGTATACAAAAAAAATTAGAAAGAGTTGATAATTAAATGGTGAGTATATCCACCACTCCACGTGAAACTTGATAAAAATAATAATTTATAACATTGAACTTTGAAAGGGTGTTGTCATATTTGATGCTTCTACAAGACTACTACTCGTTTTTCTTTTGTATCCGTGTGCGTATAAGTGGAACCCATAATTCGTCTTGTTAATTTAGGAACGTAATGTAAATGAAACAAATTGGAGTTTAACAAAAGCTGAACAGAAGCCAAAAAAAAAAAAAGAGAGAATCATGTTTTCCTATCCTATTTGACGCGGGTCTTGAATTTGTTTTCTGATTACTGGGACTTGAAATTAGGGATAACATTTTGTTTGTCTTTGGGTCGTTTTACTTGGGGTTGTAATATGTTTTGTTCGGTTTTTAGTTTATTTATTTTTTTAAACCTTTATATATGTCTCTTTTTATTCAAACCATGTTTTCCTACCAAACTTTATCACAAAAGAATAAAAATAACCGACTGATCTTTCCCGTTTCTATGTAGTTATTTACGTACGTTACAAAACTTAAAAAACATTATCAATATAGTTAAACTTACTTATACATGCACTTTACATCTATTTACACGTACGTGTATTTATATGCTGCATGCATAGGCATCTAAGTATCTAACTAACGCAAAAACAACTCATCAAGAGTCTTGAGTCATGACTGCTAAGTAAGTACCCACATGCACGTCACTATACATATATATATATATATTTATTTATCTATTTGTATGGTATAAAATGTTTTTTTTTGTAAAGCAAAAAAACTATTTTACAACAATTGCAACATAGAAAGCTGAAGTTTTTAGAAAAAAAATTCTCGACATACAACCGAATGACTTCTGATTTCATCCTTTATGTTTGAGGAATTTACAAAACTAAATCTGTCGAATAAACCTACAAACAAACAATGTTTATAACATTGAATAATCATCAAAGCAAAGCTATATTCAAATAAACTGTGAATGGTTTGCATATATGAGGACATAATTGTATGTTATATAATGAGCTTGTGATATTATATGTAACCGTTATTGATGAGCTTGTGATATTATATGTAACCGTTGACAATAACGAGTAGAACTGTATAAGGTATATTGCTAATTTAGTATTAAAAATTTTGGAGGTTAGAGCATTTATATATCCCAACCACCAAAACAAATCAAAGACATATACTGTATAGCTCTATTGCCTTCGGACATCTCCGGTGGTCCTCTATTTTTATCTCTATATTCTACTATAGAGTAAGTTTTGCTTCAATGGTACTTTATTTTCACCTCTATAATAGAGATTGTTATTTTTTCTCTATTTTTTCTTCTATAAATAGAGGTAAACTATTTTATTTACAAAGTAGTTCTCTTAATCTTTAACTTTTTTTTTTTGTGACCAAAATAAATAAAATAAGTATTTTAAGAACTCATAATATAAATTTAAGTATAAATATTTATTCTAAAATATTGAGACTACCATTTACAAAAGATGATTTTATAAAAGTGTTACAAAATTTAAAGTAAAATAAGTTAGTTTGTAATTTTTACAATAAAATGTGTTAATTGTAAAATAAAAATAGTATTTACTTAAAATATTCTTTTATAGAGAAATAAATAGAGAAAATCATAAAAGTAAAACTCATCTATATTATAGAAATTTTCTATTATAGAGTAAAAAGTTGAGAAATAATTGGAGATGGTCTTAGTTAACTTTTACCCCAATTGTAATTATATTTCCTACCTAACACGCATATCCATACGCATGTATATGTAATCGTTAAGTTTGTCTATATAAGTAGACTCTACTTGCTCTTATTTTATATAAGTTCTTCCAACGCTTTCTTCAACTAAGAAAAAAACAAAATACAATGTCTCTCATTCATATTCCGCGAAAGAAAGCGAGACAAAAACAAGTGCAGTGGTAAATATTATTCTTTTATTTTGGTAAATATTATCCATTTAGTTGATAAATATATTTGTTTGTTTATGTAAATGTATAACTTTTTATATTTTTCCCGATTAAAATATGTATATTACGTATTGACTAGTATTAATTAGTTGCAAATTTGTAACAAATAATAACACTTATATCCGTATTTTGGATTTAGATTTCTTAAACCATCAGAAAATTTGACCTTAATATCTTTAACCTCTAGTGCCATTCGTAACTAAAACTTTGTGCTAATGTTGTTGAAGATAGTGCAATGGTATAATTACAGACACGCATGTCCTTTTACTAATACTAATAGTCTAATAAAATCTTTTCATTTTATTAATATTAACTATACAAAAAAAATTGTTGTTGTATCAAATGGTTTTCAAGTGCCTAAACACTTTGGTGTGTAACTTTTTTTCTTTCGCAGGTCGATACCAATTACTCTCCATGGAATACTCATTTGAGCAAGATGTTGGCATGAAGTTGCAGTGGTGAAGGACGAGCTGAAACGATATCCAAAGTGCCTCGACCTCGATCCTTCACCTCTATATTAAAAACATAGTCTGAATTGTCAACTATGTATGATAAATAGGTCTAGAAAAATAAGCTTTTAACATTTTTTTTTTCATTTCTATTAACCATCTACATAGTTATCTTCTAAGTTTAAGTCGGTTGAGAAGTTACATTTGTAATCATTTGGGTGGGGGGGAATGATCAGTTATCATGGCTCTTTGATGTTAACCTGTAAGTAGTTATTATGACTGAGAAAATAAAATCTATGATTCTTTTGATATAATTAACCACATGGAATCTCTTCATCCCAACTCACCCGCATTGTGGAGAAGCTAATTTGTACTTGAATTGCCTCTCTCCACTATATGTATTGCTTAAACCAAAAAAAAAAAAAAAAAAAATTGACATGCATAAATAAGCTTTAGGGGTTGTTGATTACTTTTGTTAATCAATAAATTTTTTAAAAATTAAAATATATAAAAAATCCGGCGATTGTCATTTTTGTGTATTACAGACTACGTGAATGGACGATAACAAAAAAAAAAAAAAAATTGTTAACTATGAGCTTGAAACGTTATATCAAAATTATTATCTGAGAAATATCAGTATCATGGTCACCTATAAGAATCAAGGCAAAACGTGAAATGCTTTCTTAACATTATAGATTAAACGTTTTTCCACTAAATTCAATTTTTTTTTGGATGAAATGTGTAATTGATTGATCAAAAGAAATAAAGTTATGTACAAAAATGGTTTCCCACTGGTTTACAACGAAAGGAATAAAATAAACCTAAGCAGAATTTAGATCTTCAAAACTGTTTTAAGCGTTTAACTTCGGGAACTAGAAATGGGTTTGGTCCATCTTCGGATACTTTTCAGGCTCAGTAGCCCAATTCGTTTGCCCATGTTAAAAGGCAGCATTCAACGTTAAAAATAAAATAATGAGATTTCATCCTTAGTGAATTCCAAAATAAGAATTTTTTTCTTTTTCTTTTAGAATTAATTAAGGATATAAATAATATAGGTTTTAGTTAGTCTATGTAAAAATAATGAAACATGCTTCGCCACTAGAAAAATTGCAACTTAACAGGATGACTTAGTTACATTTTACTGTTTACATAGTTAATGTATAAATAATAGGAAGACATAATAATAATATTGAAATATACTTGTTACCATTTCAACATAATAGTCATCGTGAATAGAAGAAAGAATCCTTGAAAATTGATTAATATATTTCACTCCTACAAGACTAAACACGATGGCAAACTTGGTTGATCAATCCTAATCTCGTTTAAGAAAAGATTAAAACAAGATTAGCACGTACTAATTTCTTATTGTTTGAATCAGAGATATTTTTTATTGTTTATACCTAAATGTTGATAAATTTAGAATGACTGAACTAACATTATACAATTAGTCAATTACTATTTAGGTCCAGTCGAATATTCCATATGGATGTAACATTAATTTAATATGAAAAGAATAGACCAAGAAAAGCATTTGTTGGTTAATTATTTGTTTATTTTCTTGTGTTTTGATCTCGTATTGGTCCTAAAGTAGGTATCAAGAGGTGTTTAATTAGGCTTTTGATGACTGCGAAAGGTCACATAAGATCCTGCTTTTAAGAACCTAACCCCATCCCAATCTATTAATTAATCATATCTTAAGGAAACCCTAATCTGATTCCTGTTCGTTTGGATCTATCGTCAGATTATTATATCAATAATATTACACATCACAGAATCAATGAAATATTTGAATATTAGTGAAGATTTGAAATAGATCAATTGATCAAACCGCCATATCGGGAACGCCAATAGCCTTTATCTAGATTCAAGTTTCCCAATAGTCTTCCTATTTCAAATAAAATTATTAGTAAAAATACTAAAATCCATCAACTTAATTGCAAAATAAATTAATACATACCCCTAATAGGTTACATGGTCCATAATAAAGCCACATCTTTACATGATTGGCCAAAATTTTGATTGAGGTGACAAAACCAAACCATATAGGAGATATATAAACTTTATTAAACTTTCCCACATAGATTTATTGACTCTTATACGAACGTTTAGGACTATGTAAATATGTAAACCACTCCACGTTTGCTAACTATATACAATGGGATGAAACATTTCATAGATGATAAAGGTGGTTGCGGCTGCTCAGGTTGTCGAAACAATTTGTTCTTCCTTACTTAACAAACCAAAGAACAATGCCTAATCTCAGTTACTTTCACTCTTTGGCCACTAAATATAATTTAAGTGGCAAGAAAACACGTATTTTTTTTTAAAAAAGTTTGTATTCACAAAAGTAAAGAATAATAGTACACTTCTATATGAGAAGGGAGCCCAACGTGCGCATTTTGTATCAATATTTAAGCAACAAGAGAATACTATACTTTATATAGCAAATTTGCAGATTATGCTCGTCAGATTCCGGCATATTCTTCCCATGAATAAAGCCCATATAATAGCAACGTGGCCGACAGACACATATTGAGGACGAGCTTAATATATTTGAGACAATTCATTTGGTGGCTAAATTTTCCTAAGAAAATGTATCTCAAAATATTATTAGGATTTTTGACCGAGTTTGATTAGTGGAGTCCACCTCAACTAATTTTAGAACATAATAGATATCTTTACTTTAAAAGCCTGGAAGAGTCAAAACAATGTGGTCGGAATACATACGCTTAAGAGAACGCATTAGCTTTAACCAATTATAATTTCACATATCATTGTATAATCTGATCAGATTCAAAAGTTAATATGGATCTTTGATCATGGATGGTGATCTCACACAATAGACTTTTAGAACAAACAATATATATAGGGTCGGAATATCGAAGTCTTTCTTAATTAATTCAGAGGTTGGGATCCACCTCAAAGTTGTTTATTTTGTAATGAAGCAGACGAGACAAGATAAATACACAGTTTGGAACCGTACATCGCCTAAATCGCTGGAGACTCTGGAAGTACTTAGTTCACCTTGCAACAACAACTTGCAATGGGCTAAAATCAGAATGGTTTTTCAAACGTCAATCTATCGTATTTGAAAATGTCTCACATCCTGCCAAAGCAACTAATTCATATGATCGACAAAGCTACCCATACTAGAATCACCTTCGCCACGGCACCATGACCTGTTGGCTGTTGCATAGATATGATGGTTCATGTTACGGAATTCAGTTCGAGGGCCTCTGGCTCGTTTTAAACATTTATATATTGTTGATTTTCTTGTCTAAATTTTCAGCTCTAGTGTTCTTTCTTTTATATTTCTCCTATCAAACAAAAAATTTCACATTTCAGTAAAGAAAAAAAAAACAAAAAGTTAAAAAGAAATGTATCTTATATAATATCATAAGGTTTTTCTCAACTTTTGTTAAGAAGGTGACACTTGGCATGTTATTTATCTAACATATGTCTTATCTTGTTATTTGGACTTAATTAACTAAATTCATTTGTACTTTGGACCTAAGTAACTACTAGCCCAAAAAAAAAAAACAAAAAAACTCTCAACATTTCATTTTTTTTCTTCTTCAGTAAAAACCATATGTAGGCCTCTGCTGATCTAAAACCACCATTTATCAGTTTGTGGTTTCATCATAGGAAAAATTGATGATAGTTTATTTTGAAATGATAAATATGAGTTTCAATCTTATGTATGATTCAGGGACAAGAACAGATTTATGTAAAAATTTGATTTTTGGGTTTCAATCTTATAAATGATTTATGGGCAAGAAATGATTCTAAATTATGTTAGATTGTGGATGTTTATGTGTTTCAAAGTCCTTTTATCAATTCATAAATTTTTAGCTCAAATTTTAAATTTTAGGTTTGCATTCCTGCTTAGTTTCTGGCCTTTAGTCTTATACAATCTAATGGTGCAATGTTTTCTGTAAGTAATTTGATAATTGCTTACTCATTTGTTCCTCATTAGATCTTACCAATTCTTTTTCCATATAAGTTGAATTCATTCCGTTTTCCATAAAATTAGAACTCAATCCCTAAGTACTCTCTTTTTAACACAAATTAGTCATTATTATTTAATTTCAGTCATTAGCTTCCTATGAAGAATTATATTATTTTTATATATCTTTCCAAATTTCAATAGGTATTCTTGAATAATTTTTTTTAATTTTTTGCATGTTATCATGTTTGTTGTTCGCATTGATACTACGAAGAAAAAAATTATGTGAAAATGTTTGACAAAATTATTTATTCATTAGAGTGTTTATGTATGTCTTTCCTACTCTCCATGGGCCGGTCCAACAATTTTGGATGTCATACGATAATGTTTTTTTTAAAACCCTTTGTCAATAAAATTATAAAAATAGTAATATAAAAAATTATTTCCATATTGTAGTTCGCTTTGCTTGCTCACATTTTTCTTTATCTTTTCAATGTTTTCATGTTCATTTATACGAAAATAAATATCATATTGCCTAATAACTCATTATTGTTTTAGAAACTTTTCGAATATGGAATTTTTTTTATTCAGCTTACATATTTGTTATCCTAAATTGAATTTTACTTTAAACCTTAGTAACAACAAGTTTAATTAACATTAATCTAATGCTCTTTCACCAACAAATCAAAAGATGAAATAGGTTTTTACATAAAACTAATAAAATTTCATCTGTAAATTGGATACATCTTCATGAATAATATACTGTTTGCTTATATAAAACTTGGACTTTTATATTTTTTTGAACTTATAAAAAAAAATCTAATAAGAACTGAACTTATAATTTTATTTTTCCTACATAAAAGACCTAAAACTTTTGGTCTAAAATATGCCCCAGAAAAATTGATGCCCTAATCCTTGGCTTCACTTGCTTGGCCTATGGGTCGGGCTTTGAACCATGTTTTATTTTTACTTCATGTTGTTGTGTTTGTTGGTTGTATTAATATTACTACATCACGAAAAATGAACTATCATGATTTAATAAGTTGAACATGTTAGGTTTTGTTCCTTTCGTATATTTTATAATCTCTATTTTTTTTTTTTTGGGCTTTCATGTGGTAACACAACTTCTTCTTATTGGACGATGCATATGAGTCTTTCTATTATAAATTTAGTTTCTTATTAATCTTCATCTTTAAGAAAAAAAAACATATTTTGAACTATTATAAAAAAAGGAATTCATTGATATCATAACAAGTTTACAAAGTCATTACAGAAGCTTTGAAAGCAAATTATTATATAAGAAAAAATATGCCCCATATACTAAACATGATAGAAACGAAGGAGTGAATTTGACGATGCTTCCAGTAAAGCCTTACTCGCTAATGAACATTCTAAGTCGTTATTTTCCCCCTCTGTAACCCATCTTCTTATACGAAAATTGTGTTTGGCTAACATTTCTTTGTAAAAACACCAAATTGCACATCGTATTACAAAACCCAATGCTTTCGATGATAGCCCTGAACAATCAACAATATAATACCAATTAGTCTGTATCAGTGTCATTTGAAGAAACAGTGACCTTGCTTTTCTCAAGTAATGATCCCATAATAAGCATCAATTCTTCTTGAGCCTCGTCATTGACCCTAATCTTGCAAATTCTCGTATCAACAATCCAAGTTGCATACCCAAACCACAAGGTGATGAGTAATGATTATTGTCGACTACATCGCTTCTACCTCGGACCTAAAGTAACTACTTGTGGTGTATTTGATTCCATAACAGGAACAACAACATCATCACCAACAACCCACGAGTATTGCATTTGAAAATCCCCAATTCGAAGTTTCTCTTGCATATAGTCCACTAGTATATATATACGTTGAACAAAATATATATATACCCAATGAGAAAACTAAATAACATTCAAAATTACATTTAATCCTGTGTAGTATAATATAAAGAGAAAGTCCCACTCCAAACAAATATATACACTCTTTCAGTGTCTATGATTTTTTCTTTTCTTAATTAATAATCAAAAATGAATAAACAAAAATTATGATATTTTTGCATCTTTTGTCTTTGTACGAGTAGAAGAAGACATCGCTGGTGAGCTACACCGAAGAATTCCTTTGTTAGAGCACCTTGATCTATCTTCCGCAATCCTGCTACTAAAATTGGAATGGCTAGGCCACTCCGACGGCAACGGACTGACCATAGGCCCGTAAATCCCCGTGGTGGTCTCAACCGATGTGACGGCGTTGGCCGTGGAGTGGTTAGTTTGCGGTACCCATATTCCACCGACGACCACGAAATGTTGCGTTTGAGAGTTTCCGTTGTTAGGTGTTGTTTGGCTAGGCCGTCTTGCATGCAACCTATATTTCTATTCATCATCAAAAAATAAAATAAAACATTAATGGATACTCTTTTGTGATTTTTACATATAATGATGAAAATAAAAATATATGTTTAAATTAAACTATTGAATAAATTTATACAGAAAAAAATTTGTTTACATGTATATATCTCTATAAAAAAAGGAAACATGAAAAATCAAATAAAATATTTACCAATATTCTGAAGAAAAAAAAATCAGGTAAAAATAGCTTTATACCGACAAACTTTACTGCACTCTTCAAGATTCACGTGCGCATGTGTCTTAAATTGGCAAATATGTAGTTTTAATTCTTTTGCCAATTATGGTATTTACTATTTAAATGTATAATTTTCATGGAATATGATTTACTAACCTGTAAATGACTCTTGACTTCATCATTGGTTAACCCATCAACCTTCATCAGCTCTCTTATTTGTTTCGGCGTAGCAACTTCAAAAAATTAAGATTGATACGAATTAATTAAAACTTCATGAGCCGTGATGAAAAAAAAAAGGACTACTGAAATGTTTTATTAAAATGAAGAAACTCACCATGAGGACCACCAAGTTGTTTAAGAGCGTTCAAGAACCGTCTGTGCAACTCCTGCGACCAACATCGCCTATTCTTTCTCTGCCCTCTTCCGTCAGTACCACCGCCACTACTACTAGTCACCGGTGATTTGATGTTGTTGTTTTTCCCCTCTTCTCCATCGTTTCTTTTTAAAACTTTCACCAGCGTTTCCGGCTTGTTTTGTAAGCAATCCTGAAAACCGTGAAATGCTACATATTATAAATTCTGGAATTTGTTGCACCATATTTTTTCCTCTATATTATTTAGAGAAAAAAAAGACGTTTTTTATTTTATCTTTTCCTGCGGATATTTTATCTTTTCTTTTGAAAATTAAAAATATGATAGTTATGTTTTTTTCCAAAAATACAAAATATAATGTGTCAATTTATTTATCAGTTAACTTTCAAATTGTTAATGAAAACAAATAATTAAATTATGTCAAGAATTAAAATCTTACCTGTCTATTATTAGAAACAACAGCGTCGGATTGGTTCCAAAGCTGAACAGACTTGAGCCAGTCAGATTTCATGTTCTTGTCATTGGAATCTATGTTGGTTTCATGAGATTCGTGTTCATCATCATCAATGTCATCATCATCTTTGTCATCAACCTCTTCTACGGAGGTCGAAGAGTGTCTGAGAGGTATGAACAGATCCAAGACACGCCCACATTCTCCAGTGGTCTGCTCTGAGCACTCCGATTGTCCGTACAAGTTCTCCGTCGTCGTCCCCGATATCTCCCTCTTATACGCCTCAATCGCTATAAATATTTTTAAAAAGCTTTAGATCTAACGTTAAGCCACATATATATAGATCGCATATATGTGTGCATAGATTTATACCTTGAGTGACGAGCTCTAAGCAAAGAGGAAGCTCGCGTTGGAATACATTGATCTTGCGACGTTCTTCTTCAAGAGCTTCGATGTACTCACTACATCTTTCACGTTTGTGGTTGTGATTCTTCATATTGTTTAAGTTCTTAGTCATGGCGGTTAAGGGACAAAATACAAAAATCCAGCTTTGTTTTTGAATATATAAAAAGTTTAGTCAAGATAAGAGATGGGTTGTGTCTCTTTATAAAGACAACGTATATATGGCTCTATAGGGTTTCTCAAGGATCATTATTCTTAGAGAGAAAGAAGTCGAGCCGTCGCATTACAAAGGCGAATCTTATTGCTTTTGTTTATATAATATGTGTATATACCTTCCCAAGTTAATATTTTATATGATTGCCAAATTATAATATGTAAGGAGATTTTAATTTTTTGTTGTATAGTAGTATGGATCCAGTGGTGAATATTCGCCAAGGTGATTCCAAGTTTGTTTTAGTAGGAATTTTATAATATCAATTTGGGTGTATCAGGCTGGATTCTCATAAAATTATAGGTAAATTGTGTATATTCTTAGCTATATATATATGTAACATATGCATCTTTTTTTTTATGTTAAGAACTTCACATGCAAAATTAGAGACATGAGTCGATCTACCTTTTGATAATTGATATGTATATTGTCGTTTATTTATAACATTCATAAATTACAAACTGTCTCCGATACGAATACAACAGAAATAGAATTTTCGAAGACTATAAACTATACATTCTCCAATATTAACTATTTTCACATACAAACTCCTCTTCTTTATCTACTCTTCTACAAGTTGTATTATGTCATTTATAAAATTCAATACGTGGGAAAGAATATGCACATCCTAAACGTGCATGAGCTATAATGTTCTATAAGTATAATTTCACCCACACAAAATCTATATAAAACGTTGAAAATATATATTTGCAATATCCCAATATGAAAAGCCAAATGTCTCTTCGTAGACAGCCGAAACATGGGAGAAGAAAAAGCCATAATTAAAAAAAAACCTGTCATATACTTGTTGAAATGTCATAGGACCTTGAGACTTTGTTGAATTCGTTATAACCTTATCCATAATTATATGCACATACTATATTTTTAGTTTTTATGTGTGTATATCCATTATCCCCACAATACGATGAGTATCAATAATATATATTATGTGTATTGACCAGTAATTTTGATTATGTCAAATTACCACTAATACGAAATATGCGAATGTATCTTTCCAGTATAATGCCCCGCCAATGCCCTTTCCCAATCAAAGACATAAATTATAATGTTATAAATATCAATCTATATGCTATGCTGTTGTGATATCCATATTATTTGGAATTATATATGAACTTAAATGTGATTAAGGGCTCTAAGCTGTCAACTTTAATGATTATTAAGAAAAGAAAAAAAAATATATGTTTGGGTGATGCTTTTGGATAATTGATCCAAACGATAGCCATAAGCATCCGTATTATATTAGTCGGGCGATTTGAAAATTTTGAATTTAATTCTTGATCCGGTATATATCTCTCAACATATACTTATTTGGTAAAAATTAAATCTCTAAAATTAGTATTTAATTTCTCTTTTTATTAGAAAGATGTTAAGAAATATCAAATAACAGAAAACATTCCGAGCTATTTTTTTGGGTATGATGCATGAGCATGATAAATCCCCTTTTTCTTTTCGGTTTTCGACTTTTTATGGCTTTCAACCAAATCCTATTATATAACTTACTGACTTGAATATCATATATAAGACTTACCAAATCCAGGGTTCAAGATGTTTTCTTCCCAACTTTTTTGTTAGAGAGCAACATCTAGTTTTTAATTTTTATGATATTATATGATATTAAAGGTATAGATAGCTCATAGCTGTCTGCCTTAGTGGGAAATTTGGTCCTCTCAAGAAATCAAAATTGTGTTTAACGGGCTTATCTGTTTTGATTAGATTGGAATGTGTTTTAAATTTATAAATTAGTTGGCAAATGGAGTTTAGAGATGTATATTAGTGTTGGATTATAATTGTCCCCTCGGAGTCTCAAAAGGCCATATTCAATATTCGTTCATTCACAGTTCACACACTGACCGCGGCCAACAAAAAGGACACCTTAATGCTAATCTATTGAACCCAATAAGCCTAACTTCTATATGGCTTTAGGTATGTTTCTTACTTGGGCTCTACTTATCATGATACGGCCTGCCAATACCCACTAAATTTTATTTGCTCTAATAAAATTTAGGCTTAACTGTCACTAATGTTTAGACTTGCTGATTTTTGAAATTATGATTAAACGTAGATCATTCATCTTGGGACATCTCGTGATTCGCTTGTTCACGAGCTGACTTTTATAAACTACCGAAACTTAGGTGACAATATTCAAATGTCTCGGACCTATCCGATCTTATTTGCTTCGACCATGTATATGAGTCCATGCCTGATACGCTTGACCCTTTTGCATTGAAAGTGATCTAAATCTCTCTCCGTTTCAAGTTTACAAAATGCCATTATAATTCTTGTGTTTTTTTTTCCGGTGCATATTATTTTACATTTTTTTTTTTTTGGTTGACAGATCAAATTCATTAATCAACGAAATGTTTTATGTTGAAGTGGAAAACAAAGATTTTGAATAGAAAACAAAACTTTCACAACTTAAGTCAAGTTTCTTTCCTTTTCCGATTAAATTTCGTTGTCAAAAAAAAACTCAAAACTATGAAATTAAATGTCGGAGTTTTCAAAAAAAAAAAAACACAATGCTGATGCTCCCTGACTTAATAGGTGTTTGCTTATTATTCGTCAAATGATATCTTCCGGTAGATGAACCCACAAATGTATTCTCCCTCCAACACATATGCTTTGACTGGTAGATACAACAGTATTGCTAGTGGCTTCAAAGTTTAATTTTACGCAATTCACACAATAAGTTTAAAATGCGCTACATACATTAATTTCAATTTAATAATAGCTAGCAATAACTGGTAGGTGTATGAAGATATACCAAATCAGAATTTCGGTAACTCGGTTCAGTTTCCTTTTATAACTAAATTCCGTCAAAATTGCTTTTTGAAAAAAAATCTGTAACTTTTTCGGTGAGATGAGGTGAGGAGAACCGATCACTTACTATTCTTTCGTCTTTTATAAATTTTTCAAAATTCTATAATTTATAAATTTTCCAATTTTGGTGTAAACCAAACTTCTGAACCAAATCGAATATACCAAAATTGTTTGAAATGTACCAAAATATACCAAGATTATTGACATGCTGGAATTTAAACTGAAGAGATCTAAGTAGTTGTTGTTTCGTGCACTACACAAAATATGATGAAATCCTACTAAGTTTCCTATGGTAAATTTGGTATGAAATATTTCCTACCAAATAGTTACCATAACCATTGATTTACGAAATAAAATTGTCGTAGGAAAATGAGAAAAAAAAAATCCTTTAAAAAAATTAATAAGATATTAGAAAGAATTTGATAGGAAAAAGTATTGAATAAATTTAATATCCTTTCAATTTCTTATGAAAAATACTTCGTAGGAACTTGGTAGGAAATACATAGAAATTTCCTACCATTTTAGTGGGAATTATTGGTTTAAGATTTTAATAGAGTTTTAAAAACTTAAAATGTTATATAGAATCTGTTGTTATTTGGTCAAGACTTTGTTAGATACTGTTAAAGTTTAGTGTTATTAGTTTATGATTTATTAAAAATCATTTAAAATTTTAACAAACTTAAGTTATAGGATTTAGAATTTTGAAAAGTTAATAAAAGTTTTGTGTTATTCAACTAAAACAAAAGTATCTAGAATTGTTAATGAATTCAATTATTATGTTATTGGTTCATGATTTTACACACTTTCTTCACAAAATAAAGTCATGAAAAGTATCACAAAAATACAGAGATTGTTCGAATTGTTTTACACGATTTTAGAAAACTAATCAAAAAAGCTATAGAATACTTTCTAGCAATCCTTAAAACATTTTAATTTCTTCAATTTTGATGATTTTGTTGAAGTCTTCAAAATTTTTTATAAATTAGAATCCAATAAAATTCTGTTAATAGAAAATAATTTGGAAGTCAAACGTAGAAAAACCGTAGGATTGTTTTTAAGCATGGGACAAACTACTTAAAGAAAATAGGTAAGCAAGTGGGTTGACAAGTAATATAACTTAGAAAATTTAGAAGAAATTGGGTAGAAACTAGGTAAGAAATTTCCAAAAGACCGCATATAAACCGATTCTCCTCTCATTGGTAAATCGTACAAAAACATACACTCTCATTTTCTGATTACATTGGATCTAAGTTGGTGGCCGACAAAAGTGTTGCGATCTTTGTTTTTGCATTGAATGATAAAAAAATTATCATCATTAAACATGTATCATGATAGATGATCATAATATAGATAAAGTTGTTTGATTTCTTTTCTTATTTAATATAACTTAAGACTCTTATTTCAAATAATTTCTTAGACTTCAGCAGTTACCTTTCTAAGTCACTACTCTCTCTTCTCTTAGCTGTTGCTTTACTTTCTTAAATGTTTATTTCAAGAGGAAACACGCGAGAACTATATGAATAGTTCATGTCGTGTGAGCAACGCAGTTATTATTCCAATACACGTACGTAACTACTCGTTGAAGGAAAAACGGCTTTTACATACCTGGACAATTACAATATGTTCGATTCATATATTGGATTATTGACTGTGCTCAAACATACATGAACTTTTAAAATATTTGAATTTCATACCCGAAATTATGATTTTGTGCGTAAATAGACAAAAACGTGATTAATTACTAACTCTGTTAATGTCTCCGTTAGAGCAATCTGACGTGGAATCGTGTGAAGAGAAAACAAAACGACGTCGTTTTAGCAGTTTGGAAAAAAAGAAAAAATTAGTGTCACAACCTAAAGTCTAACCACTCGACCATATAGAACTATTGTACTTTAATAAACAAACAATTATTATATCTTCTTGAGTCATCCTTCTTCTTCCCCTCTAATCGACGGAGTCTAGATTTTTTTGTGATTTCCCTTAAGACTCCGGTTTGATTTCCTCACTCTGAATACAACTCTTGTGTGAAGTGTGCTTCTTTGATTGGTATTGGAACTTGGGTATTGCGATATAGGTGTTAAATCTGTGTGTGGAGAATCTTCAAAATGGGAAAATTGGGATATAATATTCAAGAGTTTGATTATACAGACGAAGCAAGACAATGAAGATGATTGAAATTTCTATGAAAACTAAGTACGAAAATTGGTTCAATGAAGTTCAAAATTACGAAGATAAACTCTCTCTAGTAAAACTCTCTTTCTGATTTATGATTTCTGATAAAGTTAGGTTTTCTAGGGTTTCGCTTCTCTCTTTAAGAATTTTAGGGTTTCGCGTCTGAAATTTCTCACTGTTACGGATGAGGAAAGAAATTGACACAACGAAGATGATGCAGTTGCTTGAGACCTCTAAATGCAATCTCTTCTGAATTAAAGGAAAGATCGATCTCTTTGCAATTTGAAATTAGGTAGAAGAGTGACTGAAGAATATATTATTAATGTTTGTTTACTAAACTACTAAAGTGCTGATACTAGGCTTTTTGTGTCTATCCTAGTAGGTTCAATTAACCTTGTGTAGTTGTAGTACTTAAGGTGTCAATCCAAATGGGATGATGCTAGTCACTCAAGATGCAATCAAGAAGTCACAAGTCAAACCAATTCAAAAGAGTGTTTGTCTAACAATCCTAGAATGGTCAAAATGCAAAACGGAAATGAGTCACAGAACTAGAAACGAGAATGCATGAAAAGAAGCGGAAATGAATAAAAACATAAACGAGTCTAAGCATGAACTAAAAAGCAAGAAGCAAAACAGTCTCAGGAGTGTAATAAAAATCAGAAGGAAAGAAGTCCTAAGGATGAGAGTAATTGATGTCGGTGGAGTATCCTAGTCTGTAGAGTGTTTAACATGCCACAAGCAAACTATCCCTAAACAATGAACATCACTTCTTAGCTAATCCAATCTCTTGACAAAAGCTACTCAAACTAAACCACTTCCAAACGTAGCTCTCGCTAGAGAAACATGATCAAGCAGGGCATGAAAAACAAGTTCATTCACGTCAACAAACATCCTAGACAACTAATCTCTTAGGCTAGGAACGTAAGTCTCTGG
Source organism: Camelina laxa (assembly GCA_024034495.1). Taxonomy (NCBI): domain Eukaryota; kingdom Viridiplantae; phylum Streptophyta; class Magnoliopsida; order Brassicales; family Brassicaceae; genus Camelina; species Camelina laxa. The sequence continues at coordinate 28,957,083 of CM043882.1, forward strand.
CACTAGTTGGTCAGACATTTCATCGAACACCGTTTGGGTGCGGAAATGTCTAAAACCTAGTTCCAATTGATCATAGAGAAACAAGTATTTCTAACTCTAGTCCAGAAGGGAATCATACAAATCAAAGCTTAAACACTCTACATCTTAAGATCCTCCACCTAATCTATCTCATCCTCAAGAACTACCACACTACTCAGATCCGAAAATCATCATCAAGGATGCAAACACATAAATCATTGAAACAAGCATTCTTAGATAGGTGAAAATGAGATGAACAAGTTTGTAGAAGAAATCAAATGCAAATACTTAATGTATTAAAAGATATTTGGATACAAAGTCTGAGAACGGTTTTGGAGGCTAGGTAGAACCTTAGAACAAAATGAGATAAAAGATAAGATGTCCTCAGTCAAGACTTAACAAAAGTGTATTTATAGTAAAAACATGTAAATCCTAAAACTTAAAACGACAAGGTGAAGCGTCGGTTTAGGAATCTCCTGAAGCGTGTAAGGCGGAACATCTTCCTGACATGTGCGAACGAGTAGTGGCTCGAGTGGGGGATGGTGTTGGCTCGAGTGGAGGAGGGTCGAGTCGACGGGCAGCAGCTCGAGCTGGAGGGTCGAGTCGATGGGTGGCGACTCGAGCTGGAGGGTCGAGTCGACGGGTGGCGACTCGAACTGGGTGTATATGTCTCCACTAAAAAGATGATAACTCTTGAACCACGCCTCCTATCGACTTGAAATAAACGGCATTGGAAAGATGACTCAATTCTCTACAACTTTGATGAAGACGTCAAAAGCTGAATCCCTCGCCCGGTGGCTCGAATGATGGCTCGAGTGGCGACTCGAGTGGTGCCTCGCGAGTGGCTCGATTGGCGCAGATGAGAGTGGCTCGATTGGTGCAGCTGAGAGTGGCTCGATTGGTGCAGCTGAGAGTGGCTCGATTGGTGCAGGTTGAGCGTGGCTCGATCGCGGCGGTTGAGCGTGGCTCGATCCTCTGCGCTTCCAACGTCTCCTAGACACCTGAAATACTCCGAAATGCACAATGTATGCAAGGATGATGTAGAAACTTCCTAAACATGCACAGTGTACGAAAGAGGTTCTAAAATGATGCAAAACGACTAGTTGTCTTAGCTAAATGCATGACAAATACAGGCTAAGGAGATGCAAAATATAGACATATCAAGTGTTATACATCCGAGTGGTTAGGGAAAGGATATTGCGGGCTAAGTTTCCTCGGGTTCGAATCTAGGATGCAGCCTTATTTTTTTAGTTTTTTCAAACAATTGAAACGACGTCGTTTTGTTTTCTCTTCACACGTGGATTCCACGTCAGATTGCTCTAACGGAGAAATTAACAGAGTTAGTAATTAATCACGTTTCTGTATATTTACGCACAAAATCATAAGTTCGGGTATGAAATTCAAATATTTTAAAAGTTCATGTATGTTTGAGCACAGTCAATAGTCCGATGTATGAATCGAACATATCGTAATTGTCCAGGTATGTAAAAGACTTTTTTCCATTCATTGAACGACCTAACAAGGTTTTAAATGCAGCCATGCAATCTGCCTACCCAACAAAATCATAGTAGAAGTGAGGCTTTAGAATCCAATTCACCGTAGGTGCAGAGAGAAGAATCGACTGTTCCTATTTTAGCTAACGTTAATGACTTGTTGCATGCTCCATGCCCAAAAAACATGCCTACACTAAGTCCATACCGGGAAGGAAAAGACATTTGGTAAATTCTATACCTTTTTACTTTGTTCTGATTTTCTGACTTACAAATTAGATTCACTATGGCCAGGTTTAGACATGGCACAACAGGTAAGATTACAAAGCAACTTTTGAAGATGCTTAAATCTGATCTCCCAAAACCATATCCAACATATCGTTCTTTCCCACCAAAAATCAAGAATAGATGGTTCCGAACTTTTGCGGTAAAAGTTATCTTTATTTAGTAAATCCTTGAAGTAATATTTGCAATCATTTTTCTAATTACATATAGTTTCATTTAAAGCAAGATTTCAACTGAGACTCAAAAATAATAGAATATGCCCGAACAAATTACATGAAGCAAGCAGACCTGTCTTTTCGATCAAACTTGCATGAGTGGAAGAAGCTATGGAAGCATAAAGGTCCCAAAAATTTGCCAGATTGGATGAAGGCAAAGAAACCTCTTCTAGAAGGTTTCATAAAAATGTTGACTGATGAAAACGCAGTTAAGACATCATCTAAAATCTCTATGAATCATTCAAGCGAAAGAGGTGGTTTTGGCATCTCTATACACAACAACGGTGCAAAAACATATGAACGACGCTGGGATGAAATGGTAAGTAATTACCAAGACTACTGATTTTTTTTTCCTTAGAAAGCTACTTAAGTATAATGCCTCTTTAGACGGCTACTGATTTTTTTTACCTTAAAAAGCTACTAATTTTTCAGTGTAATGTCTCCTTACAAGACATAAACCTTGTCAAACAAAGAAACAAAAATAAGAAAAGATCAGTACCCTTTAAAAGCAAAGCATAAATTAAGATTTGTTTAAATTAACTATCACAAAACTAGATTATCATAAATCATAGACCCCATGTCAAACAAAACTAGAAATTAGAGAAATAAAACAAAACCAGTTTTGTGTAAATTAACTATCATAAAACTAGATAAATCATAAATCATGGACCCCATGTCAAACAAAACTAAAAATTAGAGAAATAAAACGAAGCATGGATTTTTTTGATTTCTCTAATTTTTTTTTTGACATGACATCTTAACATAGTCTTACCTTATGGTTTATACTTTGTTTTTATGGTTTTATATATTTTGAAAAGAGCCTAATATGATTCACGTCATGAAAGAAACTCACTTAAACAAGAAGATGTGTACAATTAACGACATGAAGACAAAACAGATTCTGGATATGGTTCAGAGTAAGTTGGAGCTCACAAATTCCCAATGTCAAACTGAAGGAGATGACTTTGTTCAGTCAGACGCTTCCACGCAAGAGGAGATTAACTTTATCATGCTTGAAGTAAGTATATGTTTCATGTTGTTAATGGTTTATGTTTTGTATGATAAATCATAAACCATTAACATGGAACTGCCCATTTTTTCTACGAATTTTCTTACTAATTTTTTAATAAAAATATTACTATGAGATTCCTACCATTGTCGATTTCCTATAGAACATTTTTCAGCATATAATTTTGTAGGAAATGGGTGAAAAGCATCTTTCCTATAATATTCTTATGGGCAGAGAAACAACGTTTTTTGTAATACTTATTTTAGTTTTAAATTTTATTGACAACAAGAAATAAGGTAAAACCGTAAAAGCATGGATGCAGTTAATACCAAAAAATTATAAACAAACAAAAAAAGTATCTCGTTACATTAAGTCCTCTACCATAACTGTCTAAAATCTAAATCTATTAGTAGCATTTTAAACCGTAAGATATATTCTTTATTTAGTAGTGTGTGTATTTTTAGCGTCAACCCATAAGATTTATTTGAATTATTATTTTGTTAATCACATTGTGAATCAATATTGACGTTTAATTTCCTATTTTTAAAATTATTTTTTCTATAATTGTTTTTTAATTAAATATTGTTTTTGTTTTTCAGTTTTAGTTTTGGCATAAATACATAACTTTGTTTTGTGAAAATTATTTTTAACCATATTAATATATAAAAAGGATAAATACCAGAAATCAATTTATTTTTTTATACATTTGAAGTTTAAAAGTAGATTATTTAGGTTTATGGTAAAATATCATAATTATATTTGGATATAAAACGTTTAATCTGAAACCAGTTTCCATTATAACCCCAAAAAAAAAAGGGAAAGACCAAAAAGAACTTGTTCCATTCCACGTTGTAGAAGACTAGAAGACCAGTCTTTAAGTAAAGTACAAAAAGTCACGTCTAATAATTTAATTTTTTCCCTCAACACAACATTAACTAAACTCGTACGACTCATCAAAGATTCGATTACAAACCAAACCTTATTTAAAAAAAAAAACAATAACCAAACGCGTAACTAACTGAATTAATTAGTAAAGTTACTTATGGTTGCGCCTGGCTCCGTCGCCTTAGCTTCCGGCGCCGGTTTCACATCCTTAGACGGCGTAACCGCTGTTCCGGTAAGCTCCAACGGCAAATCATTAGCTATACCCTTAAGGTAAAAAGTGTAGAACAGTTTCGTCGGGTATACAAGCTGTTGAAGCTTAACCTGCCCGTACGCACCTTCAAAGATCCCGGAGCCACCAGTGACGGCTAAGAACGTGTCCTCGTAAGTCAGGTACGGTCCTTGTACGGACAGATGGCCATAGTCACCGAAGTAGAAGCTGTAAGACGCTTCGAATCTATCACCGTTCTTTTCAGGAACGTGTTGGATCAAGACGCAGAGACCTGCCGTGATCCCCACGCGTTTCTTGAGATCGCCGGTGTAGAGTTTGTTTGTGAATGGTACAAGATCGCCGAGACAGAGCTCAGTTGGTTTCTTGCCGAGTTTTAGAACTGCTGGACTGTTTCTATCTCCTTCGTTTAGCTCGTAGACGTTCAGTTCTTGGATCTTACCTGAATCAAGAACTCGAGTTTATGAATGGTGTATTTGAGTTTGAGGTCAAAGAAAAATTTGATCTTGATTTCTCGAAATTTACGAATTTTCAGAATAATAAGTCAATCTTTGAATTGGGTATTTGATTTTGAGTTTAAAGGTCAGTCCTTAATACTAAAAAGACAAAACAAAAGGATCTGTAAACTTACTTGGTCTTGAGAGTTCAGTCTTCTTGCCCCAGTTCCAGAAGAAAGCTCGAGTAACGTTGAGGTTCTTGGTAGTAGATCTCGATCGGGAGAAGAAATCTGGACCGTTAGATGAGATTCCAAGGTTTTGGAAAGATCTGGAGAAACCCAGAAGAGAGCTGCGATTAAAGTGATGGTAGTTACGGGAGAGATTGTTGAGATTTGTCATAGAGATAGATTCGAGAGACATAGCAGCAGAAGAAGCCATTGATCAAGAGAAGATTTTTGGAAACTTTGATTTGATTGACTTTGAGGCTTTGGTGTGTTATGGTTGTTGAGTTGAGTAATGTGATAATGTGAGTCTACGAATGTGTATGTGTGTATTTATATGTGGCGATGGTGAAGTTGCACGTGCGTATATTTGAAAAATGTGTGTTTCTAACGAAAGATGCTTTTTGAAGTTTCCCACTCTGTTTCGATGGTCTAAAAGCGTAAGCTAGAAATTTTTTATGTGTTTATTTAATTGACTTAAAACCGTGTTATAATAATATTGAGTACGTACGAGATCTCAAAGTAATGGGAATATACTAAATAAATAGTCAAAAGATCAAACTCTTATCGATCAGCATGTTTTAGTGGAGGTATATAAGGTGGTCGGTTGTGTCAAATTTCTGTGTACACATAAGATATTTTCAAATAGTTCTATGATCACTAATCAAATTGATTTTGATGTTCTATGATCACATATCTTTTTCCATCTCGTTGCCACCCACCGGATTTTCTCCGAGAAGGTCGTCGTTGTCGAGAAAGCCATCAAGAATCATCTTGTTCTTGATTTCTTTCATCAATCTGACATCCTCCTTAGTAAGCTCTCGGTCAGCTGGGTTAAATTCTTGCTCCTCTGCCAGGTTCTCCCAGTTTGAGGGGATAGCTTCAATCTTCTAAAGGTGTTTAGAGACAATCGCCTCCCTTGACTGGGTTTCTTTTGCCACCCAATCTGATAAGCCGGCATCGCCTCCGTCCTTGACACCCTTCATTGGATCAATTTGAGGCACCGTTGTCACCGCCAGATGCTGAGACGTTAGCACTTGGGAACTCAAGATAGTCTCCTGGTGGTGATTCCGGGAAAGACCAGAACTTCCCTCACCAACTCCAGCAGTTCCCAATCCCGAACCAAACTCGAAGTTCACCAGGTTGAGCTGTGCGTCTAACTCATCATCATCCTCATCCTCCATCAAGTCATCATCGGATTCCTGTGCAGCTTTCCCTTTGCCTTTGTTCATCGTTGCTGACGGTCCACCGTTCTCTCTAGGGTCATCTGGTGATGGGGAGGTCGTCCTGAGGTACTCGTTTGAGATCACTGATACTTAGGAGTCGAATTCCACTCTCAAGTACACAAAAATTATAGAGTTTTTCAATTACTAAACAGATTTTTAAATTAAAAGGGGAATGCAAAATATTAAATACTAATTGTTGTAAATTTGGAAGATCTTCTTCTAGTTTTTCAGGAAATCTATGAAATATTAAATCAATAATAAATTAGGATTCAAACCCTTAAAACAGATCTGAACTCTAAACCTTTTGTAAATTAAATCTTCTCCTGCAAATAATTCAAATTTATCCAAAAATCCAAATCTCTCTTAAAATTCTAGGTCAAAAATCACAATAAAATCCTTATTTGTTCAAAAATTATTAAACAAATCCTTTGCAAGAAATAATTTTGCTCCTCAAAAGGTTTTCTCACAAAACAATTAATCTCATATCAATTTATTCCTAGGGTATTATTCTAGATGGCCATCAAGATTAATTGAATCCCTAAGTGAACACTAGATAGATGAATCCTAAATACAGACTATAAATCATAAAATCCTGTGAAAATCCCTGAAACCAACTTCACTTAAGAAGATCTTGAAGACCATATTCTTTCTGAATAATAAGCTTGATTGAAATTAAAAGAGTCGGGGTTCATTCTTCTCTACAAAGGAACTCTCTCCTTCAAAGTGTCAGGTCGGGTTGATAAAACTTGAGGAATCAACTAAGAGGAAAACCTAAAAACTTAGTATATGTCCTAAACATCATCTTATGTTGCAGTTGTGACTGCTGGCAACTTTGAAACTTCAAATTGGATCTCGTCGGTTTGGACTGGGTGTCGATAATACTGAGGCCGTATCGATCGACACCATTCCTTTGATCGATAACCAAGTTGATTTTTATGATTTCTCCATCCAAATTTCCACTTTGCTCCTTTCATATAAAAACTTAAACACTCACAATCTAGAAAAAATGACAAGTCAGGCTCGAGACTCCTTATATCATGAAAGCCACAAAAATCATGATTATCTTCTCCCCGACTTAGCATTTATTGCTCTGCATTTCACACATGAAAGAGGTTTGAAAACTGGAACTCAAACTGCATGATGAATCTTTATTCGAGCTCTTCATTTGCGTCTCAAGAACTTACTTCTTATACTTAACCATGCGCATCCTTCTTACTTCCCATCCTTTGAATCTCGAAATCTCCATTGATGCATTACATAAATTAAAGCAAGTAATAGGTGAGTTCTTACCGATTGATCAGTGCATATCAAACTCTTTTCAGAAGACTTTCTTCTTATATCCTTTCCTCTCCCTTTTCTCACTTCATAAGATTTTTTTCTTTAACTCTCTTTTTTTTTTTTAATAAAGGTGTAACAATTCCGTCATCGGTATCACCACCTCTTTCCAAGCTTTGTGATCATTTGACTAGAGTAGAATAATGAGGTCACTGGTAATTTACCTCCCCTCTAAACTGATCAAAATCATCCATCTTTTATTCTCTCTTTTCTGTCTTTTTTTAAACTTGATAAAGCATCTTTGAAAAATTTATTCTTGTATGTTCTTCCACTGATTTCCAAAAAGTAAGGATTGGTCCGGTTAAAATCCTGATTAAGGTTGAGACAAGTTAGACATCAGATATTTTACTTTCAATTGTTGATAAGGCTCATAGTCTTATACAGCAGGTTAGATCAGACATCCAAATAGTCATCCATGTTAGCCAAAAGAGAAATCTTAATCAAATCTAATTCCTCAAAGACATAAGCCCTTTTTGAAACAATTTGACTGGCTTTATGGTTTTGATGACCATCTGTTTCTCAAAAACATTGAAAACATTTAGTAACAACCTCCCTTAACAACTGTCCCCAGTTTATCAACTAAGAAAAGCAAAATCAAAATAAAATAAACAGAAATCAAAATCAAAAGAAAAAGATAACCTCCAGTGGGTTGCCTCCCACTAGCGCTTGGTTCAGTCAAAGCTTGGCTCATGTTGGAGCTCAGCATCAAGGAGCAGAACACAGCTTGAAGTCTCTTCAACCATGGTCATAAGCTTTAGGTACATAGGTCTGCTTTAATGTAGGAACAGACCTTCGGGAAGATGGGTTTCTCTTTTTCTCCTGAAAAATCAACAGAAACTCGCTCTACAACTCTGTTGGTTAACTGCAAAACAGTTTTTCATCCTTTGAAATTCTTGTTTTGTAGGAGGAAGTTTAGGAGGGGAGGTTACCTTTGCCTTACCTGAGGGCTCTTTGGACCATGACTCTTCTGTTTGGGAACATTTCATCTGAAACATCACCTTGGAGCTCTTCTGTCTCGGTCGTCAGGGGTGTCGATCGATACCCTTTGTTGGTGTCATTAACACAACATGCTCGTGTTGAGAAAATTTTTCAACAAAAAAGTCTGCATCAATAGTAGGAGCCCTCCTCAGTTATCCATTCAAAATTGTACTCAACCATCGACATCTCAGGTTATGTGTCCCTTGCACATCAGCTGTGGCACAGCTGTAGCAAGAAAATCTTCTTAAGTGTTCTATGTTTGGTTTTGTTCATCTTCGCACCACAAATCAGTGTGAATCATTGAAGCAACCTTAGTGGAATATCCTCTAAAACACCTTCAGGAACTCTTCCTCTGCCAGGAAAGGTAATCTCGGGCTTGACTGTCATCCAATCTACAGCAGAATGCTCAAGTTGATCTAGAGCAAGGTCCAAAGTCTTCTCTCGAAACACCTTCCTGAGTTGAGTCAAGCACAAAGCTTCCAGGTCTGGCTTCTTCTTGTCCTACATTGAATGATTGCACTCATTCCTTAGAGAAACCACTTCCCCTTCTCTTTCTTCCTCGTGGAGGCTGCCTTAACAGATTGCCTGACATCCTTAGTGCAGTGCTCTTCCTCGGTCTCAAACCATTCCGAACCATCTCTTCACATACCGCTTAAAGGTTCTGAAAGCTTTATCATGAATTAAATCATCTCAATCATCAAATTCCCATATTGCTTTGCAAGAGCTTCCTCCATCTCTTGCATAGACTTTCATTGGCTTGGGAAAAGGAACCTTAGGCTTGTAGACCCTTTCAAGCAGCTGGAACCTGACTTCTTGTTTTGGGTTCGTCGAAGGAGTGTCGACCGACACAGGTGGTGTCATCGACACCTCTGTGAAACCATGAGATTTGTTTTTTTCTCTCCGTTTTCTGCGAAACAAATTGCCATCACCTTCATCTCAATATAATTGCAAGCCTTGCATGACTCACTTCCAGAAGAAAACCCTCTTGTCTTTTGACAGACCAGTTCTGAATCAACCTGATTCTCTATTTTATTACATATATGTTAATGCTTCTATTTCCCATTCAGCTCAGGTAGACATTGTCAATCTTTCCATTGAATGTCACTGTCAAATGCTCTTGTCCTTGCAAAACTGCTCAAGCATAGCCTCCATTCTACTCTCAGAAGAAGTCTTAGGAGGTGGAGACTGATAAGATGAATTCCCATAGGTTCTTGTATAGCCATTGTTTTGTTGCTGCTTCTGTTCACATTGTAAGGTGTTTTGCCTTGCTGATTACCAAATCTCTGTCCCTGATATCCAGCTCCATACACATAGTTGACATTCTCCTCTGTATTCTCGGCTCTGGCTCAAATGTCTCAACTTCAGCAGCAAATTGGACTGACTTCTTACCCACAAGGAGATTATGTACTGAATCCAGCTTAGCATTAAGAAGCTAACTGGTTTGAATCAAACTCTCCATGCAGTCTCTTTCTTTCAGCATCAGCTCTTTTAGTGCTATTGCTAGAAGCCAAATTCTCAATCAAAACTTCAGCATCTTCTGGAAATCTTGTCTTGAAGTCCCATGACTTGCAGCATCCAAAGCTAACTGATACTTCCAGTCACACCCTCTAAAGAAGATACTCAACAGTTGTACCCTTGAAAAACCATGGTGTGGACAGTCCCTTTGATAAGCTTTGAATCTCACCCAAGCTGCCTTGAAAGCTTCATCATGTCCTTGCTTGAATGAAGAGATCTTGACTCTCAGCTCATCGACATTGCATCATCATAGAAATGGTTGAGGAAAGCCACTTTGACTTGTTGCCAAGATGTCAAAGATCCAGCTGGCAATTGCTTCAACCAGAGATGCCTCTCCTGCAAGTGAGTATGGGAAGAGCTTGCGAGAATATGAAGTCTCGAGTCACCCCATTAGCCTTGATACTGGTCACAAGATCCTCAAAGTGCTCAATATGGTCCAGAGGCTTCTCATGGGGCAGGTTAGAAAAAGGTCAACTAGCTGGAAGTAAGCTGGGAAGCTTCAAAGTCATTCCTGGAATGGTGGAGGAACAATAGCAAACCGGTTCTCATACACAAGATCAGCACGGTTGTAGTCAGCAATGGTCGATCAAGTCTCGGTTCTGCTCCTGTCTTCGAACCGGGTTTGGACGTGGTTGGCAGCTCCACGTCCGTCTGCAGGTGGGTGTCGATCGATGCCACCTGGTTGGTGTCGATCGACACCAAGGTTCGGCTCATCAACGACGACAGCTTGCTGATTCACGACAGCCTGCTCGTTGACAACAGGTTCAGCAATCACGTTTCCTTCTGCATCAAGCTTTTGGCCTGCTCATTGCGCGTGGCCCTCTTGATCCCTCAAAACACCAGCCTCATCACGCATCGAATGATCGTATTAACCATCTTCGAGAGATTTAGCTGCTTTTCTGTTCTCACGCTCAAGCTTCCCCAACTCTTGGTTTGAAAGATTCACAGTAGGACCAGACTTGTTGCTCCTTGTGTGAGGTCTTTGAGGCATGCACCTGAAACACCAAAGAGAAGAAAAACCAAAACGTGTAAGTAGAAAATAAAAAGAAAAATTTAGACAAAATCTAAAACTCAAATCTAATGGTAGATCAAAGAGTCCCGGCAACGGCGCCAAAATTTGATATGCTCAAATTAATCCTGAGCTACTCTCTCAATTAATTAAGAGATCATTTCAGTACTTAGGGTCGAATTCCACAGGACTCAAGACACAATAAATTATAGAGTTTTTCAATTATGCTAAACAGATTAAATTAAATTAAAATAAAAGCAATGCAAAATATTAAATAAAACTTGTTGTAAATTCAGAAGATCAAAAAGCTAGGCCTAGGGAATTTTTCGGAAATTATGAAATATTAAATCAATCAATAAATTAGGATTCAAACAATTAAGAACAGATCTAGAACTCTAAACACTTTTGTAAATTAAATCAGTTCTCACTGCAAATAATATCTAAATTTAAAACCAGGAAAATCCAAATCTCTTTGTAAAATTCTAGGTTAAAAATCAGCAATAAAATCAGGTTTAGATTGTTCACAAAATTATTAAATCAAATCTCTTTGCAAGAAATAATTTTGCTCATCAAAAGGTTTTATCGGGAAAACAATTATATTCTCATATCAATTTATTTTCCTAGGGTATTAATTCTAGATGGCCAATCAAGGATTAATATGAAGAAGCAACCTAAGATGAAGATCTAGATAAAGAATCCTAAATAAACAGATCTAATAAATAAAATGAAATCCACATTGAAAATCCCAAACTTTGGGCAAAAGCAAACTACTCGAGACGCATGATCAATGAAGAACAAAACATCTTTCCATTTGTTTACCATAAGGTTAACATACTTCAAAACTGTTGTTGTCAATTGAAAACACTCAAAAGTGGTTTTGTCTTTTTATTCTTCATCCTCCTATCTCTTTCCCTTCATCCCTTTCTGAGCCAATCACCTCTTCATACTATCACATGTTATTACCCAAAGTAGATGATAATGAATGTGAACTTTACCATCATGGTCTTCCTCCACACATTTTTTTATCCTCTAAATTAGTGTTTGATGGAGAACTAATCATAATCACCGTCAACAATTTGTGAAAAGAGGAGTGTGACATGTAAATTATTAACTTTGGCATCCCATCTTTATCTATCAATCTATCAATATCAACCGTAAATTTTGCCAGACATTTTGTTACGATATATTATAGGCGCCGACAAAAAGGAAAAAAAAGTAGACAAATTATTCCCCCAATGAATCGATTAATACAAGAGAAAACGTATATAGGACAAATTTCATGAATTAATTAGTATAGTTACTTATAACTCCGCTAGGTTCCAGCGCCTTAGCTTCGGCCGCCGGTTTCACCTCTTTGGACGGCGGAACCGGCGTTCCGGTGAGCTCCTCCGGCAAATCATTAGCCAACCCTTTAAGGTAAAAAGTGTAGAACAGTTTTGTCGGGTACACAAGCTGTTGAAGCTTAACCTGTCCGTACGCACCTTCAAAGACTCCTGTGCCACCAGTGATGGCAAGGAACGAGTCCTCGTAAGTCAAGTACGGTCCTTGTACTGACAAGTGGCCATAGTCTCCGAAGTAGAAGCTGTAAGTGGCTTCGAATCTGTCACCGTTCTTTTCGGGAACGTGTTCGATCACCACGCACAGACCGGCCGTGATGCCAACGCGCTTCTTGAGGTCGCCGGTGTAGAGTTTGTTTGTGAATGGGACGAGGTCTCCGAGACCGAACATCAGACTCATGGCGTTTTTTAGAATTTTTGGACTGTGTCTATCTAATTCGTTGAGTTCGTACACGCTTAGTTCTTGAACTTTACCTGAAAAAAAAAAAAAAAACTCAAGGTTAGAATTATATACTTGATTTTGAGGTATGGTCATGTACTCATGTGCTTACGTACGCGGTACGTGATTATATAAGTTTGCAAACTTTGCAAACTTATAAATTGGGTAATCTTGATTTTGAGGTAGAACATAATACTTAGTTCTATGAGCTTTTAAATATAAGTCTTTAAAAGAAATGTGAAGAAAGAAAAAAAAAGGTTCAATAAACTTGCTTGGTCTGGAGTTTTCGATATTCCCG
>CM043882.1:28970105-29274913 GCA_024034495.1 Camelina laxa
TTTTGGTTGACAGATCAAATTCATTAATCAACGAAATGTTTTATGTTGAAGTGGAAAACAAAGATTTTGAATAGAAAACAAAACTTTCACAACTTAAGTCAAGTTTCTTTCCTTTTCCGATTAAATTTCGTTGTCAAAAAAAAACTCAAAACTATGAAATTAAATGTCGGAGTTTTCAAAAAAAAAAAACACAATGCTGATGCTCCCTGACTTAATAGGTGTTTGCTTATTATTCGTCAAATGATATCTTCCGGTAGATGAACCCACAAATGTATTCTCCCTCCAACACATATGCTTTGACTGGTAGATACAACAGTATTGCTAGTGGCTTCAAAGTTTAATTTTACGCATTCACACAATAAGTTTAAAATGCGCTACATACATTAATTTCAATTTAATAATAGCTAGCAATAACTGGTAGGTGTATGAAGATATACCAAATCAGAATTTCGGTAACTCGGTTCAGTTTCCTTTTATAACTAAATTCCGTCAAAATTGCTTTTTGAAAAAAATCTGTAACTTTTTCGGTGAGATGAGGTGAGGAGAACCGATCACTTACTATTCTTTCGTCTTTTATAAATTTTTCAAAATTCTATAATTTATAAATTTTCCAATTTTGGTGTAAACCAAACTTCTGAACCAAATCGAATATACCAAAATTGTTTGAAATGTACCAAAATATACCAAGATTATTGACATGCTGGAATTTAAACTGAAGAGATCTAAGTAGTTGTTGTTTCGTGCACTACACAAAATATGATGAAATCCTACTAAGTTTCCTATGGTAAATTTGGTATGAAATATTTCCTACCAAATAGTTACCATAACCATTGATTTACGAAATAAAATTGTCGTAGGAAAATGAGAAAAAAAAAAATCCTTTAAAAAATTAATAAGATATTAGAAAGAATTTGATAGGAAAAAGTATTGAATAAATTTAATATCCTTTCAATTTCTTATGAAAAATACTTCGTAGGAACTTGGTAGGAAATACATAGAAATTTCCTACCATTTTAGTGGAATTATTGGTTTAAGATTTTAATAGAGTTTTAAAAACTTAAAATGTTATATAGAATCTGTTGTTATTTGGTCAAGACTTTGTTAGATACTGTTAAAGTTTAGTGTTATTAGTTTATGATTTATTAAAAATCATTTAAAATTTTAACAAACTTAAGTTATAGGATTTAGAATTTTGAAAAGTTAATAAAAGTTTTGTGTTATTCAACTAAAACAAAAGTATCTAGAATTGTTAATGAATTCAATTATTATGTTATTGGTTCATGATTTTACACACTTTCTTCACAAAATAAAGTCATGAAAAGTATCACAAAAATACAGAGATTGTTCGAATTGTTTTACACGATTTTAGAAAACTAATCAAAAAAGCTATAGAATACTTTCTAGCAATCCTTAAAACATTTTAATTTCTTCAATTTTGATGATTTTGTTGAAGTCTTCAAAATTTTTTATAAATTAGAATCCAATAAAATTCTGTTAATAGAAAATAATTTGGAAGTCAAACGTAGAAAAACCGTAGGATTGTTTTTAAGCATGGGACAAACTACTTAAAGAAAATAGGTAAGCAAGTGGGTTGACAAGTAATATAACTTAGAAAATTTAGAAGAAATTGGGTAGAAACTAGGTAAGAAATTTCCAAAAGACCGCATATAAACCGATTCTCCTCTCATTGGTAAATCGTACAAAAACATACACTCTCATTTTCTGATTACATTGGATCTAAGTTGGTGGCCGACAAAAGTGTTGCGATCTTTGTTTTTGCATTGAATGATAAAAAAATTATCATCATTAAACATGTATCATGATAGATGATCATAATATAGATAAAGTTGTTTGATTTCTTTTCTTATTTAATATAACTTAAGACTCTTATTTCAAATAATTTCTTAGACTTCAGCAGTTACCTTTCTAAGTCACTACTCTCTCTTCTCTTAGCTGTTGCTTTACTTTTTAAATGTTTATTTCAAGAGGAAACACGCGAGAACTATATGAATAGTTCATGTCGTGTGAGCAACGCAGTTATTATTCCAATACACGTACGTAACTACTCGTTGAAGGAAAAACGGCTTTTACATACCCTGACAATTACAATATGTTCGATTCATATATTGGATTATTGACTGTGCTCAAACATACATGAACTTTTAAAATATTTGAATTTCATACCCGAAATTATGATTTTGTGCGTAAATAGACAAAAACGTGATTAATTACTAACTCTGTTAATGTCTCCGTTAGAGCAATCTGACGTGGAATCGTGTGAAGAGAAAACAAAACGACGTCGTTTTAGCAGTTTGGAAAAAAAGAAAAAAATTAGTGTCACAACCTAAAGTCTAACCACTCGACCATATAGAACTATTGTACTTTAATAAACAAACAATTATTATATCTTCTTGAGTCATCCTTCTTCTTCCCCTCTAATCGACGGAGTCTAGATTTTTGTGATTTCCCTTAAGACTCCGGTTTGATTTCCTCACTCTGAATACAACTCTTGTGTGAAGTGTGCTTCTTTGATTGGTATTGGAACTTGGGTATTGCGATATAGGTGTTAAATCTGTGTGTGGAGAATCTTCAAAATGGGAAAATTGGGATATAATATTCAAGAGTTTGATTATACAGACGAAGCAAGACAATGAAGATGATTAAAATTTCTATGAAGACTAAGTACGAAAATTGGTTCAATGAAGTTCAAAATTACGAAGATAAACTCTCTCTAGTAAAACTCTCTTTTTGATTTATGATTTCTGATAAAGTTAGGTTTTCTAGGGTTTCGCTTCTCTCTTTAAGAATTTTAGGGTTTCGCGTCTGAAATTTCTCACTGTTACGGATGAGGAAAGAAATTGACACAACGAAGATGATGCAGTTGCTTGAGACCTCTAAATGCAATCTCTTCTGAATTAAAGGAAAGATCGATCTCTTTGCAATTTGAAATTAGGTAGAAGAGTGACTGAAGAATATATTATTAATGTTTGTTTACTAAACTACTAAAGTGCTGATACTAGGCTTTTGTGTCTATCCTAGTAGGTTCAATTAACCTTGTGTAGTTGTAGTACTTAAGGTGTCAATCCAAATGGGATGATGCTAGTCACTCAAGATGCAATCAAGAAGTCACAAGTCAAACCAATTCAAAAGAGTGTTTGTCTAACAATCCTAGAATGGTCAAAATGCAAAACGGAAATGAGTCACAGAACTAGAAACGAGAATGCATGAAAAGAAGCGGAAATGAATAAAAACATAAACGAGTCTAAGCATGAACTAAAAAGCAAGAAGCAAAACAGTCTCAGGAGTGTAATAAAAATCAGAAGGAAAGAAGTCCTAAGGATGAGAGTAATTGATGTCGGTGGAGTATCCTAGTCTGTAGAGTGTTTAACATGCCACAAGCAAACTATCCCTAAACAATGAACATCACTTCTTAGCTAATCCAATCTCTTGACAAAAGCTACTCAAACTAAACCACTTCCAAACGTAGCTCTCGCTAGAGAAACATGATCAAGCAGGGCATGAAAAACAAGTTCATTCACGTCAACAAACATCCTAGACAACTAATCTCTTAGGCTAGGAACGTAAGTCTCTGGCACTAGTTGGTCAGACATTTCATCGAACACCGTTTGGGTGCGGAAATGTCTAAAACCTAGTTCCAATTGATCATAGAGAAACAAGTATTTCTAACTCTAGTCCAGAAGGGAATCATACAAATCAAAGCTTAAACACTCTACATCTTAAGATCCTCCACCTAATCTATCTCATCCTCAAGAACTACCACACTACTCAGATCCGAAAATCATCATCAAGGATGCAAACACATAAATCATTGAAACAAGCATTCTTAGATAGGTGAAAATGAGATGAACAAGTTTGTAGAAGAAATCAAATGCAAATACTTAATGTATTAAAAGATATTTGGATACAAAGTCTGAGAACGGTTTTGGAGGCTAGGTAGAACCTTAGAACAAAATGAGATAAAAGATAAGATGTCCTCAGTCAAGACTTAACAAAAGTGTATTTATAGTAAAAACATGTAAATCCTAAAACTTAAAACGACAAGGTGAAGCGTCGGTTTAGGAATCTCCTGAAGCGTGTAAGGCGGAACATCTTCCTGACATGTGCGAACGAGTAGTGGCTCGAGTGGGGGATGGTGTTGGCTCGAGTGGAGGAGGGTCGAGTCGACGGGCAGCAGCTCGAGCTGGAGGGTCGAGTCGATGGGTGGCGACTCGAGCTGGAGGGTCGAGTCGACGGGTGGCGACTCGAACTGGGTGTATATGTCTCCACTAAAAAGATGATAACTCTTGAACCACGCCTCCTATCGACTTGAAATAAACGGCATTGGAAAGATGACTCAATTCTCTACAACTTTGATGAAGACGTCAAAAGCTGAATCCCTCGCCCGGTGGCTCGAATGATGGCTCGAGTGGCGACTCGAGTGGTGCCTCGCGAGTGGCTCGATTGGCGCAGATGAGAGTGGCTCGATTGGTGCAGCTGAGAGTGGCTCGATTGGTGCAGGTTGAGCGTGGCTCGATCGCGGCGGTTGAGCGTGGCTCGATCCTCTGCGCTTCCAACGTCTCCTAGACACCTGAAATACTCCGAAATGCACAATGTATGCAAGGATGATGTAGAAACTTCCTAAACATGCACAGTGTACGAAAGAGGTTCTAAAATGATGCAAAACGACTAGTTGTCTTAGCTAAATGCATGACAAATACAGGCTAAGGAGATGCAAAATATAGACATATCAAGTGTTATACATCCGAGTGGTTAGGGAAAGGATATTGCGGGCTAAGTTTCCTCGGGTTCGAATCTAGGATGCAGCCTTATTTT
The DNA here is from genome assembly GCA_024034495.1 of Camelina laxa. NCBI lineage: Eukaryota > Viridiplantae > Streptophyta > Magnoliopsida > Brassicales > Brassicaceae > Camelina > Camelina laxa. The sequence goes on from CM043882.1 coordinate 28,974,939, forward strand.
TTTAGTTTTTTCAAACAATTGAAACGACGTCGTTTTGTTTTCTCTTCACACGTGGATTCCACGTCAGATTGCTCTAACGGAGAAATTAACAGAGTTAGTAATTAATCACGTTTCTGTATATTTACGCACAAAATCATAAGTTCGGGTATGAAATTCAAATATTTTAAAAGTTCATGTATGTTTGAGCACAGTCAATAGTCCGATGCATGAATCGAACATATCGTAATTGTCCAGGTATGTAAAAGACTTTTTTCCATTCATTGAACGACCTAACAAGGTTTTAAATGCAGCCATGCAATCTGCCTACCCAACAAAATCATAGTAGAAGTGAGGCTTTAGAATCCAATTCACCGTAGGTGCAGAGAGAAGAATCGACTGTTCCTATTTTAGCTAACGTTAATGACTTGTTGCATGCTCCATGCCCAAAAAAACATGCCTACACTAAGTCCATACCGGGAAGGAAAAGACATTTGGTAAATTCTATACCTTTTTACTTTGTTCTGATTTTCTGACTTACAAATTAGATTCACTATGGCCAGGTTTAGACATGGCACAACAGGTAAGATTACAAAGCAACTTTTGAAGATGCTTAAATCTGATCTCCCAAAACCATATCCAACATATCGTTCTTTCCCACCAAAAATCAAGAATAGATGGTTCCGAACTTTTGCGGTAAAAGTTATCTTTATTTAGTAAATCCTTGAAGTAATATTTGCAATCATTTTTCTAATTACATATAGTTTCATTTAAAGCAAGATTTCAACTGAGACTCAAAAATAATAGAATATGCCCGAACAAATTACATGAAGCAAGCAGACCTGTCTTTTCGATCAAACTTGCATGAGTGGAAGAAGCTATGGAAGCATAAAGGTCCCAAAAATTTGCCAGATTGGATGAAGGCAAAGAAACCTCTTCTAGAAGGTTTCATAAAAATGTTGACTGATGAAAACGCAGTTAAGACATCATCTAAAATCTCTATGAATCATTCAAGCGAAAGAGGTGGTTTTGGCATCTCTATACACAACAACGGTGCAAAAACATATGAACGACGCTGGGATGAAATGGTAAGTAATTACCAAGACTACTGATTTTTTTTTTTCCTTAGAAAGCTACTTAAGTATAATGCCTCTTTAGACGGCTACTGATTTTTTTTACCTTAAAAAGCTACTAATTTTTCAGTGTAATGTCTCCTTACAAGACATAAACCTTGTCAAACAAAGAAACAAAAATAAGAAAAGATCAGTACCCTTTTAAAAGCAAAGCATAAATTAAGATTTGTTTAAATTAACTATCACAAAACTAGATTATCATAAATCATAGACCCCATGTCAAACAAAACTAGAAATTAGAGAAATAAAACAAAACCAGTTTTGTGTAAATTAACTATCATAAAACTAGATAAATCATAAATCATGGACCCCATGTCAAACAAAACTAAAAATTAGAGAAATAAAACGAAGCATGGATTTTTTTGATTTCTCTAATTTTTTTTTTGTTTGACATGGTCTTAACATAGTCTTACCTTATGGTTTATACTTTGTTTTTATGGTTTTATATATTTTGAAAAGAGCCTAATATGATTCACGTCATGAAAGAAACTCACTTAAACAAGAAGATGTGTACAATTAACGACATGAAGACAAAACAGATTCTGGATATGGTTCAGAGTAAGTTGGAGCTCACAAATTCCCAATGTCAAACTGAAGGAGATGACTTTGTTCAGTCAGACGCTTCCACGCAAGAGGAGATTAACTTTATCATGCTTGAAGTAAGTATATGTTTCATGTTGTTAATGGTTTATGTTTTGTATGATAAATCATAAACCATTAACATGGAACTGCCCATTTTTTCTACGAATTTTCTTACTAATTTTTTAATAAAAATATTACTATGAGATTCCTACCATTGTCGATTTCCTATAGAACATTTTTCAGCATATAATTTTGTAGGAAATGGGTGAAAAGCATCTTTCCTATAATATTCTTATGGGCAGAGAAACAACGTTTTTTTGTAATACTTATTTTAGTTTTAAATTTTATTGACAACAAGAAATAAGGTAAAACCGTAAAAGCATGGATGCAGTTAATACCAAAAAATTATAAACAAACAAAAAAAGTATCTCGTTACATTAAGTCCTCTACCATAACTGTCTAAAATCTAAATCTATTAGTAGCATTTTAAACCGTAAGATATATTCTTTATTTAGTAGTGTGTGTATTTTTAGCGTCAACCCATAAGATTTATTTGAATTATTATTTTGTTAATCACATTGTGAATCAATATTGACGTTTAATTTCCTATTTTTAAAATTATTTTTCTATAATTGTTTTTTAATTAAATATTGTTTTTGTTTTTCAGTTTTAGTTTTGGCATAAATACATAACTTTGTTTTGTGAAAATTATTTTTAACCATATTAATATATAAAAAGGATAAATACCAGAAATCAATTTATTTTTTTATACATTTGAAGTTTAAAAGTAGATTATTTAGGTTTATGGTAAAATATCATAATTATATTTGGATATAAAACGTTTAATCTGAAACCAGTTTCCATTATAACCCCAAAAAAAAAAGGGAAAGACCAAAAAGAACTTGTTCCATTCCACGTTGTAGAAGACTAGAAGACCAGTCTTTAAGTAAAGTACAAAAAGTCACGTCTAATAATTTAATTTTTTCCCTCAACACAACATTAACTAAACTCGTACGACTCATCAAAGATTCGATTACAAACCAAACCTTATTTAAAAAAAAAAAACAATAACCAAACGCGTAACTAACTGAATTAATTAGTAAAGTTACTTATGGTTGCGCCTGGCTCCGTCGCCTTAGCTTCCGGCGCCGGTTTCACATCCTTAGACGGCGTAACCGCTGTTCCGGTAAGCTCCAACGGCAAATCATTAGCTATACCCTTAAGGTAAAAAGTGTAGAACAGTTTCGTCGGGTATACAAGCTGTTGAAGCTTAACCTGCCCGTACGCACCTTCAAAGATCCCGGAGCCACCAGTGACGGCTAAGAACGTGTCCTCGTAAGTCAGGTACGGTCCTTGTACGGACAGATGGCCATAGTCACCGAAGTAGAAGCTGTAAGACGCTTCGAATCTATCACCGTTCTTTTCAGGAACGTGTTGGATCAAGACGCAGAGACCTGCCGTGATCCCCACGCGTTTCTTGAGATCGCCGGTGTAGAGTTTGTTTGTGAATGGTACAAGATCGCCGAGACAGAGCTCAGTTGGTTTCTTGCCGAGTTTTAGAACTGCTGGACTGTTTCTATCTCCTTCGTTTAGCTCGTAGACGTTCAGTTCTTGGATCTTACCTGAATCAAGAACTCGAGTTTATGAATGGTGTATTTGAGTTTGAGGTCAAAGAAAAATTTGATCTTGATTTCTCGAAATTTACGAATTTTCAGAATAATAAGTCAATCTTTGAATTGGATATTTGATTTTGAGTTTAAAGGTCAGTCCTTAATACTAAAAAGACAAAACAAAAGGATCTGTAAACTTACTTGGTTTTGAGAGTTCAGTCTTCTTGCCCCAGTTCCAGAAGAAAGCTCGAGTAACGTTGAGGTTCTTGGTAGTAGATCTCGATCGGGAGAAGAAATCTGGACCGTTAGATGAGATTCCAAGGTTTTGGAAAGATCTGGAGAAACCCAGAAGAGAGCTGCGATTAAAGTGATGGTAGTTACGGGAGAGATTGTTGAGATTTGTCATAGAGATAGATTCGAGAGACATAGCAGCAGAAGAAGCCATTGATCAAGAGAAGATTTTTGGAAACTTTGATTTGATTGACTTTGAGGCTTTGGTGTGTTATGGTTGTTGAGTTGAGTAATGTGATAATGTGAGTCTACGCATGTGTATGTGTGTATTTATATGTGGCGATGGTGAAGTTGCACGTGCGTATATTTGAAAAATGTGTGTTTCTAACGAAAGATGCTTTTTGAAGTTTCCCACTCTGTTTCGATGGTCTAAAAGCGTAAGCTAGAAATTTTTTATGTGTTTATTTAATTGACTTAAAACCGTGTTATAATAATATTGAGTACGTACGAGATCTCAAAGTAATGGGAATATACTAAATAAATAGTCAAAAGATCAAACTCTTATCGATCAGCATGTTTTAGTGGAGGTATATAAGGTGGTCGGTTGTGTCAAATTTCTGTGTACACATAAGATATTTTCAAATAGTTCTATGATCACTAATCAAATTGATTTTGATGTTCTATGATCACATATCTTTTTCCATCTCGTTGCCACCCACCGGATTTTCTCCGAGACGGTCGTCGTTGTCGAGAAAGCCATCAAGAATCATCTTGTTCTTGATTTCTTTCATCAATCTGACATCCTCCTCAGTAAGCTCTCGGTCAGCTGGGTTAAATTCTTGCTCCTCTGCCAGGTTCTCCCAGTTTGAGGGGATAGCTTCAATCTTCTAAAGGTGTTTAGAGACAATCGCCTCCCTTGACTGGGTTTCTTCCGCCACCCAATCTGATAAGCCGGCATCGCCTCCGTCCTTGACACCCTTCATTGGATCAACTTGAGGCACCGTTGTCACCGCCAGATGCTGAGACGTTGGCACTTGGGAACTCAAGATAGTCTCCTGGTGGTGATTCCGGGAAAGACCAGAACTTCCCTCACCAACTTCAGCAGTTCCCAATCCCGAACCAAACTCGAAGTTCACCAGCTTGAGCTGTGCGTCTAACTCATCATCATCCTCATCCTCCATCAAGTCATCATCGGATTCCTGTGCAGCTTTCCCTTTGCCTTTGTTCATCGTTGCTGACGGTCCACCGTTCTCTCTAGGGTCATCTGGTGATGGGGAGGTCGTCCTGAGGTACTCGTTTGATCTGATATGGAGTGGAAACTCTCTTCTTCGTGAAGAGATCCGGTGTCCACTTAGGTTTTCCAAGTGCTTACTAGCAGGGGAATCGCCCAGAATTTTTGAAGACTATGATCGATTTTTGGATTCTTCTTCGTTCCTGTTAACTAGATAACTCCTAATTCTAATAGGATTGTGGTGAGCCCCTCTTGTCCTTGTCTCTCCTTTGTAAGGATATCTTAGGCCTTAAGTAATTGAAGTTTATCCAACATTTTCTCCCTTTTACTTCACATCATGAACACCTATCAAGCTCCTCATTTCTTCAAACTTTACTCTAGCCAATGCCTTAGTCAGGATGTCAGCCTTTTGCTCCACTCCAGGAATGTGCTCTACACAAACAAGCTCTCTCTCAATGCATTCACAAAGTAGTACCGCTTATGTATGTGTTTGCTTCTCCCATGGAACACTTTTGTTGTCAACATACAACATAATTTGAGCTTCCTTCTTCCCTGCGACTTCACTTAAAAGATCTTGAAGCCATATTGCTTGCTTTGCTCCTTCTGTTGCAGCCATAAACTCGGCCTCACACGAAGATAAAAGGACTGTATCTTGCTTCCGTGTACACCATGTGATCGGAGGATCACCAAAGAGGAATAAATGCCCAGTAGTACTCCTCCCATCATCTTGATCGACGTTGTGACTGCTGTCACTGAAACCAACGATCTCCTTTAAGCCTTCGCGCTTATACTTGAGACCGTATGACGTCGTTCCTTTGAGATAACGCAATATATGTTTTATGATTTCTCCATGAGACTTTCGCGGGCTCTGCATATATCTACTTACAACACTCACCGCAAAAGACAAGTCAGGTCGAGTTTGTAAGAGATATCGCAAACAACCAACTTTTCTTCTGAACCGAGTAGGATCTATCTCTGTTTCACCAAGAGACTTAGAGACCTGCAACCCAAACTCCATCAGAATCACTATCGAGTTGCAGTCTTGAAGTCCTGCTTCCTTTAAAATCCTCCATGCGTATCCTTCTTGCTTGATGGTGATATCATCGGCTCCTTGATGCACCTCAATGTCAAGATAATAGGTGAGTCTACCGAGATCAGACATCTCAAACCTTGAAGACATCCCTTCCTTGAACTCCTTGATAGTTTTAAGATTGTTGCCTATAACAAACAAATCATCCACATAAACAGCAACAATTAGTAGATCACCACCTCTTTCCTTTCGATACACTGCAGTCTCCTTTAAACATATTTTGAAGCTCATCTCCTTGAAGATCTGATCCAACTTGGTGTTCCAGGCTCGTGGAGCTTGCCTTAAACCATATAAAGCTTTTAATAATTTATAGACTTTATGTTCTTCCCCCTTGATTTCAAAACCTTCAGATTGGTCTACATACACATCCTCCTTCAATTCACCATGTAAGAATGCCGTTTTTACATCCAAGTGATGGATCTCTCATCCATCCTATACAGCCAACCCTATCAACATCCTAATAGTCTCCATGCGAGCTACTTGAGCAAATGCTTCTTCAAAGTCTACTCCACTCTCTTGCACATAGCCCTTTGCAACAAGGCTGGCTTTGTATTTATTTATAGATCCATCTGCATTCCTTTTAATTTTGAAAACCCACTTTAGACCAATTACCTTCACACCCTGCGGCTTATCAACAAGAAACCATGTCTTGTTTTTGTTTATAGAGTCAATCTCTTCTTTGCAAGCTAACCTCCATACTTGCTTTCCTTTAGCGTCTTCATAAAACCGTGGCTCATCATTGATCATCAAAAGGAGTATCTCACTCTCGACTGATGCTAACAATACATAGTCATAGAGATACTTAGGTTTCTTACTATGACGTTCTGACCTTCTTAAAGATGGTTGCTGATTTTATTGAATAACAACATTCTCGTTGTCAACTCTGTTTTCTTGCGGTGTATCATCCTCTGATTATGCTCTGTTTTCTTTGACTAGTTCTTGTTCTGCAGAATTCGATGTCACAGGTCCTTTACCAGCATCTTCTATCTCTCCCCATTGCATATGAAACATACATGGTTCTCTGCAATCTCTGTTTTCTGTCTTTTTCCAGCTCCACTTGTTTTTCTCATTAAAAACAACATCTCTGCTGACCACAATTCTTCTTGTTGTCGGATTGAACAGTCGATAAGCCTTGGATCCAGGATCGATTCCAAGGTGTACTAAAGACTGCGATCGATCGTCCAACTTCTTAAGACCTGCATTATCAGCTTTAGCATAAGCTATACACCCAAATACTCTTAGGTGTTCTATGTTTGGTTTTCTTTCTCGCAAGCACTCATACGGTGTGATGTTATTCAGCACCTTAGTAGGTACCCGATTGATTACATATGTACTATGTCATACTCCTTCTCCCCAAAGGTAATTCGGTACCTCCATGGCTTTGAGAATGCTCCTTTTCATCTTCATCAGGGTCCTGTTTCTTCTCTCGACCACACCATTCTGATGTGGAGTGTACAGAGCTGTCAAGTGTCTCTTGATCCCATTTGTTTCACAAAAAACATTGAACTCATTTGATGTGAATTCACCTCCCCTGTCCGTTCTAAGAGTAATAATCTCCCTTCCAAGTTCCTTTTCCACACTACTCTTGAACGCCTTAAAGCTTTCAAACGCCTCACTTTTCTATTTTATAAAGACTGACCAGATGTATCTTGAAAAATCATCCACAATAACAAATATATATGTGTTATGTGCAAGTGTTGTAGGTGTTATAGGACCACATAGATCAGCATGAAAAAGCTCTAATGGCTTGGAGGCTCGATAAAGCTTTCGGGAATGACTGTCTTGTTTGCTTCCCAACGAGACACGATTCACACAGCTTCGTCTCATCTTTAACCTCTGTCATACCATGAACCATTTTCTGTTGAAACATTGCTTTCACTGCTTTAAATTTAATGTGGCCAAGCCTAGCATGCCACTTCCAGATATCATCCTCGATATGTGTGTAGACAAACTGTTCTTCCAACTCTGAGACTGATTTTATGCAGCCTATTTGTCGATCTCATAACCCTCACCAACAGCCTGTCACTCGGATCATGAACTGTGAACCAGTTTTGCCTCATACGAACGTCGCAGCCAACCTTTGTAGCCTGTCCGAGGCTTAAAATATTGCTCTTAAGGTCAGGAATATAGTAGATATCAGTGACTAAAACCTGTTCCTCACCTTTAATCTGAAAAACTATTGACCCTTTTCCTTTTATTTCCACACAAGACCCATCTCCAAACTTCACTTTGCCTCCAATGTTTTCATTAAGCTCAGAGAAGTAATCCTTATGACCTGTCATATGATTACTAGATCCATTGTCTAAGCACCACATTCCATCCTCCTTGGTATAGTTTGTTGGTATGACTCTATCTTCATTCAAAAAAACAATTTCATGCATGAACAGAGTTTTATCAGCTTCCTCTGTTTCCAATGTTTCTACTTTGTTTGCTTCTTGAACCTTCTGAGCTCTCTCAGGACAGTGTGAGGCATAGTGCCTAGGTGTGTCACATCGGAAGCAAACAATGGTCTTCTCCTTCTTGTCATGTGTTTGGTTTTGTTCTTCGTTTGATCGATCCTGTGAGTTGAATTGAGTGTTGTACTGCGAGTTGAATCTTCCTCTACCTCGTCCTTGGTAACCTCTTCCTCTATAACCTCTATCTCTACCTCTTCCTCTGCCACAAAAACCATTATCTCCCGCATTATAGCTTGTTTTTTGTTGATGTTGATTAGAGCTAGAGAACATTAGCTTGCTTTGATTGCCTTCTAGAGATACTTCTCCAAGTATCCTCTCTTCATACACCTTTAATCTTCCCACTATGTATTCAAAGCTGGTGGTGTTGAGGTCCAACACTTGTTCATGGCAGGCTACCATATGAATAAACTTACTTCTCGGTAAACTATTTAAAAACTTCTTCACAAGTTTCGACTCTTCAATCGTTTCTCCAAGAGATGCTGCCTTAGTTGATAGCTCAGATAACTTTCCTGCAAAGTTATCAACCTTGTCTGATTCGGTCATCCAAATTTTCTCAAATTCCGACATCAGAGTTTGTAAGCATGCCTCCTTGACACGTTCTGCCCCAAGGTTTCAAGATTGTATTGAATTCCAAATTTCTCTTGGTGTATTCAAGTTCCCAACCTGCAAAGTAAGAGCTTCAGGAATCGATTAAAATAACTGGCATGTGGCAATATCATTCTTTTCTGGATCGGTTGATCCTGGCTCGATAGTTTCCCACACTTTGTGAATCCGCAGCATGACCCTCATCCTCATAGCCCATATTGTGTAGTTCGTAGAAGTAAGAAGTGGACATTGAATGGAGATAGCTTTGTCCAACTCCTTTAGACGTGATGAAGCTATGATTTCCCCCATCGTTGTGGTTTGATACTCTTTACCAAAATCTGCTCTGTAACCGAATCACAACTTTGATCGATTAAACCTAGAGCTCTGATACCAAATATAAGATGAAAGACTTTGCTTTTGTAAGAATCACTCTCTTATTATTGCTTAGAAATATAACTCAAAAACTAAACAATAAAGCACTCTTTCTCATATCAATGTCACACATCAACAATTGATATATATATATATATATATATATATATATATAGTGCTTTTAATTTCCTATTTCTATTAGAACTAGATAACTCCTAATTCTAGTAGGATTGTGGTGAGCCCTCTTGTCTTTATCTTTTTTTTTGTAAGGATATCTTGGATCTTAAGTAATTCAAGTTTATCCAAAAACCCTTATATGTGAGAAATTCTTTCAAGAAAATCAAATATGAACTCCTATATATTTACATATATGAGAATTTAGATGAAACAAACTGTGCGAATTAGTTAGAGAATCCTCATTTGTTTGGCCTGGTTTATTTGTTTCAGACATCGACATTTTTTTTTTTGAATCAATTCAGACCCCAACTATCCTAGTTTATTTGCTTCTTTCCATTTGTTTACCATAAGGTTAACACATACTTCAAAACTGTTGTTGTCAATTGAAAACACTCAAAAGTGGTTTTGTCTTTTTATTCTTCATCCTCCTATCTCTTTCCCTTCATCCCTTTCTGAGCCAATCACCTCTTCATACTATCACATGTTATTACCCAAAGTAGATGATAATGAATGTGAACTTTACCATCATGGTCTTCCTCCACACATTTTTTTATCCTCTAAATTAGTGTTTGATGGAGAACTAATCATAATCACCGTCAACAATTTGTGAAAAGAGGAGTGTGACATGTAAATTATTAACTTTGGCATCCCATCTTTATCTATCAATCTATCAATATCAACCGTAAATTTTGCCAGACATTTTGTTACGATATATTATAGGCGCCGACAAAAAGGAAAAAAAAAAGTAGACAAATTATTCCCCCAATGAATCGATTAATACAAGAGAAAACGTATATAGGACAAATTTCATGAATTAATTAGTATAGTTACTTATAACTCCGCTAGGTTCCAGCGCCTTAGCTTCGGCCGCCGGTTTCACCTCTTTGGACGGCGGAACCGGCGTTCCGGTGAGCTCCTCCGGCAAATCATTAGCCAACCCTTTAAGGTAAAAAGTGTAGAACAGTTTTGTCGGGTACACAAGCTGTTGAAGCTTAACCTGTCCGTACGCACCTTCAAAGACTCCTGTGCCACCAGTGATGGCAAGGAACGAGTCCTCGTAAGTCAAGTACGGTCCTTGTACTGACAAGTGGCCATAGTCTCCGAAGTAGAAGCTGTAAGTGGCTTCGAATCTGTCACCGTTCTTTTCGGGAACGTGTTCGATCACCACGCACAGACCGGCCGTGATGCCAACGCGCTTCTTGAGGTCGCCGGTGTAGAGTTTGTTTGTGAATGGGACGAGGTCTCCGAGACCGAACATCAGACTCATGGCGTTTTTTAGAATTTTTGGACTGTGTCTATCTAATTCGTTGAGTTCGTACACGCTTAGTTCTTGAACTTTACCTGAAAAAAAAAAAAAAAAAACTCAAGGTTAGAATTATATACTTGATTTTGAGGTATGGTCATGTACTCATGTGCTTACGTACGCGGTACGTGATTATATAAGTTTGCAAACTTTGCAAACTTATAAATTGGGTAATCTTGATTTTGAGGTAGAACATAATACTTAGTTCTATGAGCTTTTAAATATAAGTCTTTAAAAGAAATGTGAAGAAAGAAAAAAAAAAAGGTTCAATAAACTTGCTTGGTCTGGAGTTTTCGATATTCCCGTTTTGGGAGAGAGCTCGAGGAGGAGTGAGGTTCTTCTTGGGAGTGAAACTTGATCGAGAGGAGAAATTTCGACCGTTAGATAAGATACCAAGATTCTGAAAGGATTTAGAGAAACCAAGAAGAGAGCTTCGATGAAATTTATTGTTAAGATTTGTCATAGAGACAGATTGGACAGACATGGCAGAAGAAGCCATTGATAAGAAGAAGAAAAAAATTCTAAAGAAGAATCCTTTGACTTGTTTGGTTATGAAGAAATGGGACTTTACTTTATGTGGTGAATGAGTTGAGTTCTATGGAATGTATCAGCATGTATATTTATATTGGGTGATTGATTAATAGTGATGATTGATGAAGTAATAACACGTGTGTATTTTATTCAAAAGTGGGTCTCTAAAACTAGAAAGATGATTAAGTGAATTTGAATTTGGTTTCCATGGTCGGAATGTCATCTAAGCTTAATAATTTGGGTCTTGGATTTAAGTTGAATACTTTTGGCCGGCCGCAGTCGCAGAGTACAAAAAGAACAATGAAAAAACGTGCAAATAATATAACCAGTAATATCTAAGAGACTTATAATTTTCTAAATAGATTAAATTATTAATTTTCAGTGAAAATTTTTTTTTTTTAAATAGGAAAAAGAGAAAGATATAGAGCTTATAAACATCTACTCAGCCTATTTTTTTTTGTCAGCAAACATCTACTCAGCCATTCATATAATATGAAGAGAAAAAAAACTAGTACATCGAGAATATAAAGATGTATAAATTAAAATCCACCTCAAGAATTATATATTTGATGAGTGATAAAGTATTGATTTGTACACTATGCTTCCAATACATCTTATTCGATAATGGATAATTAAATATGTTATTTTGCTTTTCCAAAATTAATCAATCTTGATATGAATGAATTCGTCGTTCTTAACTATTTTAGATAAAAATATACAATCTTAGTCTAAAGTTGTTGATGAATACTTGTTATCTATCTTCTCTAGCACAAATTCATCGCAATTTCATAAACATTTATTAATCGAGCACTACAACGAGCTTCATTCGGAAGCACACTAGATAGTAGATAGTGGCAGTATATTGCCAACTGACATCATAGTGGGTCAATTCCACCACAGACATGGAAGATGCTCACATGCATCAAGATAAGATATCATTGTCCAAATAGAGGAATAGTTTGAATGTTCATGGAACATAATTGGTTTTGCTCATAATCTTCTCTTTTTTTTCAACACCACCAAAAAATCTTATCTTTCTTTTCAAACCATGCAAGAATGCAAAACCTTTCATGTATAATGACCTTTTTTAGGGGAATCTTTTTTGATGTATAATGTCCATCTTCAAATAAGTCATTGAAAATGAATCACATAAAATCCTTTTTTTTTAACACCACCAAAAATGAGTCTATTTTGATATTTAATTTATTTATTATTTAATTTAAGGTCTTTGAATGAGTCTATCTAGATGGTTTAAGTATATGGTAGTAGAGTGATTTAGCACACTCCAGTTAACTCGGTTTAAACCCAAAATAAACTGCCAAGTCCGTGAACTCGGCCCAAGGATGTAAGTTCGATGAGCTCAACGCAAACCTATCAAAGAAAAGGAAATGATGAGATCGAATCCACGAGAATATACAACAACTCCGAAGAATAGCATATTCTCCCTCTACAAAGTAGAACATGTCTAGCCTTTTTTTTTTTTTTTTTTGATCAAAGTAGAACATGTCTAGCTAAAATCGACTTCATCTTCATAGAAACAGAAAAGTACTTCTTTGAAGAATAGGGGGACACTAACGCAATCTCTCACAAAGACTCCCACAAAATATCTTAAAATCTTATTCTCTAATACCATATATAGTAATATAAAATACGGTGGATGATAAATTTCCGCCAATCACACATCTGTTGTTTGCGGATGATAATTTGTTTTTCTGTAAGGCAGATAAGGGACAATGTGTGTTTATTTTGGATATATTATGACAATATGAGGCTGCTTCGGGATAGCAAATTAATTTTGACAAAACTTTTTTTCATTTTGATCATACAGTTGATGTGGATAGAAAACAGAACTCCAAGAGGTTCTTGGGATAATAAATTTGGGCGTGATGGGGTCATATCTAGGTTTACCTGAAAGTTTGGACGGGTCTAAGACGAAGATGTTTTCATATATTCGGGATAGGCTGCAGGGTTGGACAAATGGTTGGTCAGCAAAACTGCTATCGAAAGGGGGAACATAGGTGATGATTAAGTCAATAGCAACTGCGGTCCCGACGTTTGTGATGTCCTGTTTTCAGTTACCAAAAACGATCACATCCAAACTTATCATTGCAGTGGCAAACTTTTGATGGCGTTCCAGTGATCCGTCGGGGGGTATGCATTGGTTAGCCTGGGATAGATTATGTTGCAGTAAAGAGTTGGGCGGTTTAGGGTTTTGGAATGTGGACAATTTTAATTCGGCATTATTGGCCAAACAATTATGGCGGCTAATTGAGGCTCCAGAATCTCTTTTTGCCAGAGTTTTTAAAGGTAGGCATTATAGGAATTCCAATCCAATGGCATCGATTCGGTCATACTCTTCCTTGCATGGATGGAGGAGTATTGTTTCAGCTCGCTCTCTGGTTAACAAAGGGCTTATTAAACGAGTTGGGTCCGGGGGAATCCATTTCTATATGGACAGATGGACTGATCCCTGGATACCGGCTCAATTCCCGAGACCAGATATAAGTAAGGGCCCGCTACAGAACCCTGACCTTCAAATTTCTCACTTAATTGATCGTGGAACCAATTCATGGCGGATGGATTTGCTCAATGAGTATTTTGATCCTTTGGATGTTGAGTTAATAGGGGCTATACCTTTAGGGAGTTGTCAGACATCGGACTCTCTCGGTTGGCATTTTACGAAGAATGGAAAGTATACGGTTAAGTCAGGCTACCATACGACACGTATGGAGGTATCAAGGACTTTTCAGACTCTTGGTTGCGGGCCAGAAATTATTCATCTCCTATCTAGCGTTTGGAAGGTTCAATGTCCACCAAAATTACAACATTTTCTGTGGCAGGTATTGTCAGGATGCCTTACGGTTTTGGCAAACCTGCACAAGCGTGGTCTGCCTTGTAATTTGGGATGTGCACGGTGTGGTGCAGATGAGGAAACAGTAGATCATGCTCTTTTTCATTGTCCATCGGCTCGTCAGGTTGGGCTTTATCTCAGTTACCGGTGGGACCAAATTCCTTTATGATGGGGTCAGTGTATGCAAATTTGGATCATTTTTTGGGTCCTAAGAATCCAGGTTCTCATGTTTTGGCATTTCCTTGGATCTTGTGGTACATATGGAAAGCAAGGAACGCAAGAGTTTTCGAGAATGAAGTTGAGCGGCCTGAGGAGATTATTCGGATGGTGGAAGGCGAGGCGACTACTTGGCAGCAGGCCCAGGAGGAGGGTGCGGATGAGGATCTCAATACCAATCAACGTGACTATAACCCAAGGCTGAGGACGTCTGCAAGTCCTCTTTCTGCTAGTTATTCAGGCTACCGTTTTTTTTATTGATGGCTCTTGGAAGGCGGGTGACTCATTTGCAGGCGCAGGATGGATTTGTACCCAGCTCCAGGATCCGACGCCAACCATGGGGGCTAAGAATTTTCGACGGAGTCTTTATCCCTTGCATGCCGAAGTCGAAGCTTTCCTGTGGGTTATGTGTTGTATGATCGAGCATGGTTTTCGTGACGTGGCTTTCTACACGGACTGTACAGATTTGGTGAAGATGGTGTTTTTTCATCATGACTGGCCGGCATTTTCGGCATACCTCGACGACATCAAGAGTGACAGAGAGGAATTTTCTTCCTTCTCTTTATATTTTGTTTCTAGAAATGCAAATGTAAATGCAGTTTCTTTGGCACGCCAAGCGCGTACTTCTCTGCATAATATCTTATTTGTAAACAGTTTTCCATCCCATCGGCTCTTCTGAGCTAATCTTTTGTTGAAAAAAAAACTATAATAATAAAAAAATACAAATGGCCTAATCCTTTTTAAGAATAACTTGATATCCTCCACGAGGCGCATTATATAATATAAAAATTATAATCCTGTCATTTCTCAGTTTAATTTTGAAACTTGTTGAAAACATTTTTAACCCGGTTTACATGTGTGAGTTTACTCGCACATTTCTACTATGGATTGTTAAATGCAACTTATAGCGCCCAAAATTACATTCAACTTATTTCCTGAATCTCATCATCAAAGATGTCGAACTTTGTTTCTGAGTCTTTTCAAATAATAATTATAAAGAAAATAAAAGTGAATACGCAAGTATATGAATATAAATTTTTCTTATAAAGAATGTAATTTCTCTTTTATAAAGAGAATACCATTATACATAGACATTAGAAACAAAAGTCTATATTTGCTTATAACTCCGCTGGGCTCCAACGCCTTAGCTTCCACCGCCGGCTGCACATCCTTAGACGGAGGAACTGGCGTTCCGGTAAGCTCCTCAGGCAAACTTTAACCGAACCCTTTAAGATAAAAAGTATAGAACAGTTTCGTCGGGTACACAAGTTGTTGAAGTTTAACTTGTCCGTACGCACCTTCAAAGATTCCAGAGCCACCCTTGATGGCCAAGAACGAGTCTTCGTAAGTCAAGTACGGTCCTTGTACGGCTAAGTGGCCATAGTCTCCGAAGTAGAAGCTGTAGATAGCTTCGAATCTGTCACCGTTCTTCTCGGGAACGTGTTCGATCACGACGCAGAGACCGGCGGTGATTCCCACACGCTTTTTAAGGTCGCCGGTGTAGAGTTTGTTTGTGAATGGGACAAGATCGCCAAGACCGAACATTAAGCTGAAGGCGTTTTTGAGAATTTTAGGGCTGTGTCTATCTAGTTCGTTGAGCTCGTACACGCTTAGTTCTTGAACTTTACCTGAAATTATCACAAGGAGGATGAATAAAGAAGAAGTTAATACGTAAACTGGGTACTTTAGTAATTAATGAGAGATGAGATCATGTTTAGACAACTTACTTGGTCTAGAGTCTTTGGAGAGAGCTCGGGTAGGAGTGAGGTTCTTCTTGGGAGTGAAACTTGATCGAGAGGAGAAAATTAGACCGTTGGATGAGATTCCAAGATTCTGGGAGGATTTAGAGAAACCAAGAAGAGAGCTTAGATGAGACTGGTTATTGCATGACAGATTGTTGAGACTTGTCAAAGAGATAGATTGGAGAGACATAACAGAGGAAGCCATTGTTTAACACTTTGGTTTTTCTTTAGAAGGTGTTATGAAATAGACTGGACTTTGGTTTATGAGATGAGTGATTTTAATTCTACTAAATGTCTGTTTATTTATAGATAAGACATTGGATTGAATGATCGGGGGTTCAACTGCCTATTCTGTACAAACTGATTTTTTTTTTAACAGTAAAACGACGTCGTTTAAGGGTTAATGTGGCATCCAATCATCATATATTAACGGAACAGTAACATCGTTACTCGATTTGATGGTTTTAGTTTGATTTCGATAGTTCATGTGGAAAATTCAAATTTTAGTTAAGTTTATATAGTTTTAGACACATTTCCAAAGATTTGTGTATGAATACAATAAAGCAACTAACTTCAGGGAGAATTGGCCGTTTTCCCAAAGTTTTCCATAGTCCTATCGTGGGTAATGAATGTATTATCATCAGAGGTAACGAGTACCAAGAAAAAATGATCAGAATTTATTTTAAATTCAGAACCCTGTCCTAAAATGTAAACAACAAATATTAGGGTCTATATTCTTCCTCTTCATCTTCTTAATTATTGTATAAAGAATCAAAATGCATAAAACAGTATAGATTTTATACTATAAACTATAATATTACCAAGGAAAAAATATTTATATATATGAAATGTTTAAGATCAGTCTTATTTCCCGTACATAAACAAGAAAAACGTGGATATTTTGGGTAAAATACACTACGAAATTAGTTATATTTGTGGTGTGAAAGTATCGGGTATAGAGAAAAACTTAAAAAATTATATAATAGGCAGGGCCGGCCCTGACCTAAAACCAGTAAAGCAAGGGTTTTAGACGCCAAATTATATTAATGATTCAAAGAGCATCAAATTTTAAAAAGCTGTGGTAGTACAGTGGTTGGATTCCCCTTAACTCTACTTCAGTGTCAAGAGTTTGAACTTAGGGATAGCCAATTTTGGAATATTTTTTCCCTAATGTTTGTTAATGGGCAAAAAGAAAATTTTGGCTTTAGGCAACAACTTTAATCGGGCCGGCCCTGATGATAGGTGTTATATTTGTTGCATGCATGCAATCTTGAAGCTTCCACTTGTCGAAGCTTCAGTTTTTGTAGGAAAAAATTACTAAACAATAATTAAATGAGTATATGTTATACATAAGAACTACTCTGGTTTTAGGGGTTATAATATGTTATGCATGTATCAAACCGTGGTAGACGGTTAAAGATCGTGGAGTTTAAATTGTATTCTCGAGTGTGTGTTGTAGATTAGTTTCAGCGGAAACTTCAAATGTACCAAAAAAACTAATTACGGATATGAAATTAGGAAAGAATTAAAGTATTTTTTTTAAATCCTAAGAATTTGAGAATTAGAATTCTTTGCGGAAACCTTATTTTAAGCGGATTCGTGATAATGAATTGGCTGTTTTAAGGGTAGTTTGTAAACAAGATCTTGACATATTTGATAGAATAATAACTTGAATTTTACTCTCTTTTTTTCATAGATAAAACAAAATTTGTTGTTGTTGATTATAGATAAATTAATTTTTTCTTGACTATATTTAAAAATAGTTATAGATATTAATATCGATTATGATACCAAATAACAACCGTAACTTTATAATAAATCTTAACAATACGTTCTAATTGTTATAGCCAGGAGGCAATGAAGTTTTTTGAGGCTACGAATTCAAGTGGGTCGACAAAACCAAACTACATTCGCTGATAATGAATGTATTATCATCAAAGGTGACGAGTACCAAGAAGAAATGATCATAATTTTTATTTTAAATTCAGAACCCTGTCTTAAAATATAAACAACAAATATTAGGGTTTATATTCTTCCTCTTCATCTTCTTAATTATTGTATAAAGAATAAAAATACAGAAAATAATATAGATTTTATACTATAAACTATAATATTACCAAGAAAAATATAATTATATATATGAAATGTTTATAGATTAGTAGTTTTTCCCTTACATAAACAAGAAAAATATGGATATTTTGGATAAAATACGCTACAAAATTAGTTATATTTGTGGTGTGAAAGCATCGGTTATAGAGAAAAAACTAAAAAATTTATATGATAGGTGTTATATTTGTTGCATGCATGCAACGTTGAAGCTTCAACTTGTCGAAGCTTCTTCCACGTGGAGCACGAACTCTTTGAAGATGGCCATACCAAACACGAGCATGATCATATTTTCTGTAGTATTATTTTCTTTGGTAATTTTAATATGATAATACCCGTTGTTTGTACCTTTTGCTTTTTTCTGATAAACGTGCAGATCAATTGGTGACAATTTGTCTAGTGAGAAGGTTGTTAAATCCACCAGTAAATTATTGGTGCTTCAGGCGTTCCTCGAACCCTGGTCTTCACCCTTTAACAACATTCCCATAGGACAAGCTGTCACCAACAACCTACTGGTGGATTTGAATATCCACAGTGAGAGGTTAGGATCGATGCCTGTAGAGCCAGCTTGGGGTCCGTTGGAACGGCTAACGGGGGACTAGCAGGGTCCAAGGGCTGATCTAGGCAGTAAGCAGGTGGGGCACGTGCCCCATACTACTTTTTATAAACTAGCCAGTAGTTGTGTTAAGTTAGATCCTTCAGCTCATTTGGCAAATAGGCACACATGAGAATTACGTGGTCATGAGTTCAAACCCACTTTGGGGTTGCAAATTTATACTTGTTCTATGCCTTTTATAGTCATTTAATCCTTTTTTTGCCTACCATATGCATAAAATGAGACTATACATATATCTTAATTAATAAAATGATAGTAAAACTAGCAGATTAGTAACCTTAAAAATAATATCAGTTTGTAAATAATTTATTATTTTTTAGGGTATAAGTTTGTGTGATATATATGGTTAGAAAAGTAAATATAAATGTCTATTTTATACTGAATTGTAAGTTTGTTATTGTGTATTTCTAATTGATTTTTTTTAAAGATATTTCTATAGTAACAGAAAAATACTTTTGAAAATTTGAATCATTAAAGATGCAAATTCAAGTTATCAAAAATATATTTTTAAATATGTTTTATTATATAATTTTAATATTTTAAATATATATGTTTTGTGCCCCGGTCAAAATATTTGTTTGCATCCGCCACTGGCAGAGTCCACAGATGATCCAGTGGAACAGCTAGTGGGGGCTAGCAGGGTCCACGGACGGTCCGTTTGGGCAGCTGGTAGGATCCGCGAGACGGGTTGTCACAAATTTTCATCAGTTACGGTAAGTTTATGAACAATGCACAAATCTCCACAATATTAATTCCACGAGCCTTTTGTCTTTGCAACTATCATATTTAGAGTAGTCCATCGGAGTTGAAGGCGTCTGTTGAGTGTTGAACAATGCTAAACTGAGATAAACTAATCCACCAAACTGCTCCTTTTTTATGTCCATGGCATAGATATGTCCCTTACGACTTGGTTATTAATTTTTGTCCAACTTCTACTTCTTTCTCTTGTCTTTGGTTGTCTAGGAGAGCAACTCTAAATAATATATATGATGGTATATTGTCATACTTCGAGTTATAACATAACTTATCGTACTTTTAATTCATCGAATATATGAATCTTGTAAGATTGACGAATCTCTGAAACCCCAACCTTCAAAAGGTCTAGGGTTTGTTGGAAAGGTCAAATATTACTTTGTTTTACACTTTCTAAATGGTTAATGATGTAAAATTCTAGAACATTGTGATGTAGTTCATCATGATATGGTTAGAATATATATATTTTTTTTTTGTCAAACATATGGTTAGAATCTCTGCACCAGTTATGGTAATAAGAATAGTATGCTCAAACTGAGCGGCCGGACCACCATCTGCTGTCACAATTGTCCTTTTGTCTGGCCATGTTACAAATTCGGTCTTTCCAATGGTGAGAATTGGTTCTATTAACAAAGGATACAATCAATTTGTAAAAGTTTATAAATGCATTCATCAAATTCTATATAGAGAATGCTCACCAAGCGTAAAAATTTGACCTTTCAATCATATATTCAAGTTCATATTCATTTGCACAGAACAAAGAGATTTTCATAGAAGTTCCACACCATTACAAAGAGTTGCTGCGGAAAAGCTATTTTTTGTTACTTACAGTTACTATGAAGATATATAAGAGGTTCCAAGTGTAATACCGTTCCCACACCATGACCGATGAAACTGTGCAGCATGCTCACTGTTGGAAACTAAAAATAATCAAAACTGATCCTACTAACTTACCTATACGCTAGAATGAGTCAGGT
This sequence comes from Camelina laxa, assembly GCA_024034495.1. Taxonomy (NCBI): domain Eukaryota; kingdom Viridiplantae; phylum Streptophyta; class Magnoliopsida; order Brassicales; family Brassicaceae; genus Camelina; species Camelina laxa. The sequence continues at coordinate 28,995,477 of CM043882.1, forward strand.
TACTACTATTACTACCTAATTCTCTTCCCAATATGTTTGAACCTTGCTCCATAACCGATATACCTTTCTCCAAGCATTCTTGTGTCATTTCCAGTTAAAAATATGATGAAATCGGTAGAAATTAAGTTAAAAACATTAGCAGAGATTAGAGTTTTACGGTGTTTGGGTTGTGTGGAGAAGATGACTGTTAAATTACTATTTTTCCCTTTGTTAATAAAAACCACAAAGATGGACGAAACACACTAATTGGGGATAACCTGTAACAACACCACTTCTTAGGGCGCCTCAATCAAACTCTATCAGACCTTTTTACAATATCACGGTAACACATCTATCAGACCTTTATAAATATTTGATATTTTATTATTTATTATATATAATAATAAAAAAACTCCTAAACTAGTCCCCGACTAATCCCTAATTTAAATCCAATTTTTTCGATTAATCGCTAGGCCCTTCTTCACCGGCTAACTAACGCCTAGCGATTTTTAAAACAGGGGATATATCACATAAGTTTTCACTTAACTCAGCTACAGTTTCTTTTACTTCCATCCTTAGATTCTCAAATTGTGATGTCAACATATCCAGTTTGGTTCTCTTAACACTTGAAGTCCTCTCAAACATATTCTCCAATGACTTCCACACTTTCTGAGCTGATACAAATTGAGAAATTAACTTGAAGTGGCTTGAATCAATAGCATTGTAAATTGTAATCTTGGCCGTAGAATTGCAACTTGATAGTTTTTTCTCTACAACAGTCTACTTATCTCTTGGCTTAAGACTCTCAACTCCTTTATCATCCACAACTTTAGGAGGCTCCCAACCAAGCTCAATCTAATTCCAACAATCTTCATCAATATTACTAATAAACACTTGCATACAAACCTTGCAATATCCGTAATTCGATGAATGAAGCAATGCTGGTATTGTCATAGACGTGCCTTCTCTATATGAATTCATCACAGCTGACTCAAAGCTCTGCCTTACTTCCTGAACTATCCTTTGATCTACCCGAAACTAGACTGAATCTCTATCAAGAATCCGCTCTGATACCACTAGTTAATGTGGATGAGACAATAACAACGTGCATAAAATAAACGACACAAGAAGTTTGTTAACGATGTTCGGTTTTTCCTACTCCTCGGGACCACGTCCAGATTTTGATTCTACTAGAACAAGAAAGCAAATACAACTAATTCGCAAACGCATAAATCAAGCACAACCCTGTTAATTCACCGCTCCGCTCTATAATATGAAATCTTAAGGATAAATCTCTACCCTTAACTAAACTTACATCGAGCCTAGATTTAAACCAAGATAACCTATCCTTGGGCTAAACTCCCCATGAGCCTAGGCTTCAGTTCTCCAAGTCTCTGGAACTACCTTCACACACACGTCACACCGACTAACAAAGAAGCTTGAACATACAAGTACCAAACTGTTAAACTAAGCCACAAACAAACAAAAAACATTCTAGGGTTTTTATCCTTTATGCCTCAGCTCTCTTGCCTCTCAAGAACGTGTCCAACTACTCTTTATATAGCCAACAAAATTCTCTAATCACCATAGGAGAAGATTTCTTTATTTCGTAAGGAAAAATATTTTTTCTTTTTTTCTTTTTCCTTGTAAAACTCCAATTCAATCAACCAATGAAATAGTAGTGTTCTTCTTTAATTCATTTTCAAACCGTCCTTCAACATTGTTTTCTCAAGTCTTCTAGAAACTTCACATGCACACAAACCAACAGCAATGTTGTATCACTTCTTGTATTATACAGACACTACTTCAGATATACCAATACATCTTGGACACGAAACATTGGTTCTGTCTTATCATTCGATTGTTGTGAGAATTATTTAGAGAATTCTCATTTGCTTGGCCTGTTTTTTTTTTTTTTTTTTTTTCAAACCCCCAAAATTTATCCTAGTTTATTTTCTTCTTATTTCATCTGCTAACCATAAGATTAACAAATGCTTCAAAACTGTTGTTGTCAATTGAAAACACTAGAAAGTGGTTTTGTCCTTTTATTCTTCATTCTCCGACCTCTTTCCCTTCATCTCTTTTTACGCCAATCTCCTCTTCTTAGTTATCAAATGTTATTTCCTAAACTAAGTAGATGAGATATATTATGGTTGTGAACTTTACCATAATGGTCCTCTTCCACCTTTTTTTTATTTTATTTTATCAACAACTCGTTTAAATTAGTGGATGGAGAACTCGTAATCACCGTCAACCATTTGAACATCCCATCTTTATCTATCAATGTAAACTGTTATGTTTGCCAGACATCATCCCTATCTTAGTAAAAGAGGAGTACAATTTTAATTTAGCTCGAAAATATCTCTATCGAAATTTAACATAAAACAAGTCGTTAAAAGAATCATCCGAACAGAACGGTCGGGTTTTAATTTAGAAATAACCCAAAAATTATTATTGGATACTTTAGAGAAATCAGTTTGTCCACATACGTAGCAACGCGTCACGCCAAATGATTAATGGGCTACTATGGGCTGCAAAAAAACTTAATGGACTGCAAAAGGTCAAACATTGTTTATGTAAAAAGAATATTAAATTAGTCTTCCTTCTTATCACGTCAAACGATTAAATCCATTGATTACGCTATTCAATCTTTTTCCTTAAATTACTTCATTTGACAGATAATCTCTTAATAATATTCCACAAATCTTACTAAGCCGCATTTTTAGTAATCTACTTGAAGATGACTAAACTTCTATCCTTAACTGCACCTACAATATATATTGTTATTGTTAAGAATATATTACCTAAAAAACTACGAAAAATTTCCACCCACATTCTACGAATATACCCTAAATTATACTATCATCATACTAAATCTTAATACGTGAAGACTTCCTATAAATACGATGATAGTAAGCGAAGGTTTCATCATCATACCTTCTTAACTTTCTCCCCTATGTATTCTTTCAAGCCATATTCAATGGATGCCGCTCTCATGCGTTAAAACCATTCAAAACGGCCTAGAGAATTCAAGTGAAATTCATTCATTCTTGGAAGCAATATACTGTCTACTCCGGAGAGACCATCGAAATGGTGTAACGGATATTTCAGTAAGCTTACCGAACTCTTTATTTCAATTTTTTCAGACCCGCGTTACATCGCAGAGGAATATTCATTAATACGTAATTTGATTTGTAGTAGAAATTGGAATACGTAAAATATTATAGAATTTTTTATCTGTAAAAACACACACTCATAACATATATTTTGACGGACCAACCAGTAAAACATTTTTCGTATAAAAATACACATTTATAATAATACGCATTTACAATGTATATTTGACGAACTAATTCGTAAAAGACTGTATTCATAAAAAATACAATCACAATGTATATTTTTACGGAACAACCCGTAAAACATTGCATTCCTAAAAATATGTACTTATAAAATTACACACTCATAGTATATGTTTTGATGGACCAATCAATAAAAATGTTGCATTCGTAAAAATATATATTTGTAAGAAATACACACTCATAGTGTATATTTTAACGGAACAACCCACTAAAAGATTGTACTCATAAAAATATGAATTTGCAAAAAATTCACAATCACAATATATTTTGACGAACCAACCCGTAAAGGATCGCATTCATAAAAATATCAATCATAACCATCCAACCTTATGATTGTGAGTTTTGCAAACCAATTATCCGATTCATAAAAATTATCTGATTCTTGATCATTGCCACAGTCTCATGTTTCTTCTCATCTTCTTCAAAATCTTTTCGAGCCTTTATTACGATAGCATTGGCAGTCTCTCTCTCATGTGTTGCAAGCCGTTCTAGAGTGAAACTTTTTCTTCACCCGAGCTGCCTACATTCTTCTAGTGTGGAGTCCTAAAAACTCAAATTGCAGCCGCATAAATATGTCCAAATCTTCCCTTATGCTGACCACCTGTGAAACTTCCCTTTGCTGACTTTCAATAGTCGTCGCCTGAGATCCTTTTGATGTTTGAGATCCTTTTGATGCCTGAGATACTTTTGATGCAGACGGTTTCTGATTCCCTTTCTTTTGGCATGAACTGAATAAGGTTGGAGGAGCTTCATGGCATAGAGTAAGGGCTGACCAGTCCAATGTTGGCTTTTTCAGAGTCTTCTCCTTCTTCACTGGGATGATTAATGACGTTTTACCAGTTCTAGCTTTAATCTTAGGAGCTTCTACTTCCCAGACACCTTGAGCACGTTTCATAGTTGTAAGTCAGTTTTGTTTGTCTAAGTCAGTTTTCTTTATCTCCTCCAACAATTCAGCCTCATCCTTCTTCCTCATACATTATATGTACACTATCTGTACACTTTTAGATTTGCTAGACTTGATTAATTTTTGAAAAAAAATGTTGTTGAGAAGTTAATTTTTTAGGATATTATAGATACTGTAAATCCTTATAACATAGGATTATAATACAGCAGAAATTTAAATCCAAAAAATATATCAACTTATATTTTTGGATCATTTTTTAATAATGTAGTGTTATTACATATATTTGGTCATTGTTTTTCTCAAAGTAATATTACAAAGCCTATATAAATTATGTAATCCAAATGAGGTAATTTTATTTTACTTTAAATGATTCCATAAACAGTATAGTTTTCAAAGTTTAATATGAATAATATAAAATATTATGATTAATAAGTGATTGCCACTGGAATACTGTTCTTCTTTTTTTTTGACGCAAAACGTGTAGAAGATAGATAATATGTCATGTTTGGCAAGCGTTTTGATACATATTCCATTTTTACGTATTGATTTCATTTGTTTTGTATATGATGTTGAGTCAAACAAATCCATTTCTGCTGGAATTCATGCTTGCCAATTCGTTGTTGCAACTTGCAAGGACACATAGAACTTCGATCTGCCAAAAAATCAACGTAAATTTTCTTTTTATTCAAATATATATGATTTATATAAGTAATAAAATGGTGGGCACAAAGTTAAAATGCAAAACAAAGAAATATTTTATCCATCTCTTAGAACATATTATCATGACCATGAATCTCATGCATTTATCAAGAGAAATTATATACATTGATAAGAAGACAAAAAAAGTCATCTTAAATATTTGTTATCATATAAAACTTGAAAAGTTAACTAAAAAAAAAAGAACAAAAAAATAATCAGGCAACAAAAATTTAAGCATAATTTCTTGAGCATGTCAATCATAATTGATATGTTTGCGTTGTTTAAGATTAGCTGCACAACAGATTACATGGTTAGTATACTCACAAATAAATTGATATGTTTGCGTTGTTTAAGATTAGCTGCACAACATATTACATGGTTAGTATACTTACAAACAAATGACATAAAATATGAATGTTCTTATAACAAAAAAAAATAAACAAAACGCTTTTGATTTGGTAATATAAAATTTGATTATTTTTTCCATAAATATCTCAAATTGTATAACTAAAATAAATATGTTTTTATTATATATACAATTTCGAATTTAATAACTTGATTTTTATGGTAACAACTTGAAACAATTTCCATAAATATTGACTAATTATTGTTTTCTAAAATTAATTCGTTTTATAAAATTAATTATTGCTTTTTGATTTTCAGGTTTATATTATATCCATACCCAACAAATGATCCGATTTCCAAGTATCCAAATGTTTGATTTCGGGTTTGTTTTAAATTTGACCCGACCCGAATTCAATTTTGTACTACTCTTTTACTAATCCAGGAATTAAAAATAAAAGGGGAATGAGTAGAGGAAAAAATTATGAGCTTTATGATCCAAAAAAACATAAGAATATGGGTTCCTTAAGGTGCTGCTTGTGTCTTTTCTCAGGAACAGTTAAGGTGCTGCTGCTTGAGTTTCGTTTGAAACTTTCATTTGAGGTGATGAGAATGCAGATTGCCTTTGTGTGGATGTAGATTAAATTGGAACAACTCATCATAGACCAATAACTTACACCAACGATGTTAGGAGATTGGTGAAAGCTCTCTGCTTTGTTCCTTTTGTCTGAATTGAAAAGCTGTATGCTTTCTTGAAAATCTCTGATTAGTCATTGCTTATTGTGTTTGGTGATTCAGTTAATGTGGGAAGGACTTGGGCTAGGAGGTGGTGAAATTGTTTCTTAACATTAACGAGGTATATTTGTTTTCTTTTTGCTTTTATCACTTTCACAAGCTCGTAAAACAGAGCACCAAAATTGTTCCTCGTACCCAATCCTTCTCTCTCTGCAACAGGTCCACTACACACACTGAAAATAGCACCATTTGTTCCCGCCAAAAAACAAAAGCTGCTTCTTACAACTAAACTACTCTTCTCCTCCTCCTCCTCCTCCTCCTCTATGTTCTGGTTCACACATCACCACACAGAGAGTTAAAAAGATGAACAGCTCCTCGAAGGTGATTATGGCAGCTACAATGGTCATGGTTTTAAGCTTAGTATTAAGTACTTCTAGCTGAACTCTACTGCTCTCTCTTACTCCGCCGCCGTCGTCACAACTCTCTCAACCTTCCCATCACTCATTGGCAAGATGAGTTTCTCTTCGATCGTGTAGTCATCATGCTCATGAGGAATATTTATAGTGTTCAGGGTCATCATTGTAACCGGTTTAGAAGAACCAGGTAAATGTTGACCAATGTAAACCAAGGTCAAAGCCTTCATATGAGATTAATCTTTTTACGAACCTCACTTTTTGGTTAACAGTAACAGCTCTTTATTTTTCCCAAAATGCAGCTCTTTAATTTGTGTTGCAGTCACTCCACCAGCCATTGGAAAAATACATGGTCAATGTTTATTTTTCTTCTTAATCAAAGTATGAAAGAAGCTTTACTAGGTTTATAATTAATCAACGACGTATGATTATGTGAGTTGCTCTTTTTTTTTTTTAATATTAAAATCACTTAAAATTCAATAATCAAATCTCAACAAATCTCAAAACCCAAATCTCATCAAATCCTAAAATCCCAAATTACCAACCTAAAATTACACTCAAATCTCTCAAAATTATAAAATATTAAAATCCCATTAAATCTCCTAATATATCAAGTTCAATACACTCCCCTAAATGTCTCACTATATACTTCACTCTCTTTTGTTCTTTTAAATTGTATACAATCGCAATTATTGACATATAAAAGATAGTTCTGTTTCAAATAATAAAACCATATATAATCGAATTAACACTAGATTATTCCCGCGCTGTAGCGCGGATCCGATTCTAGTTTATGGTATTCTAATAACAAATAGATATTTTAATCCCCCAATGGATTGACTAATACAAGAGAAAACATATGAATAATATCATGAATTAATTAGTATAGTTACTTAGCTGTTCGCCCTAGCCGCAATTCCCGAATCTACAAAGAAGTCTCTGCCTACCGGCGTCGGTGTTGCTTTGGCTCGCCGGCGCCGGTCTCTATCTTCTCTTTGCTTCCCTGTTCATCTCCTGTCAAATCCAATCTCGCTTCAGCTCAAGAGTGTGTTCGAACCGTCACTACAAGAAAACAGTCCATTCCCGACTACAGTTAGAGTCGTTAAGTAGTCCCTAATTTGCTGTTTACGACTCAGTTACGACTAAAACGTGTAATCGTAAATCCTTAGTCGGTAAAAGAATTAGTCGTAAAAATAGTCGTTATTTAACGACTATTGTACGACCAAATACCGTAGTCGTAAAAATAGTCGTAACAGAGTCGTAAATAATTACGACTACGATACGACAGAGTTACGATTAACCAGCAGTTATATTGGCAGTTGTAAAGGAGTCGTAGTGTAGTCGTAACATTTGAAGACTCGCTTACGACGGATTTACGACTAATCATGATATACAGTAATTTTGCTTGTAGTCGTAACGTAGTCGTAACATGCTTATTGATTTACGACTATTTGGCTACTATTCTAAACAAATTAGTAATGTAATTTTAATTTGTTTAGCGACTAATTTTTTGTGGAAAAAAAATTTATAAATGTTTTAAATTGAAATTGGTACCTATTTCTCAAAATATTATGAAACCAATATTAAGGCAATAAAGTCATATTAGAACAAAAACAAGATTAAGGCAATAAAATTATATTAACCATGATTTATAATACAAACCAAAAGACCAAGTTTCTCACAAGACAAATATACAAACCAAAAGAGACAAATGCATCCCAAGTATACATGTGTCTCAACAAAGAGACAAGTTCAACAAAAGAGAGAAGTTCAACAAAAGAGACAAGCTAATTAGTTAGGTCTATGAAATTGTAGTTGAGAAGTTAACCTACAAAGCATCATTGTTAAGGAACCGGATTTGAAGGTGGAGCTGTTGCAGGGAGTGTGGTTGAGAGTGGCTCTGTGGTTGCTTCAGCTGATTGAGTCTTCATAAACTCTATAAAGGCAGGGTCAGTTTTGCGCAGGTACTTCTCGACTAAGGACAAATGCTCTAACTTGTCCTTCTGCTCAGCCACAGCTTGGAAATGTAGTGCTTCACGGGCAGCAAGCTCTGCATCACGAGCAGCAACCTCTGCATCACGGCGAGAATTATAAGCAGCCTGCTCTTCGATTTGACGTTGAGTTTCCCTCATTTGCTCTTGCAATGACTGAAACATTGCAGACTCTTGTTGTTGGTTTTCCTTGCCATTGAGAAGAGGTTGAAGAGTATGCTTAAGACTTCCAACTCCATACAGGTTTCCTCGTGAATCTTTCTGAGTAGACTACAAGAAAACAAAGAGAAAAACAAACGTTAAAGAGGCTGTAGAAATCAAAAGATAATTCAATGTGGGTTGTGAAAAGTGATATTTACCTGAATAAAGATGTTTGTGTAATCATCTGCTGTGAGCTCTGGAGGCTGTGAAGTATGTTCTCCAAGGTCGGACAACTTCTGCTGCAAGTTCTTCTCATAATTGAGAGAGATTTGCTCTGCCTTCCGGTCAACATAAGTACCATCTGGCTTGGTATGTGTCTTAATAAAAACCTCACCAAGACTAACCGGTCTTCCCAATTCCTTTTCCTGCAATGTTACAAAAGAATCAAGGGTTATGACATCATTTAAAGCTCCAAATGTAAAGAAAAACAAAATTTATGGGTATATAAAAGTTACTAACCATTTCGTTATGGATTTGTTGATAAGACTTTGGCCCTGATAAGTGGACGTGAGGACCAAGACCACCACGATCAGACATACGAGCTTTAGAGTAGGTGACACTCCTTTGTTGTGCTTCTTCAGTCTCCCAATAATCAACCATTGTTTGCCAAATAGTATCTCTGATCCATTTTGGTCGCTCTCCACTAGTCTTGGCATTGCAAATCATGTCTTTCATCCGGCGTTGGCAGATGAGCTCAAAAAACTGTTGAACTGTCCCAGTAATCAAAGGATCCCATGTGTGTGTTTTCTACATAGCAAAGAAAATATAATGATGTTAGTGGAAACTCAACAAGTAAACCTATATGTGAAAAGGTTAAGAGAGAAGAAAACTGTACAGCAAACTCAATGAACCATCTCTGTTGTCTGTCCCGAGGCACACATGTCCAGCTGTAGTATGGACCATCAAATTTATTTGTAAAATTTTTAGTAATGCTCCTTACCAGTCGCGATTTTTCGTCGCGAGTAAACCTGCAAACACAAAACAGCAAAAAAGATGTCAATGTTCTAAAACAGATAAGGACCAACACAAAACAGATGTCAAAACAGATTGAGTACTTATACTTATGTATATACGACCAACGCAAAACAAAACCTATTAAGAACAAACATCAAACAGACATATATATAGGTCCAACACAAAACAGATGTCAAAGATTGAGTACTTATACATATATAAAGGCACAAAACAGAACCTATTAAGAACCATCAAAGATTGAGTACTTATACCAACAAATAAGTTATAGTTTGTTTGATCGAGTACTTATAACAACAAACCGGCTCAACACAAAACAGAACCTATTAAGAACAATGTAAACAGACATCAATATACTAAAACTAACCATCAAAGAGCATCAAAACTAATGTTCTAAAACTAACCATCCGGATTAATGTTCTAAAACTAACCATCCTCAAACTAACCACCTCAGACAATCTAAACAGACAAGCTCATTAGAAGAATGTATTAATACCAGGTCGTGTTTGGCATCGGTGTTGGGGAGAGGACGGTTGTAAACTTCTCACGGTTTGGAACTCTAAGCAGGGCATTTAGAGTTACAATCGTGTCCTCCTGGAGCTCCGGATTTGAAGCCTCAGAGCCTTCATGGTAGTTGTTACCGTGAGATGATGGACGGCTCTGAGCTTGAGAGTTATCAGCTGGAGACGGTGGAGCGTCTTGTGGTGGAGGATCAGCTGGAGACTGTCGCGGATTGTTATGGACCTCCTCTGACGAAAGAGGCTGTTGAGTCTGACGTTGTTGGTTCACCGAGGTCCGGAAAAGAGTCTGTGGCGGTGGATAGTTGCGGATATGACGCGTATTTCCGGTTTCAAATCCGGCGCTACTTCCGCCGTTTTCTACCTCCCTCCGTTGCTCGCCTCCTTCGGACGATGTCTTCGTTTGGCTATGCTTCTCACCCCGATTCGGGATCTGAGAGCTCCTCGGCGAGATGTCGGAGAAACTTTCTCTCTCGATCCGCTGTCCTCTTTCGTCGGGCTAAGTCCCCAACCGCCTTTAACCTCCGGTTTCAGTCTTTTGTTCTTTCGGAGCTCCCCTTCAAGGATTATTCAGCGACCTCATCTCCGCCTCTTGTGCCCACCCGAAGAACCAGGCTAACTTGATGGTCTCAACTGGTGTGTTTGTTACCGTTCATCCTGGCAGTCGCCGCCGCGATGCAACTCCTCGCGGCTCCTTCTGCTTCCACCCCCAACAGAGCACCGGATACTTCTCTTGCTCTTTCGTACCTGTTTCGGATACTTCTCCATCAGGTCCTCTTTGCAGTCAGTCCAGAATCACTTTTATTGGTTCAGACTCCTCCCATCTATGGCGGTGCTTGTTTACCGGAACCTCCTCCGGCGTTCTGCAGATTGCCTTCAACCTAGAGCCACCTTTGATGGCTCGAAATTCAGTTCAAAGTCACAGTGTATGGTGACTATCGTATTACCATTTGAGCTTTTTGTGTTGTATGCATCTTCTCTCATGGGTGTTCTTGTGATAGTTTGTTTCAACACATCTCCTGATTCCCTATCAAGCTTTGTCAAGTTTGTGTCTCTATGTTTAATCTCTACTTGTTCTTGTGCTTTAATTTCAAAGTTTGCTATTCGGACATGTTAGAATATGCTCCATCCCTTTGTATTTTGTTAAGTTTGAATGAAGAGTTTGGGTGCACAAAAAAAAAATAAATAAATAAAAATTAGTGTAGTTACTTATAACTCCGCTAAGCTCCAGCGAATTGGCTTCCACCGCCGGTTTCACGTCTTTAGCCGGCCGAACCGGCATTCCGGTGAGCTCCTCCGGCAAATCATTAGCCAACCCTTTAAGGTAAAAAGTGTAGAACAGTTTTGTCGGGTACACAAGCTGTTGAAGCTTAACCTGTCCTTACGCACCTTCGAAGACTCCAGAGCCACCAGTGATGGCCAAGAACGAGTCCTCGTAAGTCAAGTACGGTCCTTGTACGGCTAAGTGGCCATAGTCTCCGAAGTAGAAGCTGTACGTAGCTTCGAATCTGTCACCGTTCTTCTCGGGAACGTGTTCGATCACGACGCAGAGACCGGCGGTGATTCCCACGCGCTTCTTGAGATCGCCGGTGTAGAGTTTGTTTGTGAAAGGGACAAGATCGCCGAGACCGAACATTAAGCTGAAGGCGTTTTTCAGAATTTTGGGGCTGTGTCTATCTAATTCGTTGAGTTCGTACACGCTTAGTTCTTGAACTTTACCTGAAAAAAAAAAAAAAAAAAAACTCATGTTTAGAACTAGATACTTGATTTTGAAAGAAAAAAAATAGATACTTGATTTTGACGTATGGTGTCATCATGTGCTTACGTGATCAAGTTTGCAAAGTATTAAATTGGATAATTTTGGTTTTTAGCTAAAACATAATATTTTGAAAACCATTTAATTATGGCAAAAAAAAAAAAGGGGTTCAATTAACTTACTTGGTCTGGAGTTTTCTATATTCCCGTTTTGGGAGAGAGCTCGACAAGGAGTGAGGTTCAACTTGAGAGTGAAACTTGATAGTGAGGAGAAATCTGGACCGTTAGATAAGATACCAAGATTCTGAAAGGATTTAGAGAAACCAAGAAGAGAGCTTCGATGAAAACAGGAGTGATTGTTAAGATTTGTCATTGTCATAGACACAGATTGGAGAGACATGGCAGATGAAGCCATTGATAAGAATAGAAAAGAAAAAGACTCAACGAAGAAACTTTGACTTCATTGGTGAGATGAATGAGTTGAGTTGAGTTGAGTTGCATGGAATCTTTCTTTATATGTACATATATTTATAGATAATAAAGTATGATGTCAAAATTACTCATTAATAAAATTATGACAGGTGTCAAATATATTGATTAGATGTTGACATGTGTCAATAAATTTCTGTTTTTATTAAACGTAGTAAGACAACTAATTATATTTATAGAATTTTACATGTTTATATTTTAAAAAATTTATTTTTCTAAATCAATAAGAAAAACTAACAAAATCAATATATTTTCCATTGTATGCTACTCATTATATTATAGTGTGTTCTCAATAAAATTTGACATGTGTAAGCAAAAAAAGAAATTAATTAAGCATGTATATTAATCAATAAATAATGAATAACAAAGTTAAAAAGAATAACATAAATTATTTAACATAATTTTAGTCAGATATAAATTTTATTTTATCGTTGTAATATAATTTTGTATTGTAAGCAAGCACACAAAACCTTGAAAGAATAATAAACTTAAAAAGAAAAAAATTTCAATACATGATGTGTATTAGTATAGTTTTACATATTTTATTTTAAAGATTTTAATGCATGTAGTAATATGAAAAATCTGGAAAAAAAAATAGAAAAAAATGAGTTTGTAGGAACGATTTTTTGGTTAATTGATGAAAATTGACAAAAGTATTACTTATGAAATTATGACATATAGAAGAATAATATTTAGGTTATTTTTGGATATTCCAAAATTTTTGTGGATGTTAACTAATTTTTTTTCCTGATTATTTTTATTATTAAATTTTTAAAATACTAATCAATATACATATTATCTAATATGATGCTTATATTATTTTTTTTAATTAAAAATTTAAAACTAAGCCATGAAGAAGTGAATTATGGTTTTACGATGAAATAGATTAAATAGATAGTTGAACATATTATATAACCTATTATGTCTCTTCACTTTAACATTTTTATAGTTAAAAACGCATATGTTAATCTTACATACTCTTATCTTATATGTTACAATAGCAGTCGTTTTAAATAAATTATTTGATTGGTGAAAAATATGAAACGATCTATTTTTATTTTAAATCTTTTACTTCAACAATCTCTTTTTTATATATAAAGGTGAGTATTTACATTTTTTAAGAAACAGTGGTTAGTTGTATAATTTTCACAATCATATTTTTTATCTTATATAAAAAGTAATTATTTTTCTTGTAAAATTAGCAACTTAAAATTAAAATAAGTAAATAATATTAAAATTTCGATATATATATATATATATATATTTTCCTTATAATGATCTCTTTTTTTATGATAGTTTTTGAATTTTTATATTTTTATTTTTTAAAAATTTAATAATTTTAGAATTGACATATGTCAATATCTGAATGATATAATTGACATGTGTCAAGATCTTGTTAATGAGTAATTTTAACATGAAGCTTTGTATGATAAGATATTTATAGATAATATACTGGGGTGATAAATGATTGATGATATGATGGAATATAGCACGTGCCTAAATATCCAAAAATGCTATGAGTGAATTTGGATTTGAATTCCGTGGTCGGAACGTCGTCTTAGCTTTGGGTCTTGGATTTAAGTTGAATACTTTGGGCCGGCCCGCAGACTAAAAGAATGAAAAACGTGGGACATATATAACTAATAATATCTAAGATATTTATTTTCATAAAAAATGAATAAAATATTAATTATGTTAGTGAAAATTTTATAGAGCTCATAAACATTTACTTCAGCCATTTACATTAATTCGAAAATAAAAATTAATACATCAAAAATATAACGATGTATGAATTCAAATCCACCTCAACAATTATATAACTAATGAGTGATGAAGTAATTTGTGCACTATGCTTTAATGGATAATTAAATATGTTATTTACATTTATCAAAATTAATTAATCTTGATATAAATTAATTCTGAGTTCGTAACTATTTTAGATGAAAATGTTAGTCTAAATTTATTGATGGATTGTTGATGGGTACTAGCAACGAGCCTCGAATGGTTTTCCGCAACAACATCATGCAACGATTCAAACGGATATTGGCAGTATATAGCCAACTGACGTAGTAGTGGACTAGTTGTCATTTTCACCACAGATATGGAAGATGCTCCACACCGGCATCAAGGTAAGAATTTATTGTCCCGGTGAAAAGAAAACAAAAGAAATTGGCTCCACGGTATAGAAACCAAATAATGGAAATCAAACTATTTGAAGTAAATTTTAGATGATAAATTTGTCAATAGAAGTAATGTTCATGAAACTTGGTTTTGCTCATTACCAAAAAGACTTATCTAACACGTGGAAATCACTAGATTGCACACTGCGCTATAGCGAAAACCATGCTAGAATGCAAAACCTTGCATGTATACTGACATATTCAAATAAGTCGTTAAAAAATGAATCACATAAAACTAGAGTAAATGAGTCTGCCTATATATGGTTTTAAGTATACTACGGATTGTTACGTACATGCAACTTATTAAGCGCCCAATATTATATATGTTATTCCCTGAATCTCATCATCAAAGATCTCCTACTTCGCTTCTGAGTCTTTTCAATTAATAATCAACATAATGTTTTTGACCAAGAAAAAATATAAAATTGACTATTCAAGAATAAGAATTGTTTTTTTTTTTTTATAAAGAATATATCATTATACATAGACATGATGAGTACAAAAAAGTCTATATTAATTATTTTCACTAATTAGTATAATTGCTTATAACTCCGCTGGGCTCCAACGCCTTAGCTTCCGCCGCCGGCTTCACATCCTTAGACGGAGGAACTGGCGTTCCGGTAAGCTCCTCAGGCAAATCATTAGCCAACCCTTTAAGGTAAAAAGTGTAGAACAGTTTCGTCGGGTACACAAGCTGCTGAAGCTTAACCTGTCCGTATGCACCTTCAAAGATTCCAGAGCCACCAGTGATGGCCAAGAACGAGTCCTCGTAAGTCAAGTACGGTCCTTGTACGGCTAAGTGGCCATAGTCTCCGAAGTAGAAGCTGTACGTAGCTTCGAATCTGTCACCGTTCTTCTCGGGAACGTGTTCGATCACGACGCAGAGACCGGCGGTGATTCCCACGCGCTTCTTGAGATCGCCGGTGTAGAGTTTGTTTGTGAATGGGACAAGATCGCCGAGACCGAACATTAAGCTGAAGGCGTTTTTCAGAATTTTGGGGCTGTGTCTATCTAGTTCATTGAGCTCGTACACGCTTAGTTCTTGAACTTTACCTGAAATTATCACAAGGAGAATGAGTAAAGAAGAAGTTAATATGTGAACTGGGTACTTAAGTAATTAATGAGAGCTGAGATAATGTTTAGATAACTTACTTGGTCTAGAGTCTTGGGAGAGAGCTCGGGTAGGAGTAAGGTTCTCCTTGGGAGTGAAACTTGATCGAGAGGAGAATTTTAGACCGTTGGATGAGATTCCAAGATTCTGGGAGGATCTAGAGAAACCAAGAAGAGAGCTTAGATGAGATTGGTTATTGCATGACAGATTGTTGAGAGTTGTCATAGAGATAGATTGGAGAGACATAACAGAGGAAGCCATTGATCAAATAAGACTGTTTAACACTTTGGTTTTTTTTTTTTGGAAGGCTGTTATGAAATAGACTGGACTTTGGTTTATGAGATGAGTGATTTTAATTCTACTAAATGTCTTTCTATTTATAGATAAGAGACATTGGACTGAATGATACATTAGCACGTGCGTAAATTACCAAATTTAAGTTTATTTTAAGTTAATTGGTCGGCAAGTGGTTTATCTCAAGTTTTCAATGGTCCAAGTTTTTGGGTCCTAGCGTGGGTCTAAGTTGAGTACACTTCTTGGCCGGTTCCTAAACTACAAAATGAGAAATGAAAAACGTGTGGCTTGTGAAGCTTTGAATTCGTTATTCTAACTAGATTTTCGGTCCACAGATCCACAATAAATATTACGTCTAAGTTCTATAACTAAGATATTTGTCCCACAATAAAATATTATTTCTAAGTTCTAAGTTTCTAACTAGATATTTGGACACAATTAGTTTTTACTATATGCAATAATTTAACAAGATACAAATTAAACATAATAAATATTTTCAGAGGAAGGGAAGAGAGAACATGTCAAAACAACTTGAGAAGAAGAGTCATCTCGATGAAACTACCATCATCAAGCTTGAACACTTCAACAATTTCTCCCTTCACTGTATCAAGATAAGGGAAGTAGTAGATAGAGTTCTTCAAACATCCATAATAGTCGGAGGCTACGACCGTAAAACAACCGTTCCAAGCCACAATGAGTGCGTTGTCTCCCAAGGAACTAACACCTCAATCCATTTTGCCAAATCCTCGTCTAGCTTATAAACCTTAAAACCAACGGTCCTCTTGATATAATCTTTAGTTACGCTAAGTTTATGAACAACGCATAGATCTCCAAATAATTACCACGATAGCCTCTTGTCTTTGCAACTATCAATATTTGTAATAGTAGTCCATTGGAGTTGAAGGTGTCTGTTGAACAATGCTAAGCTGTGATAAACTAATCCACCAAATTGCTCTAAATGGTTAGAATATCTGCACCAGTTGTGGTAATAAGAATTGTATGCTCAAACTGTGCTGCCGGACAACCATCTGCTGTCACAATTGTCCATTTATCTGGCCATGTTACAAACTCGGTCGTTCCAATGGTGAGAATTGGTTCTGTTAACAAAGGAAACAATCAATTTGTATAAGTGTATAATGCATTCATCAAATTCTATAGAGAGAATGAATGCTCACCGAGCGTAAACGTTTGACCTTCAATCATATATTCAAGTTCATAATCATCTACACAACAGGGAAGAATTTTCAAGAGAAAGCTCAACAATAGGAAGAGTTGTTACGGAAGAGCCCTTTTGGTTACTTACAGTGACTATGAAGATATATAAGAGGTTCCGAGTGTAATACAGTTCCTACACCATGACCGATGAAACGCTCCATATTATAGCCATACTTTGCAGCATGCTCACTGTTGGAAACTGGAAATAATCAAAACTGATCCTCCTAACTTTCCAATATATCAAATTGAATCCGGTTTAGTACTATCACTACCTAATTATCTTCCCAATATGTTTGAAGCTTGCTCCATCTTTACAAACCGATATACCTTTCTCCAAGCATTCTTGTGTGACCTGTTACCAAGTCAGCCTCTAATGGTTTCATAAAACTTAAGAATTAAAGCAACATGAAGAATCCATTAACCTTCACAAGCTGTGTAAGGCTTTCATCAACGTCTCCGCATAAGAAAGTCTTTGACGTATCTCCATGATATCCCTGATTGAAGATGTTACATCAAAAACTTAATAGCAGAGTAGCAAAAGAAGCTTTAAAAGAAAGACTTACATCCAAATAAACCGCGACATCGATGTTTATTATATCTCCATTCTGAAAACAAGGATTGATTAGTGATATTATACTACAAACAAGAGAAATTCTCATAGTTTCATACTACTACAAACCTGTAGCGGATGAGAATCAGGAATCCCGTGAAACATACATTCATTAACCGAGGTACAAACACTTTTGGGAAACCCACCATAACCAAGAGGTGAAGGATAAGCACCAGACTCAATAACCATCTGATGCAATGCCTTGTCAATTTCATCTGTAGTAACAAATGGCTGCAAACAAATAAACAAAAAGCCATCAAACCAAAAGGGTTCAATCAAATTTAGAGATTTCACAATAAAAAGCAAATTTTTTTTTACTTACTCTAACCAAAGTTCCTGCATAGTCTAACACACGAGCAGCGAGCTGGCAAGCTTTCTTCATTTTCAAAATGCCTATAGAGTCAGGAATCTGAATCTCACTTGATATCTTTGGTACTTCACTAGACTCAACAACATATGAAGGCTTTGGTATGTGATCAGGCACAAGAAGACGAGGTGATACTCTTCCACATACAAGAGGTGGATTTATTCTATCTTCTACTGAGTTTTGAAGCTGTTGATTCCTACAAAAAAAAATTAAGATATGAATTTGTTAAAAACTATGTATTAAAATCAATAATGTCACACCTTCATGAATATTCAAATATTCAATTTTGTTTATATACCTTTTTATTCTCAGAGAAGATGGTTTCTTCTTGCCTGCAACAAAAAAATAAATAAACCTTATAATACGAAATTGAATATTTCAGAGATTCCAATTTCACTAATCCCTTCATCATTATCAATTTCTCCGAAACCTAAACACGAACTTGACGAAATAAACAAACAAAGAAAACGGAGAAACCTGAGAGCTTGAAAGTGTTGAAGTTGGTCGGAGCTCCGGCGAAGTATTTTGGAGGCGTTAATTTATCGCCTTTAAATAAGGAACGTGACGGTGAAATCATCTGCAACATTTTTATTTTTCTCCGGTGAAAGTAAGCAAACGGACCAAAAAGATTTTGAGGGAAGAAACACTTTTATGGGCCTGTAAATCAATAAGGCCCATTATATTTACGAGTATGCCCCACAAGAAAAAATGTAATTAGTAGCTCATCTGTACATTGCATAATTTAACACAAAATGCGTTTAACACCAATTAATATTTTCGGAAAATCCAATTAAAATACATAAACTGTTTATCTATATATAATAAGATATTAACCCGCGGGAATATATTAGAATTGATTGTTTTAAACTTACTAATCATTGATAGATAGTATGCAAAAGTACTACAACGTTTTAGTTTTGATTTTTTTTTAACATAAATGTTATTTTATTTCTATTTTGAATATCATTTATGTTGTTTAAAATTTTGTTCTAAAAAAAAAGAAAAAGAGTAAAAATTATATATGATTAGTTAAAATATTTACTGAATGGTTAACAAAAATAAAAAGTATATAATAATATTTTTTTTCTTTTTAGGTTATTTAGTAGTATATTTTTGACTTAGTACTTTGTAAGTAGCTATGTGTTGATGATATAAAAAGAAATAAAAGTAGTTATATGTTGACATATATATATATATATGCATGCAAACTTAGTATAGTACGAGGTTTTGTATAATCTTTTATTTTGATTTTTTGAACATTTTTGCTAGAGATGTAAATATCATTAGAAATGAAAAATGTTTTACATAAGAGTAACACCTACACCAAAATAACATTGGCAAAAAAAAAAAAAAAGACTACAATTAGGGGTGTCAATCGGGCTTGCCCGGCCCGAAACCCATAAAGCCCGCATATGTTTGAATCCGGCTCGGTTCGGCCCGAAATTTTCGAGCCTATATTTTAAAGCCCGAGCTCGACCCTAACAGGACTACATGGCTTTTCGAGCATTTTTGGACTTATCTTATCGATCAAAAATTCAAACTTATAAGCCTTAAAAAGCAGTGTTTGAAGGTGCACTATAAAACAAATTAATCAAAAATTTAATAACTTATCTATATTCACCACAACCAACTTAATTTAATAGAAAAGGTTTAAAACTATATAAAATTTTGATACTTTAACCAAATAAATCAAATATAATTTATATAATATATCATTAATAAAAATTTTAAAGTATAAAAGATGGTTATTGAGTAAATATGGAAACTAGGATTAGAGTTTAAAACTTTATTTACAATAAATTATTAATCATATACTGCAATCAAACAAAAATGTTAACAAAACGGTACAAATATATTTGTTAAAACTTTTCGGGCTGGCCCGAACCCGATCGGGCTAAGTCCAAAAAACCCTATAGTCCAAACGGACTGAATCCGAAAAACCCGATTTTTTCTGGACATATATATTTAAGCTCGAGTCCAATATTTTTCAAGACTGGGACGGGCCAGCCCGCGGGCTTTCACCCTAATTGACATGCCTAGCTATATAGAGTTAAGAAAGATTTGGGAGTTAACGAATCCAAAGAATCATTAGCTTTGGCCAATATTTCCTAACCCTTTTAGCAGTGATGATATTCCGAAGCTCATGGTCGATGACCTTGAAGACGATCTCGAGAGCTATCCTTTGTGCATTGTGGAGGAGATTGTTTTGTTGAAGACGATTGCTTCTTTTGAACATAAATACTATTTTCTTTAGATATTTAGTACTTTGATGTTATTTACTAATCATCTTCATAAGAAAGATAATGTTTTAAAGACAAAATTTGATTGAAAATGTCATTTTCTCATACTTGTATTTTTCTTATAAAGTATCTAATATTTTGCTATTATTAAGCAATTGTATATAGAGCAATATATCTATTTTGACAAATATTAAGAAATTGAATTACCAAAAAAGACAACTTTGGGCGTTATGCCATTAAATGAAAAATTTAAAATTGTGTGAAATATTCTCTTTACATTTTGTAGTTTTACTTAGAGATTCATAATAGTCCGTATATTTTTAGTAGGACATAGCAATGGTGTAAATCAAACTATATATCTTGATACTAATTTTTTTCTCCAGACATTACTTGGATGTAGTTTTCTAACTTAACTAATAAGATAGAAATACGTAATAACATTTTTAAAAACATGCCGTATATGTGAGTTTATCATACCAACATGAAACATAGTGGTTTCTACTAGTTTTGTCACTATGTCACAGGTTATTGTTGACTAAAAATGAATTCATATCCAGTTGAGTGTGTGATTGTTGATTAAAAATGAACCTACAACATAATTGTTTCAATGGTTTAAAGAATTTTTCCTTTTAATTTTTTCCCAACATGTTACAAACCTACAACATATGTTATCTCAGCAAAAGGTGTAAGTTAAAAGAAAAATAAAAACTATAGAACTTGTTATCACATAGCTCGTTGCTTCTTGTCACACCTTAACGACACTAACATGTCCTTTTCTTCCTTCTTCGCCACTACAGCTGCGTCGTTAAAACAAATGTCAACCCCAAACAACCTCACAACTCGATCCGACCCGGACCTGGACCCGGATCCGGATTTCGATTTCCACCCGATGAACAACTTGTCATCCTGACCGTTGGATCTTCTAAAACAGATCAGGTCACCAGCACAAAGTCTCTTCTCTTTAACAAATCTACTCCACCCTTTAGTCAACACATAACTTTGACTACTATTCCAATACGAGTAACGGAACCTCCACACTTTTCCGTTAACGTCCTCAAAACTTAACAGCATACCTTTCACGGAGCCGTTGTTATCGTTATCACCACCACCTAAGGGTAACGGAAAATGTTTCTCCGCTTGGTGTTTCGGTATAACCAAACGGTTTAGTTTCCCGACGTCACTAGGCGTTACCGTTTTCTCAAACAGTAACTTCGACGTTTTAAACCCCGTTATAGCCGCAGCGGTTACGGAACCAGACCCCGTCGTCTTGTTCCCGTTACCGTTACGTTTACGTTTCCTCTGCTCCAGCTCTTCCTTGTAAGTGTGTTTCCTCAACATATCAACGATCTCTGATTTCGAATGTGCGTTTAAAAAGTCAACCTCATCCTCGTCTCCTCCGTCGTTACCGTTAACTAACGTCGTCTCTTTGAAATTAGTAACGGCGTCGCGGCCGCGGAAACGGTGAGCGGCGACGTCGTAAGCACGCGCTGCTTCTTCTTCTTCGTTGAAAGTACCGAGCCATACACGCTGGTGCTTCTCGTATATCTGAGCTCCCCATCTCCCGTTAGGTTGAGGAACAACACCTTTGAATCTTGAAGAAGGAAGCTTTCTTGATTCGGCTTCGAGGCCGTTGTCGGAATCAAGAACCACGCTTGTTCCGCTTCCCATTCTGTATAGTAAACCCGCCGGAGACGGTGACTTCCTCGCCGGAATCTTGACTGGAGTATGAATGGAATCTGTAGTTGTAGAGCTCTCGTCTACGCTACTCATGGTGTCCATGTTTTTTTTTTTTTTTGAATCGGAAGAAGAGATTGAGAAGAATCACAAGAAGATTGTGAAAATGTTGAGAGATTAGTATAATGTGAATGTATGTGTGAACGTGTGTGAATGAATGCGTGTATGTTGTATATATAGAGAGACAAGAGAAGAAATAAGAAAACATCAAGTGTGCATGTATGTTATTAATTTTTTAATATTTCTTTCCTTTAAATTAATTATTTGTCCTAGTGTGTTTTTAAGGAGATAAGTATAATATATGGGTAGGTGTATGGGAATAATATGGGTGTGTGTGTGTATATGCTGTGGGTCAACTTAAATTCAAGGAAGGTTCATCCAGAAGATAGAAGAATATTTTTCAAGAAAGGTTAAATTGGCATTCCATATTTGGGTTTTTTTTTTATCAATTAAGCGAATTATTATATAAAAGAAAGAAATTGATTCTAATATCTATGATGCACATATTCCTTGATTGAATTATCCGCGCTAATCGATTTGCAAAGCGCGCGCAAAAATTTATCATTTTCTCGTGTGAATATTCAGGTTATGGTCTAGCTAACTCACAATGCTAGTCTACTTGAACTGATTTGATATTTTATAGGATAAAGGAAAAAAAAAAAAACTAAAATCACCCAAAAATCATGATTTTAAATTCTTTAGTCATTATTACCATTAGTTTGACTGTTATGACAAATCAATTAATTATCACCAAGCTTTGTTAGATAATTTAAAACGTATGAAATTATTATATTCACGACGAAAAAGGTGATATAAATATGTTGTGGGTTGCATGGGGAAGTGGGGTAGACAAGTGGACCAGGATGATGGATAAAAGAGATTCACATTGAAAAATAGAATATTAATTCTTAGTTAAGTTCATTCCCCCTGATGTATGATTTGCTAATTTACAAGCGTAGTAATCAAAAATAACTCTCATTCTAATGATAAACAATAGATTAACAAACATAAAATATGAGGTTGGAGGATTCATTTTTTTCTTCTTTGGAAGATACTATAGAGAGATGTTGTTAATCAACTATTACGATATTATTCCTTTCTCACTGAAAATTAATATGTTTTTATTCCAAATCTAAAATGAATTTTGTTCCGTGAGGATCTTTTTTTGCAAGCATGGATCCTTCATGTTTACAACAAATGAATATGGTCAATGCTCTTGAGATATTCTACCTTTTCTTTATTCCATTTATTTTTGTATATGTAAAGCATTTTTGTTTCATGTTATAAGTATTATTAATTAGAATGGAACTAACTATCTGTGTGTCTTTGTTTTACGAAAACAAAAAAAAAAACTGTGTGTCTTTGGGATTGTAGTATATATAAAAACTTTGGGATCATAGTAACTGTTATATTAATTAAATTAAAAACTTTGGGATCATAGTAACTGTTATATTAATTAAATTGTACTTCTTCTGTTTCATAAAATAAGATGTTTTTTTTTTCAAAATGTATAATGTTTTCAATTTTTTATGCAATTTTTAGATTAGTTTAATATTTTATATTATGCTGTCTTATTTATAATTGGTTGAACTTTATTAAAATTATAATTTTCTAATATGCGTATTTTACTCAAAACATTTTATATTTTAAAACGGAAAGAATATAAAATAGAGGTTCTGACTTGTGACTATTTATCCATATTGAATGTAAACCAAAAATACAAAAGACAAAAAACATTAGACATGAACATTCTCTATATACAGTATATAGTATATACATTAAACATTAGGGGTTTAGGATTATTATATATTTTTAGATGTTCCATTACGAATTTGGGTCACTATTAAAATTGTCCACGACTAATAATATATATTTTTGAGAAACTTGTATAAATACATTTCTCAATTTTTTTTTCTTAAAATACCACTAGTTTATGTACAAATCTACTGATTTATTTTTGTAAAAGTTGATTAAATTTTACTAAAAATAAAGGACATGTATTTTGGTGATTTTTTCAAATCCGCTAATTTGTGCATAGTTCGCAGACATACTATTATATCTTTGTGTTTTTTTGAAAAAAAATCACTATTTATTTTTCAAACAAAAATTTCAAGTTTCTCGATCTGTCTTCCATATATTTTTGTAGTAACACATAATTTATACTTACAAACAACTAAATAGTGGTGCTCAAGTGGTTGTGATTTCAGAAAGTTTCCGACAATTTTTTTTTCCTTCTTTTGCAGAGTTTATCAGTTGAATCAGAATCGAGAGAGAAAGGTTGTTAAACTCAGATTCTCATTAATGATCAAAAGAGTTTGTTACAAGATATTTATGTTACATGTGATCTTAACCGGTATTAACTAGTGATTTGACTAACTAATCAATCTAATTTAAGCTAATAAATCGGACATTCCAGAGCCCTTAACCGACCTATTATATACAAGTATACTTTCTAGTACTCTCTAATAGCCCCACTCAAGATGAAGGTGTGAAAATGTTGTAAACACCCATCTTGGAGATTATTTCTATGAATTGAGCTGGATTAACGGTTTAGTGAGGACATCAGCCAATTGACACCCTGTTTTTACATACATTGTCTTGAGAAAACCAGAGTCGATCTCTTCTCTGATCTTGTAGCAGTCCAAATCCACATGTTTCGTTCTCTCGTGAAAAACAGAATTATTGGCAATGTGCAAAGCTGCAGTATTATTACAATAGAGATAAGCAGGTGGTTGAAACGGAACCTTCAAATCAACCAGAAGACGAGAAAGCCAAATGAGCTCCTTTCTTGCCAATGCCATCGCTCTAAACTCAGACTTTGCAGAGCTTTGAGAAACTGTGTCCTGCTTCTTCGATCTCCATGAAACCAGAGAATCACCAACAAACATACAGTACCTCGTGACAGAACTTCGATCATCAGTGCAGGTTCCCCAGTCTGCATCAGAAAACCCTCGCAGATCAAACTTAGCATCAGCCGGATAAAACATGCCTTGTCCAACCGTGCCTTTCAAGTACTGTAAAACTTGATGAACAGCCTTCAGGTGAGTATCTCGAGGAGCATGAGAATACTGACATAGTTTGTTAACCGCAAATGCTATGTCAGGTCTCGTGATCTGCAAATACATAAGCTTGCCCACCAACTTTCTGTATTGAGTAGAGTCAGGTAATAAAACACCAGTTTCTTTGTTCAACTTCACATCTGGATTCATCGGGGTGGAGCTAGGGTTGCATCCAAGAAAACCTGTTGTGGATAACAATTCCAAAATATACTTTCGTTAACAAAGAGTGATACCTTCAGCTGATCTTGAAATCTCGATACCAAGAAAATATTTTGCAGGTCCTAAGTCACGCAGCTTGAAAAACGATTTTAGTTCCTCCTTGAAATCACTCACTGCATCATCACTGTTGCTCACTATAAGGATGTCATCTACATATACCAACACTCCCATGATAACTCCAGAATCATACTTGATAAACAGAGTATGTTCTCCCACCGATATCGTGAATCCCATTCTACACAATGTAGCAGATATCTTGAGAAACCACTGCCTAGAAGCTTGCTTCAGACCGTAAATTGATTTATGTAGCCGCAAAACTCCATTAGGTGGCATGATCTCTCATGTTAAGTTTGCATAACAGACCAATTCTCCATTTAAGAAAGCATTAGAAATGTCTATTTGACTAACAGACCAATTCATCTTAGCTGCCATCATAAACATCAAACGAACATAAGCCAACTTAGCAACAGGTGAGAAGGTCTCCTCATAATCCAAACCTTCCTCTTGTGTATAACCTTTTGCAACGAGCCTGGCCTTAAACCGTTATATACTTCCATCTGCAAAATACTTGATTGTAAAAACCCAATTACAACCAATAGCCTTCTTGTTAGGTGGTAAACTGCTCGAACTTCAAGTGTTAGTCTGTTTCATCGCACCAATCTCCTCCTTCATTGCATCATATCACACATCATAATCCTTAGCCTCTGAATATCTTTGGGGAACAATGTAGTTAGTGATGGTATTAATGAAGGCACGAAAAGGCTCAGATAGATATGAATAAAAATATAGTTGGAGATAGGATATAAGATATTACTAGTAAAGTTATAACAATGAAAGTCCTGCATGTGTTTTGGGGGTTTTCTTTGTCGACGAGATAGAGATTCAGAAGGAATCACTATCTCTGAAGATGTCACATCTTGATGTTGATGTGCATCAGAAGATGTTTGCGCTAGAGGCAGAACATCGAGGATAGCAGGAGAATGTATTAGAGAGTATACTTATATATAATAGGTTGGTTAAAGGCTATGGAATGTCCGATTTATTAGCTTAAATTAGATTTATTAGTTAGTCAATATCACTGGTTAATAACTTAATACCGGTTAAGATCACATGTACAACATAAAGATATTGTAACAAACTTTTTTGAACATTAATGAGAATATGAGTTTAACAATCTTTCTCTCTCGATTCTGATTCAACTGATATGGTTCTAGAGCCTTTAACCGACCTATTATATACAAGTATACTCTCTAATAGAGTTTTAGTTCGTCTATTGTGATTTCAATCAATTTAATCCTTTATTGACATTTTAAGTGATAAAAATAAATATTTTTTAATAAATTTTGTGAGATTAGTGCGAGAATCAATGTAGGATTCTCTCAATTAACAAGAAAAATCTCTGGATTTGATTTCCTGCGTAAATTTTATCTTTAAAAATAGTTTGTTCCAAAAAGTTGTGTATATGATGTGGTCTTGTGGAAATAACAAGTGAAGTTGATTGCCATGCTCTTATATGGTTTTCCAATTATTATTATTATCATTTGTATTTGCTATCTAACTTTATCAAAGTCTAACTGTGCCATTACTAACAGTATGTTTTTTTTAATGCGACCAATTGGAACACTGCAAAAATTTGGACGCACAAAACGAGATTGGCTCTCACAACTCACAAAGTCACAACTCCAATATATTTTTTTTTTGGCTGTTTTATTATTTAATTATTTCACCTGATTAGTTCAAAGAACAGAAACATAGACAACACTCAACAGACCCACAATTCCTCAACTTGATGAAACTGACTGCAACAAAACTTGCAATCGATCCCAAAAAAGAAGATAGAGATATCCATGGAGAAAAAGAAAATGGCAATATTTTGGGAAGGAAAAAGAAAATGAAAACAAAGGAGACACCATGGCAATATTTTGGGTATTAACTAGGCAACAAACAAAAACTAGATGGTAAATAAAAGGGTGAATTAGTTGAGTAGCCAAAAAAAAAAAAAAAATAACAAATAATATAACTATTTATTTAAAAAAATTAGAAAAGTAGGATTAAGGGTAGGGGTAAATTACTATTTTGGGTTTTTGGTTTAAAGGTAATGGTGAATAGGGGTGGACGGCGGTGGTGGTAGACGGTAGTTCGGCGGTTCTCCGGCGGTGGTCCGGCGATGGTTCGACGGTTCTCCGACGGTTCTTCAGCAGTGGTTCGGCGGTTCTTCGGCGGTGGTCCGGTGGTGGTCTGACGGTAGTGGTTGGAGGAAATCTAAACCCTAAAGGATAGTACATTAGAACCCTAGTGGTGATAGTGGTAAAAAAATGGTGGTGGTGGTGGCTGCCGGAGGTGGTTGTAGAGGGTGGAGATGGTGGTTTTAGAGGGTGGGGATGGTGGTGGTAGAGGGATGGAGATAGTGGTGAAAAAGGGTAATATAGTATATATTACAGTTTATATAGAGTATATTACTTATACATGGTTAGAGTAGTTAGTTGTTTAGTTATAGTTTTTTTGTTGGTTATAGGGTGCAATTCTCCATAAATAAAATCTATAAATAAATAAATAATAATCATTAATAATAAATATTAAAATTAACTGTAAACTTCAGTTTTGAGTTTTGATATCTATCACAATTATTTGATATAATTTTCAAACTCTCTGTTTTTTTTTTTTTTTGGGATGTCAAAAAAATTAAAACAAAGACGTAAAATGTTTATTTCTAGGTCCTGATTGGTAACAGCTGTTACTTGTGGCTGTAGATGCTTTGACTGTAAAGACTTTTGCTGTATAAACTTTAACTGTTAAAACTTTAGTGACTTTTATTTTTATTGTATGTTTTTCATAAATATAAATTATGGTAAGAATAAATTTATATGGCAACATAATAAATTTTATTTAAAAAAAAAAAGTTTTTAAAAAAATACAAAAACTCATAAAAATGAATAGATAAATATTTTCAACAAATTTAAAAATATAGAAATATGACATAATTGATTATGTGTTATAATGGTTGTTGAAACAAAAATAAATATGAAAAATGAATCTCAAAATAACATAAACAAAATATATATCTTTAATGAATTATAATATATTTGTGATAAATTATACATAGATTAAAAATGAATGATTCAATCATCATAAATAATAATAAAAAAGAGAAAAATAATTATTTTTTATTATTATTTATTTTTTACAGTAAAAAAAATCTCATATTTGTGACTTTAAAAATTTGTACAAACTAAAAACATAAACAGTTAAACTTTTAAACCTTTTAAAAATAATAAAACAGTAAAGCATGATTGGAAATATTATGGGTTTAAAGACTTTAAATTAATTTTAAAGTTTTTAATTGATTTGATAAAATAAATTTTTAATTGATGTGAAAATCTTTTAGGATATGCTTACGTCATGCGCCTTTCCCCATTTAGATCGGTCATTGCTAGTCAGTCGTACGCCCAAATCACACACAGCATTTGTTAGTGATGTAAGTTTATGTTAATTATGTTTTTAACGAACCCGTGACTCCGAATTTAGACATTCATATACATGATGTCAATTTGTTGAAAAATATCAAGATTATTCGAATACAAACTTAAGAGAAATATATATATATATATATATATATATATATATATTTATATTAGTTTATTTAAATGATGTATGCATAATACATTCGAATGATGATACAACGACAATATTAATAATAAAAAATCAATATGTTACATGAATTGTTCATAGAGTTAGATAGATATTGCAAATGACAATTTAGATGAATTAACATGATGGGTTTAAATAATAATTTGTAGATCAGTGATCCGATATTTTAAATATAAATACAGCGTCAGTTGGATTATGCTGGCTATTAAGTAGTTAAATACTTTGCACTTGATAATAGATACAAGTATAATCCACTCAGGCATTTAGCGTTCCCATTTACCTCACCATTGTTATATTCAAAATAAAAATGCTATTCGTTTTATAAAATGTCCTCTGAGTGTAGTATAAAGAATTAAATTCTCTAATTCAAAAAAAAAAAAAAAAAGAATCAAATCTCAAGTTACACATTTGGGCATCCTTATGCTAATTTCTATTATCTCTTTTCACTTTTATATCTAAATATCGTGAACCTTTCAAGTTATTAAAACCTCAGGACAATATAATGAAAATAGTGGATTTGGCGTATGTTGAATCTGTTGGCTTAAGCTTGTCGGAGAAGTAAAAGCAAGAAGTGTCAATGTGTAAAGTTAGTTAGGAGTTATCTAATTAAAGTATTTCTATGAGGTTTTATGAGCTCTCTCTATATAGAGGTGTCAATGTGTGATATAACTTGTGAGAGATAAGAGAGTTTGAGAAAGGCTTTAGTTTTGAGTCAGTTTTTAAAGCAATAAAGGTTTTTTTTTTTAGAGAGTTGTGTTCTTAAGATTCTTGTTTGTCTAATTTCAATATTTGGTATCAGAGCATTATTGAAATTTTGCAAATCTAGTATCTTTCGAACATAAGAGAGAATCCGGTTTCTTTTCAAACAAAGTTTTTTTTTTCTCACGAATACAAGAGAAGTTGCTCTTGGTTTAAACCATGGGAGATACAGAGAAAGATACAGGAGCCATAGTCGCAGTACCACATACAGTACGAGAAAGTGGCTCCTCCTCAATCCAATGTCCGATGCTCAACGCCACAAACTACACCGTCTGGTCCATGAGGATGGAGATTGCCCTAAGAATTCACAAAGTCTGGGAAACTATAGAACCAGGTTCAGCGAATGAAGAAAAGAATGATATGGCCAAAGGTTTGTTGTTTCAGTCAATACCGGAGGCTTTAATTCTTCAAGTAGGAAAGCTCACCTCTGTAAAAGATGTTTGGGAAGCTGTAAAATCAAGACATGTTGGAGCGGATAGGGTTCGAGAGGCACGCCTACAGACCTTAATGGCCAACTTTGATAGACTAAAGATGATAGATAATGACAAGATTGATGACTTTGTTGGAAAATTATCTGAAATCTCTACACAATCTGCAGCTTTAGGAGAGAATATCGAAGAACCAAAGCTAGTAAAGAAGTTTCTCAAAAGCTTACCCCGAAGACGTTATATACATATTGTCGCTGCTCTTGAACAAGTTTTAGACCTCAACAGAACTAGTTTTGGAGAAATTGTTGGTAGACTTAAGGTTTATGAGGAGAGAATATGTGATAAGGATGATCAGCAAGAAGAGGATCAAGGGAAGCTAATGTATACTAACATGGATTCTCAATCTGTCCAAGGTTACTCCGGTGATAACAGAGGACGAGGACAAGGCGGTGGAAGATTTGGTGGCAGATTTGGTAGAGGAAGGGGGCGAGGTCGTTTTGGTTATCAACAGAAGGATAAATCAAGATTGTATGCTATCGATGTGACAAAACTGGTCATTATGCATCAAATTGTCCAGACAGATTGTTAAAACTTCAAGAAGCAGAAGAAAACGAAGACAACACTCAAGAAGCTGACCAGCTAATGATGCACGAAGTAGTATATCTTAATGAGCGAAACATAAAACCTAGTCAGGTGGAGAAACATCCTGCAGAAGATAACATATGGTACTTGGACAATGGTGCGAGCAACCACATCAGTGGACATCATAGCTACTTCGTCAAGCTTGACGAAACTGTCACAGGTAAGGTCAGATTCGGTGATGATTCTCGGATCGATATCAAGGAAAAAGGGTCAATTCTGTTTGTGTGTGCTAATGGAGAAAAGAAGATCTTAAGTGAAGTTTACTACATACCAGAATTGAAAAGTAATATCATAAGTCTCGGTCAGGCAACAGAATCCGGTTGTGATGTCAGAATGAGAAAAGATTATTTGACCTTACATGATAGAGATGGAAGACTATTGGTAAGGGCTAATAGATCAAAGAACAGGTTGTACAAAGTAGCTATTGAAGTTGAAACCACTAGATGCCTACAGATCAGAATACTCAGTGACACCTCTAAATGGCATGCTAGACTCGGACACTTAGGAATTGATGGAATGAAGACTTTGTTGAGTAAACAGATGGTCACAGGTCTACCAAGATTCGAAGTTGACAAAAACCTATGTTCCTCTTGTCTACTTGGAAAACAATCTAGAGGAGTGTTTCCTAAGGCAACATCATACCGTGCCTCACATGTGCTTGAACTTGTTCATGGAGACCTTGGTGGACCCATTACACCTGCGACTAATGCTGGAAACCGATATATTTTTGTGTTAATTGACGATCACTCCAGATATATGTGGACACTGCTCTTGAAAGAAAAGAATGACGTCTTTGAAAGATTCAAGAGGTTCAAAGCATTAGTGGAGCAAGAGTCAGGAGCTGTGATTAAAACTTTCAGAACGGATCGAGGTGGAGAATTTGTTTCAGGAGAATTCAATAAGTTTTGTGAGATTTCTGGCATACAAAGGCATTTAACAGCTCCGTATTCTCCACAACAAAACGGAGTTGTTGAAAGGAGAAACAGAACTTTACTTGGAATGACTAGAAGTCTCCTGAAACACATGAAGGTTCCAAATTATTTGTGGGGTGAAGCAGTGAGGCATGCCACTTACCTCATTAATAGGGTTCCTACGAAAGTTTTGGTTACGCAGACACCATATGAGGCATTTAAGGGAAAGAAGCCAAACCTGGAGCATCTTCGTGTGTTTGGTTGTATCGGGAATGCAAAGATAGAAGCACAACACTTGAAGAAGTTAGATGATCGATCGAGAGCTCTGGTGCATCTTGGCACAGAACCAGGATCCAAAGCTTATAGGTTGCTTGATCCTCTGAGAAGAAAGATAGTTGTAAACCGAGATGTGGTCTTTGATGAAAACACTAGCTGGAGATGGAATGATGAAGAAGTTACTGGAGATAGAACATTCGAGATTGTTTTAGGACAATTTGGTAACAACGGCATAAGAGATTTGGTTCAGTCTCAAGAAACAGAGGATTGTGAAGTGATAAAGGAGAACCCGTGTGGCAAAGGTGATGTTACTATAATGAATGAGAATCCTGCAGTTACTAGCAGGAAACAAGAGTCTGCTACGAGGGAGGTAACAGAGATGACTATAGGACATCAGCAACAGCCAGAACTGCAACCTATATTGCGGAGATCTTCGAGAGTATCGGTACAACCAAGATATCTTGATGATTATGTTCTATTGGCAGAAACTGAGCATGATTATGATCGTGTGGCTGAGTTAGAGTGTGAACGCTTGTTACTCACACTTGATGAAGAACCTTGGGATTACCTTGAAGCTAGCGAGTTGCAGGTATGGTGTGATGCTTGTGATGATGAAATATCATCAATATCTAAGAATAACACTTGGAGCCTAGTTGATCTTCCACCAGGAGCAAAACCGATAGGTCTCAAGTGGGTTTTTAAAATAAAGCGAAACTCTGATGGAAGCATTAATAAGTACTAGGCAAGGTTAGTAGCAAAGGGATACGTCCAGAGGTATGGTATTGATTTCGATGAAGTCTTTGCTCCTGTAGCACGTATTGAGACTATTCGACTGATCATTGCTTTAGCTGCTTCTCGAGGATGGGAAGTACATCACCTTGATGTAAAGACTGCGTTTCTTCACGGTGATCTTAAGAAAGAAGTCTTCGTTACACAGCCGGATGGTTTCGTACTTGGAGGAAGTGAAGGTAAAGTATACAAGCTACACAAAGCTTTGTATGGTTTGAAGCAGGCTCCTAGAGCCTGGAATGCTAAGCTCAATCAAACTCTTAAGGATTGGAGTTTGAGAAATGCTCAAAAGAAGCCTCGTTGTATCGTAAGACAGTAGCAGGTCATCTACTCTTGGTTGCAGTCTATGTAGATGATCTACTAGTTACAGGTTCATGCTTGAACGTGATACGAGAATTTAAAGCTGGTATGGCCACAAAATTTGAGATGAGTGATCTCGGTAGACTAACATACTACCTGGGAATCGAAGTAATTCAGTATGGCAATGGTATAATGCTAAAACAAGAGAGATATTCTGGTAAGATTCTTGAGGAAGCAGGGTTGAAAGAGTGTAATCCGGTGCTTACACCTATGGAGTCTGGTTTGACAATGTCAAAAGCTCAAAAGGAAGACGGTATTGATGAGAAAGTATACAGACAAAGAATTGGTTGTCTCAGGTATCTGCTACACACACGACCAGATCTTTCGTTTTGTGTAGGTGTATTGAGCAGGTACATGCGTGAGCCTAAGGTATCACATGGAGCTGCATTAAAACAGATACTCAGGTACTTGCAAGGAACACTCTCATTCGGGCTTAAGTTTACTCGTGCAGAAGGAGCAGAACTAGTTGGCTATAGTGAGATCAGTCGTACTCGGTCCAAAGAAACAGAGTTGGTCGGATTCAGCGATAGTAGCCACAATGTTGATGAGGATGATGGGAAGAGCACCACAGGTCATATATTTTACTTCAATCACTGTCCTATTACTTGGTGTTCACAGAAACAAGAAATTGTGGCTATGTCGTCTTGTGAAGCGGAGTTTATGGCAGCTACTGAAGCTGCGAAACAGGCCATATGGCTTCAGGAGCTACTTGGTGAGATCATTGGACAAGACTGCGAGAAAGTACTAATACGAATCGACAACAAAAGCACCATTGCTCTGACGAAGAATCCTGTTTTTCACGGTAGGAGTAAGCACATACATCGAAGATACCATTTCATCCGAGAATGCGTTGAACATGGTTTAGTGGAAGTGGAACATGTACCAGGGAACAGGCAGAAGGCAGATATACTCACAAAGGCACTTGGGAGGATTAAATTCTTGGAGATGAGAGATCTAGTAGGAGTCAAAGACATATCAAAAGAAGAGCTCAAGCTTAAGGGGGTGAATGTTGGCTTAAGCTTGTCGGACAAGTAAAAACAAGAAGGCTCAAGGATAATCCTACCGAGATATGGAATAGGATTAGTCTAAAGTTAGTTAGGAGTTATCTAATTAAAGTATTCCTAATCAGTTTAGGAATCGGTTTTATGAGCTCTCTATCTATATATAAGGAGATGCCAATGTGTGACACAACTTGTGAGAGATAAGAGAGTTTGAGAAATGCTTTAGTTTTGAGTCAGTTTCTAAAGCAATAAAGGTTTTTCTTTGAGAGAGTTGTGTTCTTAAGATTCTTGCTTGTCTAATTTCAATAGAATCGTATACAAACAACAAATATTGAAAAATTATTTCCACTAAATGAATTTGTTTTATCAATTAATTAATAATTTACCAAAATTGTAAGTTCAGAAGTGGTCACAATATTATTAATAGTGTTTAAATTTTGGAAAATAATTAAAATGTAACAATTTTTGTAGACCACCTTTTAACTTCCAGTTAGAAGTAAGAACATTGGTATAAAAATGTATCGAGAGGAGTAGAGGACTAATCAATTCAAATCATTCTCGAGATTAAGTATAATATCCTACGTACACTTGCGACTTTCTCTACAAGTCTACAACTATGCACCCTAATCTCATTACATCAACTAAGAGAAATTTATATTATCTTCTAAGAAAATGAGTATAATTGAAGAGTAAAGACAAACAACGTACACGTCAAAGCAACTTGTTTAGTTAGAATTAACACAGAAAACAAAATAATCTAAGAAAAGTAAAGAGAATACTGATATTTATCGATGGAATGTGATGAAAAAAGCAAAGGAAAATGGATGATATTAAGACAGAGGTCAAAGCTGCACTCAATGGCGGATCCACTAAAGAAGAAGGTGGGTCACCTGACCTGGATAAGCTAGATAAATAGTTTTTTTTAACATGTCATTACATAAATTTTAGTAGCACAGATGGTAAATTCTGCACTGTTGACCTCTCCATACCCGAGTTTAAACCCCCAATTTAACAAATTAATATTTTTTTCTTTTTAACTGACCTCCCTCAATTTAATTTCTGATTCGCCACTGGCTGCACTGGTTGCAGATGAGGGACAAAAACAATAAAGCTTTTCCTCGAGCGGCTGCGGCTAGGAAGGCGATAAATACAATCCATGATATTCAGTGTGGTGATGGGTGGGTGGTGAAAGGGGATGATATTAAGATAGAGGCGGAAACGTATTTCAGGGAATTCCTTCAGTATCTTCCTGCGGACTATGAAGGTATCTCTATTCCTGAGCTTCAAGAGTTATTACCGTTTCGTTGTTCTTCGTATGACCAAGCCAAACTTACTCTATAGTAACAAGTGAGGAGATCAGGTTGCTTATATTTGCTATGCCAAACAACAAATCACATGGCCCTGATGGTTTCACGGCGGAGTTTTATAAGGCGATCTGGGATATTCTTGGAGCTGAATTTACCATGGCGGTAAAGTAATTTTTTGTTAAGGAGTTCCTACCGAAAGGGATTAACTCCACCATTCTTGCACTGATTCCTAAATCTCTAGCGGTCTCGGTGATGTAGGATTATCGTCCTATCTCCTGCTTTAATGTTTTGTACAAAGTTATCTCGAAGATTATTGCTAATCGGTTGAAACAAGTTCTCCCTAAGCTCATATCGGGCAATGAATCTGCCTTTGTGGCGGATCGTTTGTTGATTTAAAATGTGTTGCTTTCCACGAAACCCGTTAAGGACTACCATAAAGACTCTATTTCCGAATGGTGTACCATAAAAATAGATATATCTAAGGCGTTCGACTTTGTACAATGGTCTTTTCTCCTCAATGTCCTCTCTGCTCTGAGTTTTCCTCCTCAGTTTCTACATTGGATCAAGCTATGTATTACTATAGCTTCTTTCTCGGTTCAAGTTAATGGCGAACTTGCAGGATATTTTCAAAGCTCACGCGGTTTATGGCAAGGGTGTTCCTTGTCTCCTTACCTCTTTGTCATTTGTATGGATGTCCTCTCTAAGTTGTTGGATAAGGCGGCAGGGATATGACAATTTGGTTACCACCGACGTTGCCACAGTCTAGGGTTGACTCATTTAAGTTTCGATGACGATCTCATAGTGCTATCGGATGGGAAACTCCGTTCCATTGAAGGTATTGTTGATGTGTTCGACAAGTTTGCAAAATTCTCGGGGTTGAAAATCAGTATGGAGATATCTACATTGTTTTAGCAGGGGTCCCGGATGCGACTCGTCAACACATCGCTACCGAGTTATTATTTGATGTTGGTCAGCTGCATGTGCGGTATTTGGGCTTACCGTTGGTCACTAAACATCTCTCAGTGGCAGACTATACTCCATTGCTTGAGAAAATCCAAAAACGCATTGGTTAATGGATGTCTCGTTCTCTCTCGTTTGCTAGTCGTTTTAATCTCATCAGTTCGGTTATTTGGAGCACTTGCACTTTCTGGTTAAGCGCTGCCTCGATCGTGTATCCGGGATATTGAAAAAATATGCTCTGCCTTTCTATGGTCCGATGCTGACATGAATCCGAAGAAAGCAAAGCTTCCATGGCAGCAGGTTTGTAAGTCGCAAAGGAAGGGGGTTTAAGACTTCAGAATTCGAAAGAGGCAAATGATGTGTGTTGTCTTAAGCTAGTATGGTGAATCGTCTCTCATGGAAACTCTCTCTAGGTTAGGTGGATAGATAGATTTTTGCTGAAGAACAAACCTCTGTGGTTAGCGAAGGAGACAATCAGTTTAGGCTCCTGGATATGGAAAAAAAATCTTGAAGTACAGGGTTGTGGCTGAATCTTTTTATGCAAAGTTGAGGTTGCAAATGGTGCTTTGACCTCTTTTTGGTTTGATAATTGGTCTCCCCTATGGAAACTGGTGGATGTTGCGGGGAGACAGAGGATTATTGCACTAGGGATTGGACAATCAATGACTGTTGCGGAAGCATGGACCTCTCACAGACGGCAGAGACATCGTCAAGACTCTCTAAACTCTATTGTGGAGGTTCTCTCCTACCAGTCTCAGCAGAGAACAGAGCAGACTAATGTGTTTTTATGGAGAGGTAAGAATGATGTCTTTAACCCACGCTTTTCAATAAAGGACACCTGGAATCATATTAGAACCATCTCCCTTACTGTTGCTTGGCATCGCGGAGTCTGGTTCCTGCATGCTACGCCAAAATACTCTTTCTTCGTATGGTTAGCTATTCACAACAGATTAGCAACAGGGGACCGAATGATTCAGTGGAACAGGAATCTTTCGGGTGAATGTATTCTCTGCCATCAAGATCTTGAAACACGGGACCATCTCTTTTTCTCTTGTGGTTTGCCTCTGCAATTTGGGCTGCTCTTGCTAAAGGAGTTTTAAAGATGAATATACTACGCACTTGCCTGCACTTATCACTTATCTCTCGAACCAGCAGCGTGATCGTATGGAGGCGTTCTTGTCTAGATACCTTTTTCAAGCTTCGGTGTACGCCATTTGGAAGGAGCGCAAGGGCAGGAGGCATGGGGAATCAGCGCACACGGCAGGTCAAATAGTTAAGTGGGTCGATCAACAAAACAGAAATCAGTTCTTTGCTATCCAATAAATGAGAGATCGGCGTTATAACCATGGCTTACAACTATGATTTAGTGCTCGGATTTGATACCATGACGATTTAAAATCTATTTTTCTTTCTATAATATTTAATAATAGGGTGATTCTCAAAAATAGCACAAATTTAAGTTTTTGTTCCAAAATTAGCACACACTCTCAAATATTCCAAATTTAGCACAAATTTGTATATCATTCATGATAAAATATTAATATATTAAAACAATAATTTATCTCACATGTGAACAAAATCGTGACATTGTAGCCACCGTCTTCTCTCTCACTCTTCCCTCTCCGTCGATTCCAAAACCAAATGCAAACGGTGTACCACTGGCAAACCTAATCAGATCTGAATCAGAGGTGAGTCATCATCATCGTCGGTCAATCAACGGTGGTATCTCTCTCCATCGATTCCAAAACCAAATACAAACGGTGTACCACCGGCAAACCCAATCAGATCTGGATCGGAGGTGAGTCATCGTCAGTGGGTCAATCAACGGTGGTATCTCGTTCGCGTTTCGGATTCATGATTCTTCTTCTTCCCCGATCATCTTCTTCGTCTTCGTTTCACTACTCATCATCTGGTCTTCGTAATGTAAGCTTTATATCCATTTTCACTTGCTATTCTTCTTCTATTGTAGAAATTTTAAGCATTGTAACTTTTATACGTATGTGATTTTGACTTTTCTAAAACCCTAAAAACCTAAATCACCATATTCTTATCAATTAGTTAGGCTAGTAATTGAGGACATAAACAAACTAGAACTTGAGATGATTCAATGTTGGCGTTATATGTGTATGACTTGCAGTTGTAATTTTTATGTGCGTTGAAAATTCAGGAAGCATTGTTGAAAGTTCAGAAAGACTTTCCTGAAACATATTCCATGTTTTCATTTTTTTATTGCAGGAAATGGGGATTGAAGATTTCTCAAAGCTACGTGGTGTACACAATATGCATGTATGCTTTAGATATTTTTAAGGAGTGTGTTGACATTTAATAGGACTATTTCCTTTATCTAGTTTTACTTTATATGTTGTTTAGACATCAATGTTGTTTGGTGAACATTTTTACATTGTTCTGGTACTTGTATGATGTTTCTACATCATAACAGTGTCTCTGGTTTCTGTTAGCACTTTGATTTTACTGTGATTGAACTTCAAGAAGGATTTTATGATATTAAGGAAGTACTGTAAGAAATTTGGGAAGGATTCTATAAAAATTTATGAAGGTCTCTTTGAACTTTATGATGACCTTTATGAAATTTTTTGAATTTCCTAACATCAAAACTTTATGATGACCTTTATGAAAAAGCTTCATAACCGCTTACAAGAGATTGTGGAAACATTGATTCAAATTCAGGAATGATTCCTTCAAAATTAGGAAGGATTCCTAGATATTTAGGAAGGAATTATCAAATTTCAGGAAGGCTTTCATTGAGAAAAAAGAAGTAGACATTTGTGATACATTACCCCTTACTAATGGAGTAATATATCATATATTAGTAGTTCTAATGGAGTAATTTGTGATACATTGGGATAAAAGATAAATAAAGAGATTTAAATACATATTTTTATGAGTTTATGAAGGATTTCAACATATTTAGGAAGATGTTCTTGAAGTTCATGAAGGTCTTCCTAAATATACGAAAGAACATCTATGTGGCTAACTTTGGGTTTGAAATTTGTATGTCTCTGAAAATTGTCAAACTCATCATTTGTTTTTGAGAAACTATGAAAATTGTCAAACTCTGGAGAATATAAGCATTTCCACAATCATTTTCTTTCTTAAAATTCATGATCGCTTTCATGAAAACAAAATTATTTAGGAAGGATTAAATGATAGTTCATGAATGTCTTCCTAAATGTCTGAAGCAGATCCAATTCTAAGTTAAGCGAACTAAGACCCAAATCCAATTCGTATTCCGTCGCTGCAACTCAATTCACCGTCGCGTTCAGCTTTTCCTCTATACTAAGCTTCCGTCCATATCATTTTTTCCAAATTGAGCTATCAAAGTTTTGATACACATCATCTTGACTTCTTCTTTTGTCGTTATCGTAACCTCCTTCGACAATAAAGTGGTGGAAAACGATGATGGTTCGAACAAGCAAATCGTTTCGGCATCAGAGGTTAAAAAGACTATTACGACGAAGAAGAAGATACTCCGGTCGATGATGGAGTCGGTGAAAGCGGAAGAGTATGGTGAGTTTTTTCTGGAAATTGTTGAGGACGAAGACATATGAAAAAACCCAGAAATAATAATAACTGTATAAAATAATAAATTATCCTAAAATTTATAAATGCTATTTTTGGAAAACTTAATCATGTGTGCTAAGTTTGAAATAAAAACTTAGATTTGTGCTATTCTATGGTATTTCTCTTAATAATATTCAAACAGATGATGCAATAGTTGTACAAACCAATATTTTCTTTTGAATATAATTTAATATTAAATTCAAAAAAAGAAAAGTAAAACAAAGGTTTGGTGTCAAAATATATATATATATATATACAAAGCAAAATGGTTATCCACGTTTCACTTAACTTCTTCAATGTTAGTCATCGTAAACTTAACACTTAATAGTTTATACTTTATACTATTTGGTGCGACATAAAAACTTGCTCAGTTAAAGATCAATGAAGTATACTATAATGACACTTGTATGACTGCGCAAAGTCATACCCCACGCATCTACTGTCGGCAGCCGCGTAATATGCTAAAATCTAATACTTAGTTTGACGAAAAAGGAAAAGAAAAGATTTTATGCTCAAAAAAAAAAATTGTGTATATGATTTTTAATTGTATTATAAAATTCTAATGTTGTACTATATACTCCCAAATTACACATCTATTTTGTTAGGGATCGATCGTATTCTTAATTCGTTTCATTTTTCTCAGATCAAATACGAATGTTAAAGGTCGATCTCATTACATACTTACATCAACGTAGAGTGTATAAGTTCATTGTTGTTCTTTGTATGTCGTGTCTTTGAAGTATTTCGGATAAGTTTTTGGATAAGACCTACTAAAAAGAAAATAATATACCTGTAACACCTTTTTTTTTTTTCTTGGAGCAAGTTTAGATAACGGTGATTACTCTTTTTTTTTTTTGCCAACCAGATAATGGTGATTACTAAGCAAATAAGCTACACGTTTTCGAAACTGATTGAATACTATACTATATATCTTCAACTTACTTTCTTACATTCCTATTGAATAATTAACCTTCATAAAAATTATTAAGACATCAATACATATAAATAAAATGTGAGAAATATGCAACTTAAATTATTGGAATATATTTTGTATTTGTTTACTTTTTTATATTTAGTTTTTTTTTTTGTTTCTTACAAATTTTTCACCTCCAATTTTATTCATGGA
The DNA here is from genome assembly GCA_024034495.1 of Camelina laxa. NCBI lineage: Eukaryota > Viridiplantae > Streptophyta > Magnoliopsida > Brassicales > Brassicaceae > Camelina > Camelina laxa. Next base: position 29,036,652 of record CM043882.1, read on the forward strand.
TCTTACTTGGTTGTGCATGTTTATCAAGATAGTCCAGTCTAATTTAATGAGCATTTTTTTTTTTTGGAAACTAAGCCGGATTAGCTTTTTACTTGTTTTAACGATCCAATATTAAGGAAAAAAATGTTACTCCTGACTCTTTACTAGATGTATTAATAAAATACAATGAGTTTTTGGACGTTTATTTTTGTTTTTATTTAATAGGAAAAGGTTCAAAGAATAGTGGAATGAAAATGGTTTACAATGTTGCGGTACCAGTGACATCATCCATGATTATTACATTTATCTTATAAAAGGTGTGGCAGCGTTAACTGTGCATAGTATCAACAATATAAATAATATCTTTGTGAGAGAGATCTTATCTTCTGTTCACGAGCCAACAATAATAACGCTTTTGGTAAAAAAAAAAAATTAATTAATATGAGAGTAACCTGAAAATAGCCCAACTTCGCTAGCCTAATACAACATCGGCTAATTACGTGATACTTAACGTTTAGAATTTAATAACTAAACTTATCAATCAAGTCACGGATATTGCAAGATTCTATATCAGCGGATAGAAAACTAGTATCATCAGAGCATGGGCCACTTGTGGACCAAATGTAGTCATACCCCTCATTCCAAGTCATAAATCAAAGCAAGTCATCAAAAAAAAGAAATTATAGAATAACCTAATCTATTATTTGATGACTAATTCATTACAAGAGCTCGTTACACTTTCAAATTAAACAATTAGTTAGTGACTAGTTCCTCGTGTTATCCACTCCAAGTTGCTTTTGTTGACTTAGTTTCAATACAAAGAAAGAAAGAAAAGAAAAAAGATAATTGGTCGAACCCATGGGACCAAATTCCCCCATACACATATCTATTGCCATTGGTTGAGAAGCTGATTTCTAAGGAGCCACATTGTTATCAGAAAGTAATAAAGTTTACTTAATTTTCTAACAATTTGTTTGTTCATTTGTGCAGATTGATGTATATTGTTGACAAAATTTTATCATTCTGTTCAATATGTATATATTTGTTAATAAATGTGTTTCATGGTTAGTGGACCTGATTTTTCTACAATAAAAATTGGATAAGAATAATGTCTTAAAATATTATTAATTAATACTGTATTTGAGTATTTGTAGTAAGTACATTCACGTTGTCGACATGACACCCCATGAACGAATTTGATTTAACTTAGCAACTTGCATATGCATATAATTACTTTTTCCTTTGTTTTTTTAGATATTTCTTGAGGGAATTTTTTGTGTTGTAATGACGAACGCAGTTGCGTCACCACATGGTAAAGTGCAAGTTCAAGGTCAACCAAGTCAACGAGCTCACGATACAAATGGACCGACATGTTTTAGAACTTCTGAAGACATCAAAATGTGTTACGCCATTGACTTGCTTTAAGCTTAAACGTATTGATTGCATTATTTCATTACTACAAATCGTGGTTAATTTACTAACATGAGGTATCAACTGACAGTTTAATGAAACTTCAGATTATAAGGGTTTTCTCTGAATCAAAGAAATGGTGATACATCAGACTCAATATTACACATTAGGCTTTGGAAACTACTCTTCACATCAGTTTTTTATGATAACTGAACAAATTACAGACCTAACCAAACTAATTTTGGAATCTAGAGAAACCAAACCTAAATCTTTCGAATTTTAGGAAAAACTCTTTAACCATTTAACTAGAAGTTGGTTTAGCTATTATGATGATTATCATGCAAAAATAAACAACAAATATAGTTAACTCTTAACAACGTTTACCTGCCTGCCTCAACATACTGTATATACTTATAACCAAATTACGTATATGTCGTCAGTCTCACTGCGTACTTAAGAATCTTTCAGCCTCTATTATAAAAAACCTTATCATTTAATTCAAACTGAAGTCCAGACTAACACATTAAAGTAACATACAGATTCGAGACTTCGAGTATATATAGCACAACGATTCTTTACTCTGGTTGCATGTGTTTTTTTCTTGCCATCCACTATGATTTCATGTTATATATCTATAAAGGCCTCTTGCCTCTTATCTTCGGTTCACATGCATGTTTGCAAGCCCCGTTTTGTTCATATATAGTACTCTTTTACATTTTTACATAGAAAACAAATGTAAAAATTGTTTACAATTTATATAGTATTTTAGTGAGTAATAGGGAGATTACAATTTCTAGATGTGCCCATCGATCTTAACAATGCATATCTTTTTGTAAAGCGTTGAAACTTTCGAGCCAGCATCATCATCATACAAGAATTTGAAAGCTACAACTAAATTAAGGCTGACTAAATGGGCTAAGCTATGTTGGTGATAATGGGCTAGGTTTTAACTTTATATTTAAAAAGTCCAAAAGTAAGTGCCTTTTTTAATGTTAACTCTTCATTTTCTTATGTGTTTTTGTCCTTGTTTTGTTATATGGAATCTCCCTATAACTTAATTGGTTTCAAGTTTTCAACGCATGGAAACGGATAGTTGGTTACAAACAGATATGATAACTGTTTAACATAAAACTACCACAAAATACATAGTTTATATCAAAAACAAAAATTACATATATATAAATCATCAAATGACTTGAGAACATTTCTTGAGAGGTAATTTGGAACGTTTATACAAATATGTTTACAAAATTATATATATATATAGTTTAATTACATATATATCTAATATAATAAAGTAGGCTTACACCCTCTAAGAAAGCTCTATCTATCTGCCATGTGGCACCTTTGAATCTTTTAGTTTTATTTGTTTTTCTTATGTTTAAGCTAATTATTAATATGTTATAAATGGTTAATGGGCCACAGAATATCTCGACTTCCCAAAAAAAAACCGACGGAATCTCACAGTTCTGTCTTCTCCTCTTTCTCGCCTCTCTCTCTCCCCACCTCCCCTCTTAATCTCATCTTCGTTTTCATGGTGTTTTGTTGACCAACAACGGAGATCTTAAATCAATATTTCGTTTGTAAAAAGTTTACGTTAACATCGTTAAAAATCGTAACAATGATATGTGGGAAATTGGAAAATCGTGATAGTTCATATATTTTTTTATCACCTATAAAATAGTTTAAGTATTTTTGTCGCAACGAAAAAAATTCGTGTTTTTTTCTGGCAAATATCAAATAAGTCATGTATTTTTTTGGCATTTTTCTCTTTTTTTGTTTCATCTTTCTAATTTAAAAATATGAGAAGCACACTCTTCTATTTTTGATTATTATCATCTACTTTAAAAATATATAATTTAGTTTCATATTTAAATTGTTTGTGACATATTGTCATGTAATCTTCTTTTAAATTTATTTTGTGGTCTCTTTTTAATATTTTCTTTCCTAATTAGTTTATATATTTTATATTATATAGCATTTTCTAATTTCAGTTACTCTCTCCTTACTGGTCCATTTAATGTTTATTTTCTTAAACATGTAATATTTATTTTTAATTAAACCTAAAAGACAACATATTTAATCATATACATTAATTCATACTTTTAATATACACTTTAGTAATAAATTGTAACACAAATTACATAAATTGTGAATATACTATTTATTTTCTCCATTCACTTTCAGTTAAGTACCCTAGCAATTATAATTATAACTCCTCTAATTTAATTTTTGAGAAATGTAACTTCCATCACTTCTTATCCTATAAATAATCATTCTCACATCTTCTTCCATCATATCTCAAATCCTAAATATTTTTTGTTTGTTTTTTGTTTTGTTTTAAATGTTCTTGCATCGGTTGAAAACTCAATGAAGATTATATTTTTATATTATATAATATTTTCTAACTTCAGTTACTCTCTCCTTACTGGTCTATTTGGTATTTATTTTCTTAAACATATAATATTTATTTTTACTTAAACCTAAAGTACAACATATTCAATCATATACATTAATTCATACTTTAAATATACACTTTAGTATTAGATTGTAACTGAAATTACATAAACTATGAATTAACTATTTGTTTTCTCCATTCACTTTCAGTTAAATACCCTAGCAATTATAATTATAACTCCTCTAATTTAATTTTAAGGAAATGTAACTTCCATCACTTTTATCCTATAAATAATCATTCTCACATCCTCCTCCATAATATCTCAAATCCTAAATATTTTTTTGTTTTTTTTTGTTTTTAATGTTCTTGCATTGGTTGAAAACTCAATGAAGATAATATTGTAAGAGTTTAATAAGATATTTTATATTGTTCTCTATTTTATTTTTTCATGCTTTTATGTACTTCTTTCTTTACTTTAGATGTTAGATTATTTCTTACATATTCATATATATTTATTTGATTCTTAAAATTATGTAATATTCTAACTTCTAAGGAAAGAAAAATTTGTAATATAATTATGAAATATCAAATCAGTTTTTCTTAACTCTCTCTTACCTTTAACAAAATTGTAATACATTTTTAAAGAATACTCAACATTATATTTTGTTTCTGATTAAACATATAATTACAGAAATATCATTAAGCTATATATATTTAATTCAAATATGTACTTCATAATGATTTCTCTATATTAAAACAATATAATATTATATTTTCTGTCTAGCTTTTATTACAAAGATGAAACAATTATAACTAAATCTAGCAATATAAATTAAAATGAGGGCAATATAAAAAAGAGACTTAGGTTGACAAAAAAAAAAAAAAAAGAGAGACTTAAAAGTAAAATTAATCTTTGGGAATTGTACTTTAAAGTTTTGCTTGCACTTCATATGATTTTATAGAGAATAATTTTGTTTCTCACATTTAATACTTTAGGTTATGTGTTAGTTTATATGAACAACTTAAACTAATATTTGAATATCATAGTTAATTTTTATTTTATCATTTTTTTTAACCTCAAATCCTCAGGAAACTAATGAAACTTTTTATCAAAGTTAAATAATAGAAAAACATAGAAAATCAAGAGATATATATGTGTGATTATATTTAAATTAGTTATATATTATGAATTTGTATAATTTTTTAAAAAATATAAATTTCTTAAAGACATTAAATTTCTTTTGCTTTTTATGATTATTAAATAAAATTAAATTAATTAACATAATTTATTATATATATAAAAATCCGCACATGCGCGAGATATAACCTAGTATATATATATATATATATATATATATATACATATCAAGTAGATCGACAAATGCTACAAAAAGTGAGTTTTAAATTTAGAGCAATTTGAAACGTTTTAATATGATGGGTTGATTGGTAACAACTTTACAAAGCTTCACAAATATATAGTTTTAGTATTTATCAATCTTTTATTAAAAATTTTACTCTCAGCTTTTTGTACAGCTTTTATGTATAGTTTTTTTTACAGCTTTGCACTATTCCCTAAAAGCTTACAACTTCAACTTACAGTTTTTCTGTATAGCTTTCTATACATTACCAATCATACCCGATGTGAAGTGATAACTATGATTAATATAGTTAATATCAAACAAGTACAGTTGTAACTTGCACACAAATTTTAATTAAAACCCTTAAAAAAAAAACTTGTACCCTTTTTTTTATGTAGGCGATTGCGAGAAAACTAATCAACCCATTACTAAATATGAATTATAGTAATCCTTCTTATTGTGACACCAAGAAAAGTGGAAGAACCGATCAATTTATATAAAATCATAAAATTAACCGGTTTGGTTTAAAGTTAGTTTTGGGAAGCCCTAAATGATGTTTGTATAATGCTTTGGATGCCTCTTCTTTCTTATGTTGTAGTTGTTCTTCATTGCTAGTGTTGAGAAAAATAAAGAGAGAGAAGAAGAGAAGCTTGGTGTGGTGTGAAGGACATTTAAAGAAAAAGAAGAATCGTCATTGTTTGGGAAAAAAAGATTCGACATAGCAAATTGTACCCAAAGATAATGATTTTTGGTATAGTTGTGCCTAAGTTGTTTTCCTAATTTATCTTTTTTACAGAAGTGAATTTGGATTTAAATTCCGTGAGTTCTTGACAGTTTCGTGGGACATGTTTTCTCAGGCGCGAGTTGGGAACATGGAGGGGTTGTGGTCTCGTCTGTTACCTATTCGGCACGAGATTTTGTGGGAAGCTTTGGGACGTATATGATTAGATTTCCATAAGAAAGATTTGAAAGTTAACGGTTTATTTTAGTTTTAGGGTTTCGTCACTGTAGTTTTCTGTTTTTTGTGTCAATTTTGCTTTAAGGTCGTTTTGGTTGTGTGGCTTGTTGTATGGTGTTGTTGGGCTGTTTCAGACGCAAAGAGTTTCTTGGTTGTATTTGTTGTTTGAATCACCTTGATAAAGTGAGTGCGTGATCATGAGCGTATCTAAACGATTGAGATTGTGTGACGATGTGTAAGTGTGTTGGATGTGTCAATGGATGTGATTTTATTGGTTGGTTTGGTTATGTTTTTCATGTGTTTGTTATCTCGATATGCTTGTATGTATAGCTTGTAGATGGGAGGATTACTTCACTGAGTATTTCTAGTAATACCCATACTTCTTATTGTGTTGGTGGTGCAAGTATTGTGACGTGGAATCATAGTGATGAAGAAGAGAATGATCTATAATCTCAGTTGAGTTATTGATTATGTTATTTTTATTGGAATCTGGTTTAGAAGTATATTAGGTTGATGATTTTTATTGGTTATAATTGATATAGTATTAATAATAAAATGGAGTTGGTTTGGTATGTCTTCTGCTTTGTATGTTGGTTTGTTATTGGTTTATTGTTTGAATTATAATTAAATATTATGTGATATTTAATAATATTATTATTGTGGGGGATTTTCAAAAATTCCTCTTTTTCTATATCACTTTTCAAAAATACCTTTTCACTGTGTCCATTTTTAAAAATACCCTTTTGTAATATATAAAATGATTAAACTCTAAACTCTAAACTCTACTTCCTAAAAACTATGCACTAAATATAAAATTGAGAACCTAAGCATAAAAAAAAATTAAAAATTTAATTTAACATATTATAATTGTGTAAAAGAGGGTAAAACTGAAAATATTCAAAAAAAAAACTTTTTGAAAAATAATATCTCAAAAAAATATATTTATAACAAATTCTCAATTATTATTACAAAAAGCAGATCGGATTGTTTCACATATACCATCGACAGTTAACGTGTAGATAAAAGTTTTGCTTATGTTTAAATTTCAAACCAACCAAAACTTTAAGTCCAACTCATGGGCTGAAAGACCCAGATATGTTAAGCTAAGTCAATGCATCTTCAAGGCCTTCAAAGCGAATGTAAGCCTAAATAATTCTTATGTAGTCAAAGCCAATGAATTAACTACATTTAGGTTCGATGTTTCTCTTTTGTTTAGTCAGGCTTTGCTACCTTTTTCTTTCATACGCTTTATAATTAGTGTTTCCAAATCCTAAATGCTTTTTCGAGAAACTCCTCTTTTTGATAATATATACCCAAAAATATCATCACATTATATTTAATAGCACCCACTTATAGTATCTACGAACCATGTCATCATCTTCCAAAATCATCATTGCCACATCGACAATGCACCATATGTTCAACTCGAATGGAAGGTCTAACTGTTCTGACGTGGATCCAACACAAAAACAAATGATCATTCAAAAGCTATATTTTTTAAATAAACGCCTAACTGATTCATACTGTCTAAACAAAGTACCAAAATGATAACACTATTGATATAATATTTTCAAATAAACCAAAAATATACATTATTACATTTCATAAGATTGTATAATCGAATATGTACTAATAATCAAAGTTTTAGCTGACTACTAATAATTTCATCCGGTTTGTCCAAATTAAATCAAAACTTAAAATTCGGTTCCACATTTCCATTTGATTTATAATTAACCCAGGTTTGACACATAATTTTAAATGGAATATATATATATTCCAGAAAGTTACAAATTAGTGACAAAATATTAATTAATTTAATTTGTAACTAATATGTCACTAAACGTAAGTATATAATGACGGATAGTAACAAAAGAAAAGTGTTGTAATATTGCTTCAAAGTTTATGACACAAAGTATCGTAACTCCGGTGCACACAACATAAATCGTCACAAATTGTAAATAATAATTACTAGTTGTGTAACTTGGCACAAAATTTTTGTGGCTATAAAAATACAAATAAAAATATAAAAACGATGTCATTTATTAGCTTTTCTTTACTTAGATATATTTTATCTTCCAAACAGCCAAAAAAAAACTTCTTTGGGTCTCCCCTCCTGCCTTTCACTCTCTCTATACATGATACATCTTCTTCCTCGCCGTGATAATATAACAAAGTCCTCGCGGTGTTGTTGTCGGTGTTGGCCTTCTGATTCCAATTCCAAGGTATATTTGAGGTTTAGGTTGAATTTTTATTTATGGGTTTGTATCGATTTAGGGTTTTTATTAGGTATATAATCTTCTTCTTCTGGGCATTCGCTGGACCCCAAAATCAATCAAAGCAAACCCTAGATGATCAATTGCAGAGGAAGACAACATCTATTTTGTCGGCGATTCTTTCCACCGGCGGTGGCTAAACTTTCACAGATCTCTTCATCTCTGTAACATTTTGTAGGTCTTCTCTCTCTTTTCTTCGGTTTTGTGATCTATTCTACAGATCTGTCTCGTATTTATCAGCTTTATCTTGTAGCGCTGCTTTGTTTCGTGTTTTATTGGCTCATTTTGGGTGATTCTATGTCTCGATTATTTCTTTGGTTGTATCTAATAACCCCTTTTCGGTTTTCTCTGTTGAATTTCTCGGTTACGAGTCACCGAGCAAGTCGAGACAAGATTCTTGTCTCTCATCAAGAGTAGATGTCCTGTGTCAAGTGCCAAAAGGGTGTTCTCGACGCCATTTACGAGTCTAACAAATGGGTCTTCAATGCGGCAACATCTCTCGTTTCAGGTAAGCCTCTTTCTCTCTTGCTCGGTGTATTCTATTTGTGGGGTTTTAATTTGATAGATGACTTAATTCTATGTTAGTTAGCATATCTTTGATTTGCTAGGCTTCTCGATTTCCTCTCCCTTTTATCTTGATCTCCAATCTCATATTGAAGTTGTTATCAACCATGTGTTTCTACTTTTTAATAGCTGATTATCTTAATTCATTGCATGTTGGAACAGAACATTCATAATTGGTCCTTGTTGCAAATAATCTATCTGATTTTAACGAGAAGGAGGTAAATTAAACATTCATTATTGGTCCTTGTTAAACGATTCTTAAATTTGCAGGTCTGCTAAAGCTTTGAAGTTTAGTTGTCACATAAATTGTTTTTAGCGGCCAAAGTTAAAGAGATTTAAGTTCCATGGCTCTAAGACCTCCAAGTTAGTTACTTTCTCTTGCTCTATCTTATAATGTAGCTAACGTCTTTGCTGAAATGCCGAGTTATGATGGTGTTTTTTGTGTGTGTGTATGTGATTGAAGGTCGAGTTTTGTTATTAGACGAACTTTTGCAAAATGAGCTTCATGGACAAAGACCAATAATAAAGATAAGAAGCGTCTCCTCTCATCTCCAAACGCTGGCCGCCGATGTCGTCACTGCTTCTCCTCGTCCATTAATAGCCGCCTCCGCTAGTCCCGTTGGTTTCTATACTCTTGTTTCTCTGATTTTTTTTTTTTGACTATGTATGGTCAGATCTAAAAGAAGGAAACAACGAGGATATGGGAGGAAAATGATTCGTAGCTGCGAAGACGATGGCTGGTAACAAAACTATAAAGGATTCACCGTTTTATGTTGCTCTCCTAAACCATGGTTCCTTCGCTTGGATGACACAACTTTGTAATTAGGGTATTGCTCTTTTACTTTGCTATCATTGATTTGGAATACGAATACCTTATGCTTGCAACATATGCTGCGTTTTAGACTTCTAGGGTATGTATTTTATGATTACCTTTCTTGTCTCTACTATGATACTTGATTTTTTTTTCAGGTGAAATGGGTAAAGACTTTCTTTCGAATGACACCAAATTCTGGAAATAAGTAAACAACTCTTTCCATTCTTAATCTTTTAAAATGATTCTTCGATGGTTTATACTCTTGACTGCAGTTAATTCTATAGGACTTTAACATTCTTCGAATACAACATAACTTCTACATTGCATTTGTGTCGCTAGCTTCTCAAGTATATTTGGCATTTCTGATTTTGTTTTTCTGAGTCGTATCATATCAATGCCCTCAGGTCCCAATGATGACTGAAGTCACCAGCAGATGTGGAAGGCGGAGAAGGATGAACTTGTTGTCTCAGCTTTCTTTCATCCCTCTTTTCTGTGTTACAAGACTTGGCTTCTAAGTACTTATATATCTTCTATTTGTAAGTCGTTTTTAACTCTGTTTGAGAGTTCAAAACTCTTTCTTTTTTGAATGTATGATATTACACTAAGGTTTAACATCAATAGTAATTGTGTACTTTCATTGTGCTCTTTGATTTTTAACATATTTTCACATAAATTGCTAGATATTTTCACATAATTTATTTTTGGATGAATATATATAAAATCTTTCAATACACTACAAATAATTTTGTAGCTAATAGAATGATTATTGTTACAACCACCCTTGAAGATTTTTGTGAGTATGTAGCCACACCAATTTTGTCACATTTTGTAACCATTTGCTACTAATACGTTCGACGGTAAATGTCTTAAACCGGCGTGAATAACTGTATCAATTAGTAGCAAATGGCGACAATTCGGCTGTATCTAATCTATAGCAAGTAGCGACGAATTGCGATGAAGGGGTCAGTTTGTGACGAGTAAATAATTACTAATTATTTTTGTAACAAATCTGTAACAATTTCTTTTTAGCTACTGAAAACAAGTTATTCCTACACATTTTTTTGTAACTATACAACTTATTTTTACTAGTGATTATAATAAAAGGTCTCAAAATATTTGGTTGAAATTCAAAGAGGGAACAGAAAGGGGCATACATGTTCGCGGCTTGTGACCGCATAAAATATGAGTATTCAAACCTTACGTAGATAAGTATTCGTTCTGATTCACAACAGAAATATAAAAATATGGGAACAAAAACATTGAAAAATAATTATATAATCGTTAAATAATTCATTTTATTGTCATTTTGTGGACAACCAATAAAAATGGTGATATCTTGAATTGATTTTTTTTTTTAAAATCACAAGTCACATGTGCATTTTTACCAGATTTAAGTTCTCCTAATAAATATTCATGAGTTGTGGAGCATTAGGTTTTGGTAATGAGGTGAAGAAGTGATGATAGATTTCAATGAAATCATTTCATGGTGAAAATTAAGGAATGAATTGTAAACTTCCAACAAGTTATGTAACCCTCGCATTTAGAAATGTATCACTATAAATTACATATGTATTTTTATTTGGACCCTTTTATTTATGTTTTAATCATTTTTCATATAAATCAATTTTACAATTCAAACCCTAGCACAAATGACGGTAATACCAATATAAACATGCTTAATTGTAATCTGTCTCTCAAAACATTGAAAATGATGTGTGACATTTAACACAAGTGGATGGTGAGAGACAGTGTCGGGTGACTTGGGGTGCACTTCCACGCGCGACTTCGACTTGTTTGTCCCTACACAACTCTCTTCTTCTTCTATAAAAGAACCTTTCTTTGCTCATCTCAATTAATCACTTTCTCTTATCTTCCCAACTAAAACTCTAAAACCATCAAAGAAAAACCCTAAAAGAAAATCTCTATTTATACCAAAGATGGGAGTTTTGAAGAGAAGGATTTCGAGTAGCAGAGGTCTTGGAGGTGTTCTTAGAGAGCAAAGAGCTAAGCTTTACATCATCAAAAGATGTGTTGTGATGCTCCTATGTTGGCAAGATTGATCTTGGTTGATTCAAGTAGTGATACTTTGAAGCTTAACCTGATCAAACTGATGATTGCAAGAAGATATGAAAGAGGAAGAAACCGGTTTGGATTTCAATCTTTAGGGGATGAAACTAACACTTTCGTTATACGAATATGGGTGGGTTTTTAGTTTTTTGAGGGTATATTTGTAAATATACAAATAAAAATCTCGGATAAATTTTGTAATGGCTTTTGCCTTAGTTCCATAGTTCCCTGTGTAAATTCGACTATATATATCTCACACATAATCTAACCAAAGTTAGTTCTTGTTTACTTATTGCTTAATTTACTTGGTTTCATAGCTTACGAGGTTGTGATAGGTATTTTGTTTATTTGAAATTTTCGTCTTCTTATATGTGAAACCGGATGATCCCAAATAAAACGTTATTTACTGTAAAATCATAAGAAAATGGTAGCATAGCTATCTATTCGTAACATCCACTAGAATTTCCAATTTCAAGTTGGTGTTTTAAGAAGATGGTGTAGCAACACATACATCAATGACAACTATTCAACCAGTTATATATTAATCAAGAAACCAGCTTCAGCTTTGGTCTTGAGTAAGCAAGTAATCTATCTCATTAACAATTACATGAATGCATAGAATTTACTTCTCCGTTATTAATAAGTTTCGGTTCATAAAATCTAATTACAAATGTTAAGTATACAAAGATTATTATGAGAGAGGTATAGGTTTGAATAACACTACTTTTAATGCATGAACAGAACTCCCAAATTTTTTAGTCAATTCAACTAACCTCTTCCTAGTTCAAATGATTAGCTAATTGATTTGAAGATAACTTAAAAATTGAAACTTAAATATTCTTTGGTTACTTGTCTAATCATATGTCATGTTGGTGCTCCACGTATGGTATAATCTCTACTTTCTAATTATGACTCTAATTAAGTATTCTTTGGTTATTTGATTAAGTTTAGTTCGTTGGACTCATATAGTCATATCAAGACTTTTTATATTTATGATGATGTATGTATGTGTTTAGTTTCTAATGAATTATAAATTAAACTAATCAAAGTTTCAATGACTATAGATATAAATCAAGGGACACAATATCAAAATTATTGATCGGTCCCTCTTGATTTAAATCTGACGTGACCATTAGGTGCCAAATTATTTATGATACTGGAAAGACATGTATTGTATGCTGTCACGTCAAAATTATTCTATTAATAAAACCAAATAAGAATTGAATTTTCTTATATTTTTAATGGCGTCAATATCGTAGAGACAACAACAAATTACTAAGCTTGTGGGCATATATTACGGCCCATTAGATGTTCAAGATTCATGATCAAATAAATTTGTGATTACTCGATGTTCAAGATTCATGATCAAATAAATTTGTGATTACTCGATGTTCGAACTAAAAATTAGCGAGAATGTTAAAGTGAAGATTTGAAGTATCAAACGTTTTTGAACGAGAGATAGTAATCATGGACCGTCTCAACCGCTCCAACCACAAAATATTATCATTAAAATACTAAATGAATTGTTGCCAAACCGAAAAGAATATATACTAAATGAATTGCTGCCAAAAACATTGAATTATTCACGAAAATTAGCTATAGATTGGTGATGAAGAAAGGAGAAAAAATGGGGTCAAAATGTCAGGTGAGAAGAAACTGAATCTGCATCATTGTCGATTCTGTTGTCGGCCAACTTTAACTATGCAGCCCATATGTTTTTGGTACTCATCTACACTACCACCTTATAACTTATTTTGTCATGTTTATATATATATGTGTGTGTGTGTGTTTTTCTTCTTTGATGAATGATAGAGTTTCATAAAGCTTAAACCACACACGTTTTCAGATATTTATAAACTAAGAGAATCTTCTCAACTAAATATCAAGAAATTGCATGGTAGAGAATATGAATATGGATATAAACCCTATAAAGATCTTTAAAAGTATTGTCAATAATGAGTGGAAGCCTCATGGGATAGAGCTTTATACCAGATTGGAGTACTGGACTGAGATGCTTGATTGTTTAACCAGCAGTTTTTTTCACTCACTCATGCAAATAAAACATATTGGTAATAAAGTTAACAAAAAAAAAAAAATTTATCACATAACTACGAAACCTGGCTCAACACATTATTTTTGTTAATCCTACTTTTTTTCATCATGTTAGTTGCCATGGTCACTAGAATCTGATATTGAGTCTGTACATAGTACATCTATCTATTATTATTCTTCGTTGGAGAATTTTGTAGAATCTACGACCAGTAAGAAAAAAATCTATATGCAGTATAAGAAAATTTTGATGCACAAAGTTATCGAGGATCAAATACAAAAGAAGTTGAACGGTCAAAAAGACAAGTAGATAGGCTCAACCACGTGCGGCGGTCCTACCACCGTCGCCGTCGTGGCCACAACCGTCGTCCTCTTCTATTGTCACTTTCTCACATCTGGGTCCAAATTTTATTTATTGATGTTCACATCATTGAGTTTCCATCTAATGGCTTATTTTACATTACCCAATAAAACTAAACATTCCTATGTAACATTTGTCAATTGTTTTTGTTTTCCAATTTTAGAATTGTTTCAAGAACTCAATATCTTCATTCTAAAACATTTATTCAATATTGCACTATAATATGAAAAAGCTTCACAAGCATTCCAAAACTATTCTTCATTCTTGATTTGGTTGGATTTCAATAATCGTAAAGGTTCTTGATTTATTGATTCCATAAGTTTTTTGGAAAAATATTTCTTATAGTCCACAAGACAAGGCTAATGAAAAACCTATAAGTAAAGAAGATTAAGTTAAGTTTTTTGTTCCATTAATTTGCTAATTCATTTTATCAGACGGTATGATTCATACCAGTGTATCTTTGTAACTCTGTTGCATGTGTTTTATCTTTGTTGCATGATGTTTGTTTAAACCAAGTTTCATTCTTCCGAATAATGAACAGTTCATCCTTCATATGGTGGATTCAACTAATCACAAACTCCAACTAGCTAAAGTGTTTTTGGTCTGTATGTAAATTACATGATTTGGTCTTCGACCTCGTGCATTGTTTGTGATATTATTTCATATATGTTTAAAAAAGATTCGACATTATTGGTCCACATACTTGTATATATTCACTTCTATGTACTTCAACACACTTACGGACTTCTCTCCAAGTACACTTCATATTTGTGTTCTTCTAATCTGTACATCCCACATGGTTTTTCTCATCTTATGATATATCATACATGAATACATATATATATATAAACATCATATGGACAATTTATTAGTTCATGTGAACTTCTTTATAAAAACTTATCCTCAGTTTGATTATCTTCAATTTCCAAGTCTCACATAGTCACATTTTTAAATCCTTCTTTCTAAACTATAAGGATTTATATCATAAAGGAAGACATATGTCACGTTGGCCTATTAGCTCAGTTGGTTAGAGCGTCGTGCTAATAACGCGAAGGTCACAGGTTCGATCCCTGTATAGGCCACTTTTTAAGATTTTTTTATATATTGGGCCTCAACATCAGGCCATGTGTTTGGTTCACCACGAAACACAAATATCGAATTTATAGAAAGCACATCACCACGAAACACAAATATCGAATTTATTGGGCCAATAATTGGGTCTACGAGTTGGTTCACTCTGGCCTATAAAATATACTCCCTCCGTTTATTTTTACTTGTCGTTCTGGACTTAATTTTTTGTTCCATATTACTTGTCGTTTTATATTTACGATGCAACTTTATGAATTAAATTTTCATTTTTACCCCTAACTTTTAGCTTATTAATTATTTATATCAAATGAACTAGTGTATTAATGAAGGGTAAAACAGAAATTTTAAATGTTTTCTTAATATGTGTGAAATCACCTAAAACGACAAGTAATCTAATCTAAAACAGAGGGAGTACTCTTTAACGGGTTGCTTTAACTAATTCGTAACTGTACGTTCTTAATTTTTTGTCATTTTTTCCTTCATTTTTCTTGTCTTATCTAATTTAATTTATAGATATCGTCGATATCATGCGATATTTATATTTTTCCCAAACAAAATTGTTCTTAGTAGATTACATTGTTTTGTTCAAAAAAAAAAAAGAAAAAAAAAAAGTAGATTACATTGTGCTCACTACATTTCTCGTCGGAATCTACACAGTATAAACTACAAAAGCCGTCCAAGTAAAACTCAAGAAATAGAACTTTTGGACGATTTTTTAGATATTAAAAAAAAAAACCTCCATTAGACCAAGAACCTAGTTGAAGTCTTGATTCTTGGACCAAGTTAAAATAACGTGCAAGATCCATGGTTACAAAATAAAGTATTTTCTTTTGTTGTAGTACTTGTACGTTGAATTCGGGATAGTGACTAGATTAGAAGAAAAAAAGCTATACATACAAAAGTGAGGACGAGATCATATATGACGTAATGTGCTTGTGGTATTATCATCAACTGTCTCTGTAATAATAATAAATAACGTAGGTCAGTAACGGCGAAAGAGACAATATTGTAAGAGATCCCAAAACTAAGTTTCTATAAATAGAAAAAAGATCTAAGTTCTCACTTCCCACGAAAAAGATTCGATCGATTTCACTTGTCATAACATACAAATCTTCCATCAAATAAATTCCCTACCTCAACATCTAATCTAAGAAATATCGCATTAATTATATATATGTACGGTGTATAGATGACGAGTGTGTTATACGTATCAGAAACTAGCAAAGATACGACTACGATATAGACGATTTTTCCCCATGCACATTTAAAACTGATTTCGACATAAGTAACTGTTTTCGTTTGTCAAAAAAAATAACAATGGATATGCGAGAGTTATTTATTTTCCCATTTGATGCCAAATCTAAAAGAAAATGGATAACTAGATCAACTCTACATTGATACTACATGGACCTGCTGTTTGGTTAAATACAAGAAAAGATTAATGCACTTAATGATCATAAAATAACTTCTTGATTCCACTCCTTCATTAATTAATACAAACCCAAACTCTTTACATTTCCTATATTAATCAGGACGAGAAAATTAATGTCTTAATAATAGTACAATATATAAACCAAACCCATCACTATAAAACCCTAAACAAAGGGTTCTTCATAGATTAAAATAAAACAACGAAGAAGAAACCCAAACCAAATATTAAAAAAGACACCCAAAAAGATACTAAATATTAAAACCACCAACCCATATTCCCATTTTGCAAGTCTAATTAACTAACCCTAATTAATTAATGATGACTTGACGGTCTAATTAATAATTTTATGGAGGGGGATTAACTAATTGTAACATCGATTTACCATCTTACTAGTCCTTTGTCTCTTAATACTCCCTGAAGATGACTTCTCCAAGTTATTGTTATCATTGCTTTCATCATTATTATGGACACACTTCTCTATAACCGCCTTTAACGCTTCTTCTATCGAACTCACACGATCATTCATCAGCCTCTCTGCATCATAACCTTCCATGTCGTCCCCATCGAAGTTTCTACGATATGAATCATGATCCTCTTCATCGTCTTCTCGGCTCAAGAACAAGACGTTCTTGACTCGACCACCTACGGTTGCGATCTCAGCTTTGAGAGTTCGAAGGCGAAGAGACTTCAAGGCATTGATGACGTCATGCATGAGATCATTCCTGTCTTGGCAGCTAAAGGAAGCTCTTATCACTAAGTTTCCTTCTTCGTCGTTGAAAGACGAATCCACGGTCAGATCATCGGACTCTGTGGGGACTTGACACGTGTCCGTGATAAGTGATGTCTGTCGTTTTAGCTCCTTCATGTGTTGGATCACTTCCGCTAGCAACGAAGCTTTGTCCGTCTGTATAAAAGAGAAACGAATCATAAATATGTACTAAATTTTTTTGTGCTTCTTCATAATGAAAAAAAAAACATCTATTAGCTATACTTACATACCAGAAATATCGATTTGAAGCATTTCTTATTTTCAAAATGGAAATATACAAACGATTAATAGTGGAAGAAAGATAAATCTAGAAGTAGCATACCAATTAATTAAGATTTTTCATAGTTTTAGAAAGAGATAAATAAAAAATAAAAAATAAAAAAATTGACGATAGTACCACACTATACCACATAATATATGTGTATATATGATCGATAACCACACAAAAAAAAAAAAAAAACATAAATATATCGTGCTGAGGCACTTATCAGTTGTGTAATTAATTACTATTACTATTAACTAAGTATAACTGATTAGAGATAAATTTTCGGAAGTACCATTTAATAATTTAATCAATTAGTTTTCGAAAACATACTTAAATCTCAAAAGATCGGAGACGTGAAAGGGGAGGAGTAGATTAATTTATGACAACTTACTTTGGTTGTGTTTGGTAAAATACTACGCAACTTAGCAAGATGAGTGTTGATCCGCTCTCGCCTTCTTCTCTCAGCTTCACTATGACTCTTTGAAGCAGCTAAAGCCTTAGCATCCATGACTTCTTGTGCACTCAATTTTCCCATGATCTCACCATCGAACCCAAAGGACGAGCCCCGACGCATGATGGGTCCAAGAGCTTCGGACAGAATCCTCAGATGGTTCTGATGATGCTCCATGGAAGGAGGAGGAGAGACGAAACTGTCGTTATAGTCAAAGGAAGAAGAGGACGAAGAAGCTCTTCTGTTAAAGCAGTGAACCGGGTCAGAATAACGGGTCGGGTTAGATGGGAAATGGGTCGGGTCAAAAGAAGGTAAGGATGATGACGACCAAGGGAGGATCTGAGGATGGTGATGAAGAAGAAACTGGTCTTGGTAGTCTTGTAGGTTGTGAAATGTTTGAAGACAATCTTCTTCTTTCATTGCATACATCTTTTTGGTTTTTTGTTTTTGGAAAAGAGAAAGAGAATTATAGAAGAAGAGACAAAAGGTCACAAACATCCCATTTGATAATGGATACACATGTTTATATATAGTGCTATATAATGTGTCTCCCTAAATTTTAAACAAAGAAAATTAATCTTTTATTTTATTTTAATACTATTAGTTGTTTCTTTCCAAATAAATAAATTCAGTTTAAAAAATTGAACCTTTTCACCGGTATGTACAATCAGACCGCCATTATCTTCGATAAAAATACACATTGGAGAAATACGCGTTTACATGTACTAATCAAAATTTAATGTAACCTCAATTTATTACAAACGTAGTACTGTTTATGGATTTTTCTTTTTTTGCTAATCAAAAATATGTAGTTAAATTACTTTCTTTCTCTTTATTAATTATAGAAAAAAATTCAAATTCTTTCATTTGCGGGATCTTTTTCTTTGGGACCACGATTTTTTTTTTTTTGGGGATATAATTATCATGAATATTTAACAAAAAAAAAAATGAAACTGTAAGGGCTGCACATCTTCTTTGCTTTTCTTTTACGACTTCTAAATGGGGAGCTGTCATCATCTTGTAGATTTTTCTGATGGATTTGGCTTCCTATGAACAATTATTATTTATTTGTGTTCTTAGGTATACAGATTTAATGTTAATGAATGAGTGTACTTTTCTAATTGTTATTAGAAGAAATTTTTGGTCCTTTTCCCACATAATTTAATCGTGTTTAGGATAAAAGTTTTTGCTAATTGAAAACGAAGAATACCATGTCACCACCTTTCTGATTAGTGTTAACTATAAAACTACTATATATATAATAAAAAAATGACTAACAGTTGAAGAGATATATAGAGTACTTATTTCCGAAATAAATTAGTATGATCTACGAAATGCGATGAACAATAGTATTAAGTAGAAAATTACGACTAACAGTTGAAGAGCTATATAGAGTAGAAAATTCTGTCATGAGGCATTGACTAAAAACTGGTAGAATATAAATGATTTTAGCAAGATGATTCCGGTCAGCTTCATAGACAAACATATAGTTGACAAAATTATTTCATTTGAAACTTTTCTAGAAGTGAGAAAGGTCAAATAGACACACTCATGTTTACTTATATATATATATATATATATATATTGGCATTTGAGCATGATCAGGACCCAAAATTATTGTCTAAGAAATCTTTGAATTATTATTTTTTTTTTTGTCTCAAGTGCCAACTTGTGAAAATAGAAGTTGATGTCTAAAAATTGTAAACAAAAAGTACATAAGGAAAAAATATATTAAAATTTACTAAATCAAAAGGTGATTTTTTCTTCAACGTAAAAAGGGTATTAGTAGTTGAACAAAAAATATGTACTATTAATTATCCTTTTTTCTCTCGGGTTAAATTAACCTCATCTAACGACTAACATGGTAACCAAAACCTTTTCCTCTGCCTAATGCCTAAAAAAATATAACTAGAAATTTACAAGTTATGTCAAGATTATATAAGGCAGTGATTAAAGTAAAATGTATAAAATCAAAATAATTTGACATGTTTTTAAAGGGGAAGAAGAAAGAGGTAACGAGTATTATTATTTCATCAGGTTCTGAAACAACGCGTTAAAAGAATTTCATTTGGCTGCTTAATGTTTTTTTTTTTGTTTTTTCAGTGGAAAGTAAAATAATAATTATACAAAAAACTCGAAAAATTAAACTAAAAGAATATTAAAAAAAAAACAAACACTGACCACAGGACACACGGATTGTCTACCGACCAGAGACCAAAAAGACTTTTACTTTTAATCATTAATAATCGCACTCGTTTCTTATATAGCCAAACCCACTTTCTTGTTTTTTCGTTCCTTCTTTAATCTTGTTTTTAATCTAATCAAAAGATTTTTCTATGTTTTAGATTTGTCTCAAGTGCACTGAAGAGATTCTCTTTTTTATTTATTTATTAATGATCTATTCATATATATCGAAAGATTATCTCTGATTATGATCTGTTATACTGTATATCTTTGGTTGTATATTATTTGCTACTAAATATTATACGAATCAAAATGAAGAATTAATAAAAATGGTTCAACCTAATACAAGTTTTTTTTTTAATAGTTTTGGCGGGAACCTAGCTATTACAAGTTTACTATCAGCCATTTTATTAAATACTAGATGGTTATCTAGGGCACATACTCATTTTTAAATGAAAAGAGGTAGAAAGACCTATTTCATTATATATATATATATATATATACATTGTTAAATATGCATTTCTCAATAAATAGAAAAATAGTGGAAAAACAAGTAGTATTAAATAAGAGACTAAAATGCTTTATGATTTGAGTTCAAGTCTTTGGCTTGGCTGTCACACGTATTATCCAAAACTAGTCTCGCGATCGGACCAAAGCAGATAGTAATATTAATAGAGGAAAATGAGATTTTTTTTTTTTTTTTGTATAAATTATACAGCAAGAAAATAGTATAGGGTATGAACTAGGGTTTTGGGGTGGTGGTGCAGAGTGAAGCCCACACGACGTTCAACATTCTGGGCTCTTTCTCCACGCTGTCTTCTTCTTTTTCCTTCTCCAAGAATTCTAAATCATTTTGTCTTTGAATTTACTCCTCTTCTTGTTTGTTTCCAATAATACTTCTATTTTATCAGTACTTGATTGATTTTTATACATGATTCTTTTCTGTTTTTTCTTGTTGAAACTTGAAACAAACCTCGCTATTATTCTTTCCTCGAATACTTTTTACATAGGTCCTAATGAAAAGACATTTTAACAATCAATTTTACAATATCGTCTATACGTATTTTTTTGCTTAAATTTGTTCAGTTAGTTCACTTTAATTTACATATAAGTTAAAAAGGTTAACTCGGTTATCGATTATATAGTCATATATATTTTAATTTTTTTTTTATAATAAATAGATGTTATAATAAATTTTGGCCCTAAATTAGAGAAATTCACTTGACAAAGAAAGGACTTCATCATCCAAGTATTAATCAAAATACAGGACAGATTGCTACCAATACATTTTCAGCCATTTAAATAACAACAAATAACAAATTGTTCAAAATAAACAATGTACCTACTAGATTTAACTAACTTACCTAGAAGACTTAACTAAATTAATGTATACGAAAAGAATGAAGTAATGAACACAATGCATCAAAATCAAGTATACGAAAGGTAAAATATATCATGAAGCCATATTTTATACACTGAAAAAAGTGATAAACATCATATCAAAAGCAGCAATAATAATACTAGTTTCTAATGACTATGGACATAACCTGATAATGTTTCACGGTACCCAATACTATATAACAAAAAATACATTTTTTTTTTTGCATCTATTAATTATAGTATATTGTAACGAGACCATGCCCTTCAGCGAGTATGTGCGTAGCTGTTGGTCCATAAAATGTAATAATTTTATGGTGAAGAATCATATGATAGGAAACCATTGTTGGAAGAAACCTATAATCATTACCTTTAAAATAAAGTCAGTGTTTCATGTTCAAAAGGCCTTTGAAAAAGCTAAAATCATTTTCATCTTGACAAGCATGGCTCATTTAAAACAAAATCAGTTAGTTACTTTGGCTTTAACTATATAGTGTGATAAAAAAAAATCTTTAATACCAAAAACATATCAGCGAATCTGAAGGAAACTTCAGTATATAGTAAAATTGGTATAAGAAAAATTGTGAAGTGATATAAACTCATAGAATTAGAAAACATCTATAATTTCAATTTGTACCCCAAAATTATTTTTAACATTTTTTTCTTATTATGAAATGAAACATTATAAAACTTGAGAGTTATGATATGATCATATTACTTGCAAATTGCAATACCAATGAGAATTTAAAATTGGGGCTGTGTTGCTATTTTCAATCCCATTAAAAATATATAATCCGCTGAAGAATTTCATAGGTGATATATAAACTCTTTACGGTTCATAAGTATTAATTAGTCTTATAATATTGATACGTTAGCATGAAAATTAAAACGTATACATATTTACACTTTCTATAATATGTGATAAGGGAAAAATGCAAAAAATGACTTATTTAATATTTGGTAGAAAAACATGATTTTTTTAATTGCCAAATACTCAAACTAATTTATAAGTGACAAAAAATACATTAACTATTTCAATTATTCAATTTTCTACTTATCGTGTTACGGTTTTTAACAACGATAATATAATCCTAAACATCTTTATAATTACAATCTCATGAAAAAGTTTGATTTTTACCATAGCTATAATCATAATAATTTTTTCTCTTTAGATATCTTAATCTTATATTCAAATGTTATTTTCTCAACTTTAAATTTTTGTTATGATTATAAATTTAGAAGAAACGTCGTTAAAAATAGTAACAATGATAAATGCGAAAGTTGAAAAATCGGAATAGTTTATGTATTTTTTATCACCTATAAAATAGTTCGAGTATTTGTCTGGTAACAAAAAAAGTTTGTATTATTTCTGATAAATATTAAATAAGTCATTTTTTGGTATTTTCACTTAGGAATTTGTAACCATGATCAGACCTTAATCTGTCAATAATATGCCAACCATGCACCATATCAGTTGAACTCAGATTCAAATATATACTGACGCTAGCTTTACACTTTCAACAAGCAGTTGAGTTACTATCAGTTGTCATATATATATATATATATATATATATATATATATATTATATCTATGTATGACGATATATATATGTATATAACCAGAGGTTGTCCTTTTACACGTGAATATGTGACTACACACAACAGATTTAGGCAAAGGTCTTCACGACCACATCATTACATATGTATGTGTAAATACATACATACGTAATTCAAGGGTCTTTAAGCATGTGTGAAATAGATCATGATTCATTACAAAAGTGTTCTTCCGTTTTTAGGTTTCATGTAATTTTGTGTGTGTGTATATGATTACTGGCCTATTTGTATCCCGTGATATATTGGGAGTAAGGTCGAACTCTTGTACCAGGACTAGCCTAACAATCTCTGTAAGAGGTTTTCAATTTGGAAATATTTATGTAATTTAAGCAGAGCACAAGTGATATAATTAGAGAAAACAAAGTGTCCACTAGTTTTTTGCTGTAATTTTAATTAATAACCAAAATTGGAGTACAAACTGAATTATGGGAAATTCGACATGCATCTATACATAGTAGTGTACAGCAATAATAAGAATTATCAAGTTATCTTATTTCGATCAGGTAACTAGTAGATTATCATTACCTGGTTAATTAGTCATTAAAAATCAATGAAACGAATGTTTTGTAATATTATAGCAAAGGTCCTTTTTGACCAAATTTTACGAATATAGGCCTGTCATATCATTTTGGGGTATGAAAACCTAATCTCAGTGAAGTGGTGGCATAGAACATCATGAATTGTATGAATTAATGTATAACGTAACATGCCCCACTATGCCGGGGATTTTATAATTGTATGGAATGTTTAATACGAGAGAATATGACTAATTAACTACACATTCGCTAGCTAGCTAGCTGACATCATCCATTATTATTATCTTTAAGTGAAACGAAACCAAACACAACTAACTTTAGTAATTAACTGTTATGTGAGAAGAAGCTTATTGAATAAATTACCGTATGACTGAAGATTTTTGGAAAATAAGACATGGTGACATATAAAAAGATAATAGTATTAATTAATCCGTAACTAAGTTTAACCATAATTAAGGTCCATAACTTAATGATTAGATGTTTACCAGTATCCGTCGTTCAAACACCATATTAATATTTCATTCATCATCCATAATAATAAAGCATGCACATAATTGTGTTTGGTCTATGATCCGAAGAAATGTAGACAATTCAAACATTAGTGCACGAAATGTTGTCTTCCAAAATGAATATAAAGATGCAATATTGCAAATATGAAACGGTGACGTGTGATGAGGTAGGTCTTATGGAAGCAAATATGAAATATAGTAGTATAAATTAGTCTTCTTGTATATGGAAGTGCTTGCCCATGTGTGTGTTTGTGGTCTTTTATTGTGTAATTTTTGGATTATAGATAAAATAAATAAAAATGTGTAAGCATATAAGAAATAAGTAAGCATCACTTTGTGGTCACACGCATGGGTTGTCTCTGGTCCCTTTGCGTTTCCTTTTTTCACATTTGTGGCCATTTGTAGCCTTCTTATGTCACCCCTTTACATATATATTATATACACACATGTATGAGTGTGTTTGCACTTTCTTAATATTTTAAGGTTTTTTTTAAAGTGAATATAAATTCTTTAATAGAAAAAAAGTTTGGTTACGATTTGTGAACATTATCCCGGGCGGTGGGTGCTCTTTTAGGGCTTTGATCATCATGACGCCATGCTTACTCCACTCATTTTACGTCTTAGACTTACATATCATATTCATAATTCATTATACAACTTATTAACTTAACATGTTGCAATAAATTGTCTTGTTCACTAAGAAAAATAGTTTTTATAGACAAATTAACTCAAACAACATACATTATACATGTTTACAACTTTCTAATCTATAAACTATAATCTCTAAAACTTTGGTATGTCACTAAATTTCAACTCTTAATCTAAAAGCACTACTATCATCTTGACCGAATCTACCATTAGACCAAATTCTTCGTAGTTATTAGTTGCATAAGATATGGTACGATGTCTACCTCTAACGTCATAAATTAAATATATCAATGTAAATATTATATATATATCAGTGCTCTAAAAAAGATCATTTAAGACTATATATCGGCCAAAGGAAACAAGTTTCGACATAAAATTATCAAAGTAACAGTTATTCTATTAATATGGTACTCTTATCATATAATTCGTTAGCAGATGATCAACTATTGTTAAAATGACGATAAGAAAAACGATGGGTATGGTACTGTTAAATTTTAAGAATTTTTAAAACTGTAAAAAATAATTGTTAGCAAGTAGATTAATATGTTATATATATATAAATCCTAACATATATACTCTAGTGAAATAATTATTTATTCATCTCAGATCGAATCTCGCTGAATTTTTGATCGGTTCTATTTGTTATTAGACTCTAAAGTCATTGACATTGTATCATAGATTATGATATTCCAAATTGATTAGTAATGAATAGAGTGATTTCTATCTTTTATGTATTATTTTCAAATTTTGACACTCAAACATGTTTCTTAATTCGGTTTGGCTCCAATAATATAAATTATAAAATGTTGTTTGACAAACTTTTTTTACTTTTCAAATTTCGCATGTTTCTGGAAAGGCTTTAGTTGGACGTACTGTGTCACTTGTGGATTTGTAATAGAAACTTTTTTTTTTTTCATTATAAGCAGTTGTTTGGGCTTATATCATATTCGGCCAATTAATCATTTTGGGCTAATATGTCATTTTCTGAGTCGGGTAGGTCGATGCCTTGATACATGTGTTACAGTTCTTTTTTTTTTCATTAATTGCATATGTTTTCTGTTGAGGACCTTACTTGAACAAGATACTTAAACTAGTTTACTGGTACATTTTCAAGAATTAACTGTCGGTGGCTGTGAACAAAGTAAAACTAATAATTGTACTTTAGAGAGACGATTGTGTCTTCTTTATTTATTTAATTAGTGTCTGTACTCGGATGGTTCATAATTGTTTTTTTATAAGAAAGACAAAGAGTATCTTATAATCTTTATATAATGCATTGTTAAGAGAAGTTACTGCACCATAGATGTAAGTTTTTGGAAAAACATAATTGATATACAAAGTCTTTTGCTTTAAATTTGTTTTAACACGGTCCAGGGCCGAAAAAACTTATACAGCAAGTAACGTCAAGAGAAAAAAGCACAATAAGTATGATGTTACTTTGCCGATCATATAAAAACAAAATCAAGGTAAGACAATTTATAAAAGATAGTTAAACGGTACGAGAATATAAGATAGTCCGTACGGTACGGATGGCGAACTGCTGGTTCCCCGAGGATCGACCTTCGAGCCCGATCCCTCCCTCAATCTTGGTTGAGGGCAGATCCAACCGTCCTCCTCCCTTCCCCCCTGACCCTCCTGATCCTTTCACCCTTCCCTCCCTCTCTGATTTTCCCCCTCTTTCCCCAATTTCTCCGCCCACAAGCTCCCCCAATTCTACTCGATCTGTACTTTTTGATATGGAGAACACCATACTGGCTCTTCCAGCTCATCACAAATCCACTCCTGTGGTAGTGAATCCTCAGGCGCAGGCAATACTCAACTCCTACTATAACAGTATGGGCCAAAACCCTAGATCTACAAAACCGGATACTGTAACAAAAGGAAACTCTGTTGCCCAGACTGATGGTCTCCTTGGCACTCCACCACCAAAGGTTGTTAGGCGTTTCATTAGTCACTCGCAAGCCTCTGACTGTCTTCCCATCACTAGTGCTGCCCCGCTAGTTACCCTCCCCTTGCCGGTGGTCACAACCCACCCTTCTGCAGCTAAACCGGCTGTAAACACCTCCGATTCCTCTTCCTCTAGCCCCATTACTGTCATGCCCCAACCTTCATCCCCAGCTATCCCCCGCCCTGCCCCCTCTATCCCCGTTATTCCCATCCCCGTTCCTGCTCCGGCCTCTGTTCCTCTCGACACTGCTCAACAAAAGGCAAAGGATCTTACTTCTCAGACTTTAGCACATAGACTAAAAGCTGCTGAAGATAGATCGCTTACCAGACTAGCCCCAGTGGATTTCTCTGCCAAAGGGAAGCCCCGTATTAGTATTCCTGACTCTGTGTTCCAAGAGGGTGCAGACATCCACAGAGACTTCATCGTAGGCAGATTCAAAGGCCGGCTCCCTACATATAAGCATATTCAGAGTGTGCTTAGTCATATTTGGGGTCGTGGAAAGAGACTTGAGATACATCTAAATCATTCTTCTAATTCCATGTTAGTTCGGGTGCCAAATGAGTACCTGAGGGAAAGATTCTTGAGAAGAAGATGTGGTATGTAGGCGAGTGTATGTTTCTTGTTGCCCAATGGGACTCTTCTGGCGGTGAGAAGACTGATCTCGATGCTATCCCTATTTGGGCCCACCTCAAAGGCATGCCGTTTGATTTGATGCATCGTAAGGGTATAAGCATGGTAGCAGGTTTAGTAGGAGAGCCAAAGGAAATGGATGAGTTTACAAAAAACCTAGTAAGCTTGTCAGTTGCGCATGTAAAAGTTGAAAGAAACTTAAATGAGCCTCTACCTTCCTCGGTTGAGGTCGTGCGGGATAGTGGAGAAGTCATTACCATTGATGTTGAGTACCCCTGGGTTCCACCTTCATGCTCCCACTGCCATGAAATTGGGCACATCATCAAATATTGTCCTTTGGTGACACCTTCATGGACCCAAAAAAAGCAGACAACATCAACTAACAAGCCAAACGCACCTACTCCAGTAACCAAAGGCAAAGGAAAAATTACTACTGACCTCGCCAAGCATAATGACGTCGCGAGTAGCTCCTCTGCCTCACTTCCACTCTCTGGACAGCAAGGTCCTCAATCCAACTTGCACCTGGACTCTGAACCTTTTGTTGTGCCTTCTACCTCTAAACCTCCATCCAAACCTATTACTGTATCTACTACCAAAAAAACTCAATCTCAACCTAGCCCTAAAAACTCTTCCGTCCCACTATCCAATCAATCATCTAGCCCTAATAAGCCATCTGTTCCTCTAGCTACCCTGCCCAAAACTGCAATCTCTACATCCAATTCCTTCGATCTTTTAGCCTCTTCTACTTCATCCTTGAAGCTTAAAAACCCTCTGAAACCCCCCCCTAAGTGATCCCAATCTCCCTAACCCTTTGCCCATTTCCACTTCAACCTCTTTTTGCCTTTCCTCGTCTGATATGATCATTGACTCACCAGTTACTAACCCTCTTATCGTCGCTTCTGAGGATAAGCCTCCTTCTTGTGAGGGGCTTCCTCTTACTCATTAACCCCCTTTATTTTCCCTATGTATATAAAACCTTTTTGTTGGAATATCCGCGGTCTAAATGACACGGATAAACATCGGCCTTTTGCTAACTGGCTTGCTTTTAATAAGCCAACTTTTGGTGCCCTCATTAAAACCCATATAAAGGAAACAAACCTGAACCATATTATGAATAGTGCCTGTCCAGGATGGAGTTTTACTTCTAATCACAATTCCGTAGAAGATGGGAGGATTGTTGTTATTTGGAAAGCGCCTGCTTCGGTTACTGTTCTGCATCAGTCCAAGCATCTGTTAACTTGTGAAATAACAATTCAAGGAGGCCATCGCTTTGTTTTCACAGTCATTTATGCCCCAAACCTGAGTGATGAAAGAACTGCCCTCTGGTGTGAACTCCTAAGCTTGCATCAAAGCCTCTAGCTTGATGCTTCACCATGGGTCCTTTGTGGAGACTTCAACCAAATCATTCACCCTGCAGAACATTCTAATCCTATTGTTAACCATCTTACCTCTCGAATGTTGGAGCTCAGGGACTGTCTTCTACAGCTAGAACTCTTTGATCTGCGCTTTCAAGGCCCCTTCTTTACCTGGTCAAATAAAAACCCTCTTAACCCGATAGCTAAAAAGCTTGATAGAGTATTAGTCAATAACCTCTGGCTTACTCATTACCCGGATAGTATTGTCTCCTTCCTAGCGCCTGACATATCTGATCACTCTCCTAGCCTTTTGAACCTATTTGCCCCTCTCCCCTCAGCTGGAACCAAGCCTTTCAAATTCTTCAACTTCTTAACCACTCACCCAAAGTTCCACTCAACGGTTGAATCTGCATGGAATCTGGCTGGAAGCTCATTTCCTCAGGAACCCTGTTTGTCAACATTGAGTGCCAAGCAAAAATCTATAAAGAGTGACTTAAAAACACTTTCGAGAGAAAACTTTTCAGATATTCAAAATAGAGTGCGAGAGACTAACTGTTTGCTTCAATCTGTGCAGGTTCAAGCTCTAGCTAGCCCGTCACCTGCATTGTTTGAGCAAGTGAAACTAATTCAGACGCAATGGGAATTTCTTAGAAAAATTGAGGAGGCCTACTTCCGGCAACGATCAAGAATCAACTGGTTGAAAGAAGGAGACTTAAATACTACTTACTTCCATCGAGTGATGCAGATTCGAAATGCGTTTAATGCTATCAGATCATTTACGTCCCTATCTGGATCCATTATTGATGACCCTCTCGAAATGAGTCTTCTGGCAGTAAACCATTTCAAGTCTCTGTTAGCCCCAGCTGTTCTTCGACCAGTTAATGCTCCTCCGTCTTGGTTCAGGAACATTCTCTCGTACCGTTGCTCCCCTGCAGTTATTCAAGCAATGGTAAAGACCCCAAGTGAGGAAGAGATTAAGAAGGTAATGTTCAAGTTAAATGCGAATAAAGCACCTGGTCCGGATGGGTTTACCTCAGGGTTTTACAAGGCTGCGTGGGCACTGCTAGGGAAGGATGTCACCTTGAGTATCCTCAAATTCTTCAACACTGGTTTCCTTCCTTCTGCGGTCAACGCTACCATTTTAGCACTAATCCCCAAGTCTCCAGGCGCCTCTTGTGTCTCTGACTATCGCCCCATTTCTTGCTTGAACACTCTTTACAAAGTAGTTTCTAAGTTGCTTGTTGCCAGGTTGAAGCCTGTTCTCCCTAATCTGGTGCAAAGGAATCAAACTGCATTCATAAAAGGCAGGTTACTAGTGGAGAATACCATGCTAGCAGCTGAAATAGTGAATGGCTATCAGAAACAAAGCGGCCCTAAGAGATTAACTATCAAAGTAGACATTGCTAAGGCGTTTGACACAGTAAGGTGGGAATTCATATTTAACTGTTTAAGGGGAATTGAGGTGCCAGAGCTTTATCTTCGGTGGCTCAAAGCTTGTGTCTGCACACCTTCCTTCTCGGTTGGCTTCAATGGACACGTCCATGGTTACTTCAAGGGTTCAAGGGGTTTGCGTCAAGGGGACCCCCTCTCACCATACCTTTTCGTTCTGGCTATGAATTGTCTCTCGGTTTGCCTTGATCAAGCGGCTGAAGAAGGGAAAATAAACTATCATCACCGCTGCTCAGAAATAAAGCTAACTCACTTATGCTTCGCTGATGACTTACTGATCTTCATTGATGGGTCTGCATCATAGTTGCAGAATGTTCTCCAAGTGCTTAAAGAGTTTGAAGCGGTTTCAGGGCTAGCGATCAGCCTTCCAAAAACTAGCTTCTTTACCTCCGGATTATCTCAGCCTGAAATTGACAACTTAGCAGCCACCACAGGAATTAGTCATGGACAATTACCAATTAGATATCTAGGACTCCCTCTGTGCACAAAGAAACTTACCTTGCTTGATTGTGCGCCTCTAATTCAGAAGGTAAAGGGTCGCCTTACTGCTTGGTCAACGAAGTCTCTTTCATTCGCAGGAAGGCTCCAAATGTTGAACTCTGTCATCGCTGGAATCTCAAATTTCTGGTCTTCAGGGTTTGTCCTGCCAAAGAAATGTATAAAACAGTTAAACTCTCTCTCAAGTGCATTTCTATGGAAATGAACGACGGAGGGGCATCACTCAGCTCGTGTAGCATGGGATACAGTCACCCGGGAAAAGAAGGAGGGAGGCTTGGGACTTAGGGACTTGTTTACTTGGAACAAAGCTTGCATGGTAAAACTAATCTGGCTCCTCTTCTTCAGGTCTGGCTCAGTTTGGGTGGCATGGTTTCGAAGAGTAGTACTGTCGAATGATTTGAGTTCGTTTTGGACTCGAAAGCCTTGCAGTCGTTTCTCCTGGTTAACAAATAAGCTGCTTAAGATTAGAGATGTAGCCTATACGTGGGTCAAGTTCAAACTAGGCAATGGAAAATCTTGTAAATTCTGGACTGATAATTGGTGCAGGTTAGGAAAAATGCTATCATACCTTCAAGGAAACGGGCTGTATCAGATTGGTATTCGACGAAGCACATGTCTTGCTGACCTTTGGAGGCAAGTATCTTGGCATCTTCCCCCTGCAAGGTCGGAATCTCAGGTCAATGTCCATATTGAACTTTCAACAATCACATTAACTGAGGAAGATGACTCTTACCAATGGTGGATTGATGATTGGTGTAAGTCTCGTCACAACACTGGTACCATTTACCTTGCTCTTAGGGGTGTCTTTCCCACTGTTCCCTGGCATAGCATCGTCTGGTTTTCAGGTGGGATTCCAAAGCATAATTTTCTTACTTGGCTGTTTGTTTTGGATCGCTGTCCGACAAGAGACCGTCTCCTGAGCTGGGGACTTCAAGTAGACTCTAACTGTCTACTCTGTGCGTCTATGCCTGAGTCGCGAGATCACATCTTCTATCAGTGTCAATTTACTTGGGCGATCTGGTCGGAAGTTGCTCGCCGATGCAGTTCTGTACCCTTCTCCTCCTGGACCCAGACGATTGACTATCTCTCACGCTATAGAGGATCACGGGCGGCCAAGATGCTTCTACTCATCGCTTGGCAGGCAGTCATCTACACGATTTGGACAGAACGGAACCACCGACTACACCGAAGCTCCTTCAAATCTGCCGATCTTCTTCTTCGCCAAATTGACACCACCATCCGCAACAAAGCGTTGAGCTTTCGAGATAGTAATCAGGATCTCTCTCTATCCCTACTCCATCTTTGGTTCTCTACTGATACGTCTGCGGTAACTAGTTCATAAGGAACCCTAATCTCCCCTGTGATCTCTACAAAGTTCCACTCTCTCTCCATGCGTTTCGTCTGCCATTATTGAATACTGGCAGGCGGTTTAAATTCTTCAACCATATTACTGGTTTGATTCTAACCATTAGTTCGTTTCTAATTTTTGGTTACTCTGGTTCAGTTATGTTTCCTATTGTCTTGGGTTTCACTTTGGGTTTTAGATGTATTGGGTTTCCTACAAGGCTTTATAAAATTTTTATTTTTCTTTTGCCAGTTTAATTAAAAGCCTTTTAACAAAAAAAAAAAAAAAAAAAACAAAGAAAAAAAAAACGTCAAGAGAAGAAAATAAAAGACAAGCTTGGGGTGATTAGCCAGTAAATAATATGAAATTGAAAAAAAACAATAATGACCTTGTACACAAAAGATATAAATTACTGTCTTTTCATTGTTTTTGTTTTTTTTTTGTCTAACCCTTTTCAAATAAGTTGCACATATACAATATCATCTATAGTTTAAAATTAGTATACAAAATCTTCATTTTAGATGTTCTAATACAGTATTCAACATTATCTTATAACTCTTAATTAGGGTGACGTGTTAATTTTCCCTAACAACTATCGTATCAAAATAGATAGAACCCAAACAATTCAACTCCAAAGTTCGAAACCTATTCCTCTTCGAATCAAAAATTCGAAACCTAAATATCCCCCCCAAATAATTCTTAGCATATTAAACTACATAGCTTATTTGCTAAAAAAATCTTCATACAGTATTTCTTACAACTGTATAAGATGTTACTATAATCCTATCATCTCTTAACCAAAATAACTGTTTTCAAGCATTTAACCAAAATAACATTTCAAATAAATTTATCGTATTAATAACCAGACATATAGTATGAAATCTTGTAATAAAACATTTCTATTTTTATTCTATCTGCTCTCTAGTTACAGTGATCCTTTTTAAAAATTAAAATATAAGAAATCGAAATTATACAAACTCCCAAAAATATTATTTTATTTCTATTTTCGGTAACAGTGAACCGTCACCCAAATTTCGTAATTCCAAGAGAAACACCAAAAAAAAAAAAAAAAAAGAATCATTAAGCGAATCGTAACAGAATATTCCGGTGAGAAAAAAATCAATCACGGCAAAGCACAACCACGGCGAGAAAAACCTAACCGTGATCTATCTCTATCGAATTCAAACAAGAAACCTTGCTGCATCAAATTCCCGATCACCGAGAATCCAACTTTTGGATTCACCGATTGAATCGCCAGACACTGAACCTGCTCCTCCGTCTCGATAAAATAATTCCTCGGCGGCGGAACGAACACCGCACCACCGGTAAATTCGAATTTCAAACTCGGCAAGAACTTCTCCGGTTTCGAAACGCCGGAGACGTTTAAACACAGATCAAATCCCGGAGTCAGTTCATCGGCGTTAGGGAGCTTGATCCGTCGTCGAATCGCCGCTAAAACCAATCGATATGCCGGATCGGCTAAAAACGCTAAGGTTGTCCCGGAGTCCACGACGGTTCCGCCGTTACCTGAAGTGTCGATCTCCCAAATCGAAGGATCGATTCGTAGCTTCGCACCGTTGACGGAGACGGATCTTAATTTAACGTAGTAAAACGTCGGAGAGAACGGATTCGTTAGCAACGGGGTGAAGAGAAGCTTCGAAACGGCGTTAATTCGTTCTCCTCCTCTTCCGCCGCCGTCACCGATGATGAGGTAACTCGTAGGCGGCGGAGAGATAGTGTAATCCATTAAGCAATAAGAAAATTTGTTACCAAAACGACGACCCAACTGAGAAGCAAAAGAAATAGGCCCACGGCCCAAGCCCATTACTCCATGAGCTCCGTTAAAACTCGTACCCGATACGGATTGACCCGAGATCCGAAACCCGCATCCGAAAGCGACGTTTTTAAGTTTCGCCTCTTTACCAGAGCTTGTCTTCAACGACGTCGTCTCTCTACCGAATAAACCTGAAGTTAATGAACCGTCTGCGTAGCCATATTCGTAATGACACGTGGAATGGATCCGGGTGTGGTTACATTTCGGAGCCCGACCAGGTTGAGGTACTAAACGGCAAACCGGGTCGTAGCAATGAGCGGGAGAAAACGTTGAGGAGTGGCGAGGGAAGAAGACGGTGGCCGGAGAATGATGCGAACAGTTCCGGCAAGCTGAGCATTTCACCCAAACGAGATCGCTTCCTGTATCGGCGATTAAAAGTAAC
Source organism: Camelina laxa (assembly GCA_024034495.1). Classification (NCBI taxonomy): domain Eukaryota; kingdom Viridiplantae; phylum Streptophyta; class Magnoliopsida; order Brassicales; family Brassicaceae; genus Camelina; species Camelina laxa. The sequence goes on from CM043882.1 coordinate 29,071,198, forward strand.
GACTGAGGCGGTTGACCGATTCGAAGATCCACAAAGTATTGACCCGACCCGGAAGATGCGCCGGAGACCACCGGAGATTTAACGAACGGTATGGGTTTACGGCGAAGAGAGAGGAAATGGAGACGGCGAGTGTCTAGAGCCAAAGCTTGCGTCGGAGAAGGAAACGGAGATTTGCGTAACAACGGAAGCTTTAAGTACTTGCCGTCGTTTCTCACGGCGGCGAGATTCGCCGGCGGGAGGAGGAACAGAGAGAGGAAAGAGCAGAGGAAGATAAGAGGAAACATTGTGAGAGACAGAGACAGAGAGAGAGAGAGTGAGAAGGGTTTTGTGTTATTTTGTGTCTTATGTTATGAAGAAGAGGAAGAAGAAGAAGAAGACCGTATAAAAATACGGTATTATGTACGTATTTTGTCAGGTTGTGGTCGAAATATATAGTTTAAATACAAGTACATTGTAACGTGAAGACTGAAAGATATCTCTGTTTTTGGGGGTATCATCAAGCTTTGGCTTTTGCAATAAAAACTCTTAGCTGTCTAAATGTGTTTTTGTTTTGTTTCTTTGTTCCTTTCACTTTAGTCTTTATACATTTTTTTAATCATTGATTCGATTGAGGGATAATATCTAACACAAATTTTTGTAGTTTTTTTTACGTGTGTTTTTTTGTTCATATTTTTGTTTTAGTTTTTAGAGGAGTGTTATTGATGCCAAAATGGTTGTTTTGTAGTGTGATTGTGTAATCTTAGTCTTAGATCCGTGAATTTATTTCATTTATTATAAGAGAGGGTCGGTTTATATTAGATTGTATTATTATGATAATAAATTTGTAATTATACGAATACAATAATAATAATAAATGTAGATCTTGTTTGGACGTGAAAAGTACTATACCCAAGAAATGGACCCTGTTTGTTAGGTGGTGGCAGAAATACTTTTAATTTCCAAATATATATAAAACATGATTATTATTTCTTTATACGATTGCATAAAATTACAAAAGAAAAAAATGAAACTTGTCCTTGTTTTTATTTGCTGTAAATCTAGTAAAAACCATTATTAGTTTTTGTTTTGTACTTTTTATTCATCATACATGGAAAAATAAAAGTTTTGCCAAAAATATTGATAAATTGAAAATGATAAAAACATTAAAGAGTGAAGAAGATTCGGGCGATACTTTGCATGGCTGCACATGATATGAAACATGTGACTTTTAAGACAAACCACAATTATTTTATCTTTCTTTCAGTAGTTTGGGAGATTACAAATTTATTGCGAATTTATTATCTCCAAATATCGTAAATAAAAAACCAATTTTTTTTTAATAAAAATCATTTGTAAACCTAAACACAAAAAAATGTATTTTTTTTTTTTACAATAATCTATAAAAAATCACTGTACTATAAATCAAGTATGTGATAAAATGATACAGGGAGACAGAGAAGAAAAAGAAAGTAATAAAACTCAGTTTACAGATTCTTCTTCATTGTTATTATTATTATTGTTGTCTGCTCCACTCTCAGTTTTGGCTCTGCTTCTAAGCTCTTCAAATGCTTTCATGCTTTCTGCATCAAACCCTCCAGCAAACTGCACAATAAGCATTTTCAGTTAATATACATCAAAACACTTGAGAAATAACTAGTCATTTTAATTTAATTACTTTGTGTTCTGATCTGAATTTAGTTTTGTTTATACCTGATGGACTCTAAAAGCAAAACGAACACCTTGGAGAAGCAAGAACTCTCTGTTTGGATCTTTATCAGATCCACTCACTGAATCAAGCTCATAAGCTACTCGTTTCATGTACTTCTTCGCGAGCTGAACTGACGAAAGCTTGATCTGTGTTGTGTGATGAAACATAAACAAAAACAAAACAGAGCATTTTCAAGATTGTTTTACAAGGATTTCGCAATCCAAAGGAAAGAAAGAACAAATGTTTTTTTTTACCTTCCCAACGACGCCAGTATCAGATAACCAATCAACTGGAATTCCGAATTCTTTATACCGTGAAACCGCCATGTCTCTTGTACGTAAAAGCGCGTATACACTTTGTTCAACCCTGTGAAAAAAGCAGACATTTAGTAAAGAAAGATATAGTGTCATGTTCTGTTTTTGTCTTGACATTTTTACTTACTTCTCTAGCAACTTGTACATCTTCTTCAAAGCAGGTTCACAAGGGAGATTAGGATCATCGACAAAAGAAGTAACTTGCTTCTCCAATTTCATTAGATCTTGATATTCAAAAGCTGCTTCTCGTAACGCATCAGCTTTACCTTCTGGCCAGTCAAAGTGTTTAAGAACTGCCCTTTCATCAACCTACTCAAAAAGATATTGATCCGTGAGTGAAAAGAACCGAAGTAGCTGTTAGAAAGTAATGTTGAAAAGAAGAGTTACTGACCAAGAAGGAGAGCTCTTCATCTAGCCAGCTAACGAAAGCCAAGAGATCTTCTATACTGGTGAAAGAAGCAGCTCGAACTTCAGTTGCTAACGACTGTACAAAGTCCCCTTGTGTCTCTACATCTGCTTTTACCTGTAGTCAAGTTAAAACAATTGTTTCAGTGTTTAAAAACCAGTTGCAGTAAACATTATAGTGAAAGTGCAAACTTACTGCTAAGAGGAATGTTGATCGATTCTCGATTTCCCCAATCATATTGTTCCTAGCTGCTGATGAATTACCAGTTCCTGAAGAGACCAAAGAAGTTGCCCCTTCTTTCTTCGATTCACGTTTCATCAATGACTGATAAAACTCAACAAGCTCAGGAGCACGGTGAACTTTGCTCCCTCCTCCTGCTCCTCTTCCAAGTGCTCCAGGAGGCGGCGGTGGTGGTGGCGGTCCACCACCAGGTGGAGGAGGAGGTGGCGGTGGACCACCACCTGGTAAAGGAGGTCTTGCAGAGGGTAAATTGCTACTTTTACCATCTCCAGTTGACCTTGGAGGCGGGCGAGGTACTCTAGGAGGTCGTTTCTCAATGTCTACAAGCTTAATTTTGGCTACTGCTTGTGCGTTTTCACTGGCTTTGCCTTCGTTAGACTGATCATTAGACTGATCACCTGTGATAACTGAGGGAACCACAACTTTTTTCTCCTTTAGTTGAGCAAGTTTAGGAGGCAAAGCCACATTACCACCAAATCTCTCTGCTCTCGCTTGATCTGCTTTATGCTTAATGTGCTTCTCCCTTTCAACCGCCAACTTATGCCTGTCTTTGTACGCGGGATACTTCTCATCCAAAACATTGTCAACTGATTTAGACATTACTTGGAACGATGATGCAACGGAATTCAAAGCCTCATTAGGAGAAGAAGCTTGTTGTTGTGTTCTGATTCTTGGAAGATTCGGGGTTTCAGGGGTACCAGGAGCTGTTTCTTGATCCACTTGACCAAATGTTGTTATGGCTACTGATTCACCTGCGTTTCTAATCATCAAAGATTCTAATGGACCTCTCTGTTTATTCATGCTCGAGCTAAGTCTTCCCGGTGATCCTCCATAGAATGATCTTGAAGGTGATGACTGAACGCTAGAATCATCCTTGCTTTTGCCCCATCTTTTGAGTTTCTGTATCAATCCCGGTTTCTTGCTAAAACTACTTAACCTACTTGTGGAACTATCCATTGAAGCATTATCGAAATCATCGCTTCCGGGAGATGAAGGTTGAGAATAGTTGCTCTCTAAATCAGTATCTCCTTGACCACGCTCTGATCCAGCATACTCTAGCATTAACCGTTTTGCTTTTGCTTGAGACTTGGGACTTAGGTTCTTGCTTAAGTCACGAGCCGATATTTTACCAGCTGGTGTCTGGTAGTTTCTTAACTCATACCGTAAACATGCATTGACCCAACGAAGATAAACCAACTCCTCAACTTCACTAAATCTATTCATCTGAAGCCCTTCCACTTGCTTTAACAAGTCCTCATTGTTATGCTTCAAGTTATTAACCTCTTCTCTAACTTTCGCCACTTTGTCACTCTACAAGTAAAGATAGAAACTGTTACTCTACGAAAGAAAGAAACACTGATATGGAGTGGAATCATTACACTTACCTCAGTCATGTTTGAAAGAGCTGCAATTCTTGCTTCCGCTGAATCAAGTTTGATGGATAACTCTCTCTTCTCGTGTTGAAGCTCTCTGTTCTTTCTCTTGAGTTCCATAACTTCCACTTCCAAATCCTGTACAGCTTTTAGCTTCCTCTCCACTTCGGTATCTTTATTCATCGCGTCTTCTTCTTTCATTTGAAGACTCGACACATGCTGCTTAAGCAACAGTAACTGTCCTTTCGTCTGGTTAGCATCGAGCTGGATTTGCCTCTGCAACTCCTTGATCTTGTTTCTCGCCACCTCAAGCTCCTTCCTTACAATACCGTTTTGAGAAAGCTCTTCTTGAAGCTTTTTCCTCTCAGCTTGTAGAGAATTAATAGTGATGTTTAACATATCAATCTCCACAGTCTTGATCTTGAGCTGTCTTTGTAACTCAACGATGTCAGATTCTTGCTCTTTGAGTCCATAATATTCAAGCAATTCTCCTTCCAGTTTCACTTCTCTTTCTTCTAGCTCCTTAACTAACTGTTTCAACCTTTCGAGCTCACCATCGTTATAAGCCATCTCAACTTCATATTTCCTCTCTTTCTCTGCTTTCTCCAAGTTATTATTATCATCATCATCAGGCAATGGATACTCGATTTCACCAGATAAAAGATCTTCAAACTCGGGTAAAATATCATCATCTAAATAGTCCGAGAAACTTCCATGAGTCTGATTGATTACACTGTTGATCAGTTTCACCTCTTCTTCTTCTTCTTCCTTCTCTTCCTCCACCTGAATATATTATCCGACTTGTTACAACAAGCACATGATGAAACTAAACTTTTCAAAAGTACACTTACATTCTTATCGTTGAGATTGTTGTCAGGATACACAGCCTCTTCTTTATCGCCTCCTTTGCCATTTTCTTAGAGCAAAATGCAGAAAACATGAACGGTCAGATTCTATATATGGAGTGAAATGCAATAAAATGGGGAGTATAAGAAAAAAACACTACCTGATTGTTTGCTCGGTTTGGTGGGTTTAACGTTGTGCCGCTTAACAACAACTGCTGCAACGGAAGCAGCAACAACAAACCCTATCCGGACAAACATATATTAAAATCTTGAAATGGGAATAAATTCCCTTCCCCGTTTCATCTACAGAACTTGAAAAGCTCCTTTAAATTTTCACACTACCGATACAATAACTCAACCCATTGTTCCTTCAAGAGAAATCTCTAGTCCAAAATCCTGTTCATGAACCTTATGACAAATGGATAAACACACTTGTTCCTGTAAGAGACACTCTCAGGTACTGACAAAACTTTTAAGGAACTATGTCCACCCAAGGAAAGAAGGAAAAAAGTAAGACACTTATCATCACAAATTCGATCTTATCAGCTTTATGGACCTCTCAAGTCTCTTGCATCAAAAGCCAAAAATTTCAGCATTAAATAAATTGAAAACAACCACAATAATAGTGGTCTGTTTTTAGCTCAAGACAGATGAGGAAATAGACATGTATGGTAATAGATGGGGTCTTAAGCCATGACCAAGAAGCAACCGTAAATAAAACAATAATTTCTGAATTTATCCTTCTTTGTCAATACGGGTCAAAGCAAAAGATTGAGAATTATGTCTCTTTTTGTCAAAGCATAACTAAATACAGAAGATGGTTAAGATTATAAATTCATTGATTTATAAATCAAGACCAAACTACTTAATATAAAGATTATTGATCTCCAACTGGTATAGGTGATTGATTCATAAGGGTTTAGATTCTGTTGTGATGTTTGGGGACCAGTACCAGCGACCAAGTAGAGGTTGTTGCCACGCTACGTAGCAATTAACCAATTACAAGAAAACAGAAGATTGAAATTTAATTCGAAATGTCAAATTTTGTTTTGGTTAAAATGGTAGAGAAAATTGAAATCAGCCAAACAAGAATGGACTTTTCATTATCTTATCGAAAACTCCTTTTGCTCAACCATAGATTTCATTCACATGTTTGCCTTTTTAGCCTTATCTAAGAAAACAAGTGTGTGAATGAACAAGAAGAGATAACAAAAGAGAACAAGTTCTTGTAAAAAAGATGTAAGAATCTTACATGATATGGTGTGAAAACTCATATTAAACCCTTCACTAGATTCTGATTCCTTTTTTTTTTACCAATCTGCACATTGAAAATGAAGATAATATGGGTTTGATTCAGACAGTGCCAGGTAAGGATCAGGACAAGTGGAGAGAAACGAATTTTATCAAATTCACTGTTTTATTGTATGGCAGAGGAATTTTATGGTGGGAACAGCTCATAGAGGATAAATCTCTCAGAAGTCAGAACACACACACTTGCAAAGCAAAAAGACAAAGAACAACTCTAACTGTTTCTTGTCTAAGAAAAATTTGGAATTCATCAAAGATAAAACTTAGAGTTGCGTAAATAAAAGAGTTCTGAGAAACTTTCTTTTCTAAAACAAAAGACGTAAACTCTAAAATATGACCCAGTTTTGGTTTGACTGTTACTCTGCAACTGTTAACTACGAAACCCTAAAAAAGCTATATGTCTAAAGGAAGAAGCATAAAGTTTCGATTTTTAAGCAAACCCAGTTCGCTAAATGGGAGTGGAAGCATACCAGACTTCAAATTAGGCAAGATTAGATCGATTCTTACTGATTCAATCGACTCCTGGTGGTAGTTGGAAGAGCTCTGGACTTTGACAATGGCGTGAAGATTTCGTTTTATTTAACGGTTCTTGTGAATCGCTCTTCAAAATTTGAAATTTCATTGCTAAAGTGTTAGAATAAGTTCGAAGCGAATGATTAGATTCTTGGGTAACTATTCTCACTCCTTTTCGGCATTTTGAAAAATTATGAATTTGAAAGTTTACCCAATTTTATTAAGAATCTAGGCCATAAGTTCAAATTGGTTTTAAACCAAGATTGAAGAATTACATAGAATATAATCAGTCAAGGGTTTAATTGTCACCCCCTAAATAAACCAAAAAAACGTTTTTTGTTGGATTTGCTTAATTTCACATTCCAAACACTCATGACAATAAGAATCACCCAACAAACTTTTGTACAATCTCAAGAAGATTCAAGCATGGTCACTCCATTTCCATCTCCGTCCGGCTTCTTCCAGAAGCTTAGCTCTCGCTTGGCTAACCCTAGCTTCATCCTCTACCCAAGATCTGCATTTCATTAACACCTAATTGGTTAAAGATAATCTAAAGATCAAAACTTTACATCAAGGGTATATATAAATAACCATTACCTTAGAATCCGAAGAGCTTCGATTTCAGCTTCAAGGACAGATCTTTTGTCGACCAGCGATTCGAGTTTCGATTGTAAGTCACTTAACATCTCTTGTAACTTGCTGTGCTCAGTCAGGTAAACAGATTTATCCGATATTAGCCTCTGAGACATTTCATCAATCTCCTCACTCAAGCTTTGAAGCAACTGTTTCTGACATTCTATGGCTGACTTCTCTTTCAAACGCTCGGCAAACCACTTCTGCTGAGCGATTCTTTCATCTTCTAATTCACTAACTCTGGAGAGATTCAGTTCATCCATCTCAACTCTTCGAGATCTCTCTACCTGAAGCTTCTCATCCCAAAACTGACTTATTTCTCCTTTCTCTAGCAACTCGACTTTGATTCTTTCCATTTCAGCTTTCTGTGAGAGTGACTCTGCTTCTAACCGTGATAGCTCTGCTGAGATAGCTTTCACCATCTTACCGCTTGTTAATGCTACAGCCGCTTGTGCTTTTGTAACTGGTCTATTTGGCTGAAACCGCTTAATCCTACCTGTAAAGTTTGAAACTTTCATTTTTTTCTAGAAAATTATAGTTTCTATGTTATATAAAAACTCAGATTACTATAAAACTTAGATTACCAAAAACGTTTCTGATGGTACTCTGGTCACCCATCAAGAAGTCCAAGAAAAAGCCGAGGGCCATATCGGGATTGAGATTCTTCGTGTCTATATAATCTACCTTTGTCCTTGATATCTGGACTGTAAACAAGTCAGGCTTTTAAAAAGATAAAAAAGCATTTGATAAGCATCACCGTTATGCCTAAAATGTTAGTAAAACTTAATCACACCTCTTCCATAATTTCTGGATGGAAACCACACTCCAATTGAGCTTTCCAGTTTACCAAATCCAGTCGGGAAACAAAACTGCAGCCACCATATGTATGTTAAAACAATTAGAAATCAGTGAACAACAAGAAAAATACAGAACAGATGAAGAAAACTAATCTCCTTTATACCTTTCAGGATTAAAATTAATGTTTCCCAAGTCATCTCGAGAATCTTGGCTGCTGAGCTTGCTGGAAGTAATGCCTGCCTCTGCCAAGGCTGAATGAAAAATCAAAAAGAATAAATCAATTACAGAAGTTCTAATAACGTACTAAACCAAAGTAGAAATGTCTCTTATCGATTTTACCTTGAATGTACTCGAAGTCAGGGTCTGCAGTATTTATATCATTAAATGCAGGAATTGAGGAGCCAGCTAAAGCTACTGCTGGCACAATCCTGTGCATTGGATTTCTAAAGGCAAGTGAAACACAACGTGTCAGTCCACCACAATCACTAAGAGACATCATATTCAGAAAAAAATGTGCTCCAAGTATCATTACCTCTCTAATAACAAATTTGAACGAACTAGCCATCTAGCATACTCTCGCTTAGTACACAACTCGTCTGCCACTACATCATCCTCAATTATCTGAACAACTTAATTACAAGTGACATGTTCATGATCAGAGCTGGTCAATAAGGCTCAAACTAAAAGTCAAATAGTCTGTGTTGGGGCAAGTTTCAAGAAATAAACCTTTAGTTTCTTCAAAACTGCTATTGCCTCTTGTTGAGCTGCATCCACAGCAACCGGAGTGGTGACACGGTGAGTTTTTCCAGTAGATGCTAAAGTAAACACAGGAGAGTGAAGTCGAATTAAGACTTGTTATAGCAATTTGTAAAATATGTCTCAAAATTGACCAAAATTACAACTTACTTGTGTCAACAGTATCTGAAACATAGTCAACGGTTTCAGAATTAGCCTCAGAAGCAGAATTATTCTCATTATTGAACAGAGTTTCACTCTCTTCATTCTCACTCTGATCCAAATCAACACTTTGATAATGCATAGGATTACTAATGCTAAACCTAGAACCTGTAAAAAAAGAAACACAAAACCCAGAATCTCAAATTAAACAATCCTACAAAATTCAAGTCATCATCAAGGGAAACAAAAACAAAAGAGTTGAACCTTTTCTGGAGATTGAGAAGTAAGCAATAGTAGCTAATACAACAGCAAGTGAAGATCCAACACCAGTGATTACAACATTCCTCCACTCTGAAACCCCAAAAGAAAACAAAAGATTCAAAATCAAATTACAAACACACAAAAAGTTCATAAATTTCTTTGATTTTTCCCCACTAAATTAGAAGAAAGATGCTAACTTTTTTTAGTTTTCGAATGAGGAGAAGGGGCTGCTTCATCTTCAATGAGAGCCCAACCACCATATTTGTCTTTAGAAGCTTGAGAGACCCATGAAGTACCGGAGAGAGAAGCGACGATGCGGAATCTTGGCGGTTTGTGAGGAGGAGGAACGAGTAATGGGAGAGTGAGACGATGTCGTATAAGTAGTAAAGGTGTGGTTTTTGGGAAAAGGAAGGATGAATTTGGGGACTTTTTGACTGAGAAAGAGCTCATTTCTTGACTAGAGAATTAGGGTTTTTCTGGGGAGTGGATGCTTCAATGATCGAAGCAGAAGAAGCAGCGAGAGAGTAGATGGGGAAGGGAAGAGATGCTACGCTACTACTGTGTCTGTGATACATCAAAACTATCCTTCCAAATGATTCCGAGGGTTCCGGTTTGTGCTAATTCTAATCTCCGGTTTAGTCTCGGTTAAATCATTATCATCCTAATGATTCCGAGGTTTTGGTTTGTGCTTATTATCCGGTTTAGTCTGGTTTATAAGTTATAACTATCTTTTGAAAGGGAATCCCTCGTCATATAAACCCTATATATCATCAACTATGGAGAAATGGGCACTACTGTAGTATCTTCCTCAGATTCATTACAGTTTTCTCAAAACTCATTACTTATAAACTCATATTCTAAATTTATCATGACTGGTTTTTTACTAGATATAGGTTTAACCACAGCAGTTAAACAAACTTACTTGTTAAAAATTAAGAAAAATTTTCTGAAAATCAACAAAATTCACAAAATCTTCTCCATTTGTCATAATAAAGTTGCACATGCACCAAGGTTAAAAACAAAGTCTTAAACTCCACAAATGATTATTGATTTTTTTCTTTAAGTTCTTCATTTGTCATAATAAATTCCAAGCGAATGATTAGATTCTTGGGTAACTTACTCTCACATCTTTTTGGCATTTTGAAAATTATGAATTTGAAAGCTTCTCCAATTTTATTGTTTCCAATTTGGTTTAAACCAAAACTGAATTACATAATCAATTAGGGCTTTAATTGTGTCCCAAAAAACCAACAAACCAAGTTTTTTGAATTTGCTTAATTCTCAGATTCCAAACACTCATAATATAACAAACATCTCATAATATAAACACCCATCAAATGTGGAGGGATGAACATATCCTTAGAGACTAGGGGATGTTTGATTTTATTGGCCTATGATGGTATTAAATCTCTCCAAGCCTTTAGTTTTGAAACAGCCCTAAATGATAGAGTCAAGTTAATTACAATAAAATTGACTGAATTAACAAAAACGATAAAATCTATTGATTGACTAAAATATTATATTTCTAAAAAATTGATATTATTTTTGTGGCACTTGAGAATTGGCATTGTTGTCGACACAAAAACATAGACTCTCAGCAACGATTACATAAAAGGATTGGATAAGATAAGAACTATCGTATGCACTAGGTTTGAACTTAATGATGCAGTTATTTATGTTTTTCATGACTTTTAAACAATAAACCTTTTTCTCTCATCTTTAAATGTTTCTCGATCAAGTTCTGTTTTCTACTTTTATATTGTTCTACATTTATCCCTTATCTTATAGTAAGGTTTACTACGACTTATCAAATAATAACTTGAGTGTGTTTCATATTTTGTTTTCATACGAAATGTTTTTTTTTTATTTTTCTTCTTTAATTATTTGCAAGTAAAATATTTATAATTTAAGTTTATAAACTTTAAGTACCTATAAAAAAATAGTTTACATATTTAATGTATTTTTTTATTCTTATTTTATTATTTAAGATGTTCTAATCTCATCTTATTAGTAGAGCCGGCCATGACTATAAGCAAGTCAATCATCAGCTTGCGGCCGCTCAGAACTATATGAATATAAACGGTCGTTATTTTAGTAAAAGTATCATTAGTTCTACGGGTAAGTGCATGATTTTTTAAAAATTAAGAGATTCGAAGTTCTAGTTCCCTTAAAGACTTTTTCAGTTCTTTTATTCTTCTTTTTCTTAAATCAAATATTAGGTTGACAACAAAAAAATTTATGCTTGTAGCCACCAAATCTCTAGTGCTGGCTCTGCTTAAGGACCATTTGATATGTTTTGGCTTTCAGGTAATTTTTTTATTTTGTAGATTTTTACTATTATTTGAAGTAGTTAAGAAACTTGGTCATACTCCGTTATATATTTTATAATTGACATTTTAAGATAATAAACTTAATTTTAAATTTCTTTTTAGTCTATCGAGCATATTTTTTTGAAAGTTAATAATATATCGTCGTTTTTATAATTTATTAAAGTACATAAATTTAATATTTGACATTTTTACCATTAGTGTATATTATTAGACATAAAAAATCATGTGATGTTGGTTTTAACATATGAACAGAAATACTATGTTGTATCATTTAATTGTTGCAACATTCTATTAAAATTTTGCCACGTTCCCTGGTGAAATACTAGGAGTCTAATGTCGAGTTAGCTAAACAAAGCTTAATATCTGGCTGTTTCATCATGAGAAGACTTTAGTATTGTACCAAATGACTTCTGGCCGAAGCAAGGAGATATGATCGTGTTATTTAAATGGGTAGAGGATATGTATGTTGAGCCGTTGCGAATAGGTGTGTTGAATGCATAGATATTCCCGTAATTAACTAACAAATGCATGTTCTACAGAGCCAAAGAACAAAACCTATCAAATTGTTTATGTTTCAACATGTGTTGCAACCAAACCTTACAAAATCTGGCTACAGTGAACTATATAATTTATGGTAAAAAATGTGAAATGATAAAGCACCTTTATCCCAGTACAGAAACAAAAATGTGAAATAATCTGAAAAAAATCTATTAGGATATGTAGACAAATACAGTACTAGTTTTTATTTGGCCAAAGAAGATAGTGAACACACAAAGTCAACAATGACGTATCAAGTCACACACGCACAGTACAACGGTAAATTCGTTTTAATATGTCTATTAGTAGTAGTAGATTGCTACAAAGAATAATAAAGCACCTTTACCCCATTGTTTTAATAAACAAATCCCAATAATTAACTACAAATACTGTAAATGTCAAAGGCACATCTCAGAAGAGCTATAAGAAAACAAAAAAAAGGAAGAAAAATCATTGTCAATAATCAATAGACATTAAATTCAATAGCTTCCTTGATCCTTGTGCTTCCTCCATCCTATTTTCCACATTAGCCCTCTTCTTTTTCACATACACTACCTCAAAACACAACACAACACACACACAAATAAAAAGTAGAAGAAGTAAATACGTGTATGAGATATGGGAACAAATGCCACATTTACTTTTATGTGACAGAGACAACAACATATAACCAAATGTCTTTCTCGTTACAGTCCCTCGATTTCATTTTTTGTTTAATGTTACGTTTTTTGAGCTATAATATTAATAATAATGAGAAAACCCCATTGACTCCCAACGACCTCTCGCTCTCTCTTCAATAAATAATAGTAACACCAATTGATAAAGAAACCCAGAGATAACCTCAAACCCAAAAAAAAAAACCCACAAACCTTTGTTTTGTCTCACTTCCTCCAAAATGTCTTGGATTCACTCTGTTTTGTTCATTTTTTTAACTTTCCGGTGGTGCGTCGTCACTGGAGAATCATCTCCCGAGGTTACTGATGATGGAGCTCCCATGGAGAAAACAGAACAAGAAGCTCTTTACTCAGCTATTCAAGGATTCGTTGGTGATTCTTGGAATGGCTCTGATCTCTATCCTGACCCTTGTGGTTGGACTCCTATTCAGGTTTTTCTTTTCTTCCTTACTAAATTATTATTACAAGTCTTTGCTTTATGCTTATAGTTTCTTGAGAATTCTTGAATTTGTTTAAAAAGATTTTGAGAAAGATTTTGTTCTGTAGCTGTCTGAATAATTCTTTTTTTTTTTTCTTCAAAGTGTTTGTTCCACTTTGAAATTTCCATAATCAGTAAGTGAAAATTTTAAGCTTCAACGCATCAAAGTGTATGCTATTTACATATAAGATCCCATTTTTGTTTCTTTAAATGTATTTTGGAGTCAATTATATATGTACAATAATTGGCCCACAAACAACAAAATTCCTTTATTTTTTATTCTTTTCAATAATTTGAACCTTTTTTGTTTTTGGATTTTCAGGGTGTTTCTTGTGATCTCTATGGTGACTTGTGGTATGTCACGGATCTAACCTTAGGTCTTGTTCACGAAAACTCCCTTCCTTGCGCCACAAGTTTGGAGATAAAGCCACAGTTATTCAAGCTCAAGCACTTGAAATCTCTCACGTTCTTCAACTGCTTCACGTCGCCGATAACACTAGCTACAGAGGATTGGATAAACTTGGGAAGTAACTTGGAGTCTCTGGAGTTTAGATCCAATCCTGGTTTGAATGGTGAACTTCCTGAAACAATTGGTAGTCTCACGAAGCTGAAGTCTTTGGTGGTTCTTGAAAACGGGTTTAATGGGAATTTACCGGCGAGTCTCTGCAATCTAACGAGGTTACAACGGTTGGTTCTTGCGGGAAACTTGTTCAATGGAACGATACCGGATTGTTTCAATAGTTTTAAAGACCTACTGATCTTGGATTTGAGTCGAAACTTATTCTCAGGGACGTTGCCTTTGTCTATTGGAGAGATGGTTTCATTGCTTAAGCTTGACCTAAGCAACAACCAATTAGAAGGGAAGTTGCCTCAAGAAATCGGGTCTTTGAAGAATCTGACACTTTTGGATCTGAGGAACAATAGAATCTCTGGAGGGTTGTTCGAAAACATCGTAAAGATTCGATCTTTAACTGATCTTGTTCTATCAGGAAACCCAATGGGTAGTAATGACGATGACATGATGGGAATAAAGTGGGAAGATATGGGCAGTTTAGTCATTTTGGATCTGTCAAAGATGGGTTTAAGAGGTGAGATTCCTTCTGGTTTAGCAAGTTTGAAAAGATTGAGGTTTCTTGGTCTGAACGACAACAACTTGACCGGGACCGTCCCATCAAAAGAGCTCGAGACTCTGCCTTGTCTCGGTGCTCTGTACATTAACGGAAACAATCTAACGGGAGAGCTTGGTTTCTCAAGAAAGTTCTATGAGAAGATGGGGACAAGATTTAAGGCTTCAAAGAATCCAAATCTTTGTCAGCGTATCGTGTCAGAATCTCATCAGCAATGTGTTGGATTGAAGCCTTGCATGACGGAGAAGACAGAGGGTGGTTTGGTAATTAAACAAACGTGGAGCAACCTTAAGAAGGATGAGTCAAGTTCATCAACGGGTGTGATGGTTACTAGACATGTGTTGTCAAATGGGTTCATATGGGATTTGCTGCTTTCTCTTGTTCTATTATTATATTATTATTATTATTGATAATTTTTTTTTTTTTGGTTAGTTTGTTAACTTTTTGTTTAATGGTCAATAGTGTCGATGTGTTGGTTGATAGATTTCGATGTCGGTCTGTGCTTAATTAAGAGAAGAAAATCAAATCCTTCTTGGATGTAACAAGTCTGATTTCTTCAACATCTATCTTAATCTAAAAACTGCATATCTTTGTATTTTTATAATGTAATTTCCTTTTATAACTAACAAATTTGGGTAATAGTTTTAGTATTATTTTTGACAAGTCAAAAACTCTCGAGTCACGAATCACTTGATAACACATAATAGTGTTAAAATAAAACGAGAATCAAGACTTTTCGATTGACGTTACAATGTTAGACTGTATTAACATATAGTGAGATAGTTTGTTATATTTTTAAGTTTTCTTTAGCTTAAAGTCCACACATTATAATCATGTATATATATTGGACCATTCGTACATTCATTTGAAGATTAATAGGAATTATGTTTAACACTTTTTCTCATGATCACATGATCACACTGTATTTAACATATGGTTGTGTGATCAGAAGAAATGTTAAGTGTTTTAAATAAGCATGCAAAGCATTTAAGCATATATCCAAAGATAAGCTAACTTTGGTGTCTCAGGCTGTGTCATTGGTTTTAAACAGACAATACAAACCAAACCAAACAGAGCCTTGTACTGCCTGGAATTTTCTGACTTCTTTATAAGATAATTTAATGACGTTTTTTTTTTCTTTATATTTATGAGTTTTAAAAGTAGATACTGAGAGGGGTGAATTAAAGATGAGACAGTTAGGAGTTTTTAAGTATAGACTGAAAAAATTTCTTTTACTTTTTACTTTTCTTTTTTTATTTATTTATTTATGTAATTTGCAGTAAGCTTTTTACGATCATTTATAGCTATTTTTTTTTTTTCTTTCTTTCTTTTGTTGCTTTCATAGGCTCTGTCTCATAACTCCACAAGTCATTATTAGTTGTTCATAGGTGACGGCTTATGTACTTTTTCTCACTATTTACTACTACGCCAAAAGTAAAATTTATTTTGTTGTTTTATACTTTTACGCTGCAACATGTATTGATGTAGTATGTAAAAGACTTTAGCGACATTAAATATCGAATTTGTTTGTATACAAAAAGATGTCGAATCGTGTCTGAATTATCTTTGACAAGGATTTTCTTAAATTTTTTTTTTTTTTTTGTGAATTTTCACGAATTTTTTTAAATTAATGTTCCAAACTCTCTTACATACTCAAATATATTGTCTCCCTTCTTTATTTAATGAATAGATAATTTCATAGTTAAAAATTTTATATTTCTTGTAGTATTTGCCATTTTGAATTCCAATGACATGTTCTTGGAATTGAAAACAATGATGATAATTGAGTTAATGATTCTTGCAAGTTACAATGAGCCGTACGGATACAATAGTAAAGTCACGATGAGTTTGGTTTCTTTGAACAAATTTATCCACTCAACTCTCTCTGGCCACGAGTTCCACGTAAGTAGTACTAGTTAATGTAATTATTAGTTCCCCGTACAAGTTTTCGACAAATTCTATCGTCTTTGATTTGATTGATTTTGTTGGATGGGAGTCAATTTGCGAATTCATTATAGTTATAGATATGCCATCCAGCTCTTTTGTTTTAGTAGTGTCATATCCTTAAAACATGTCTAATGACTCACTGACTAATGCATGTCCATTGTCCACCAAAGGAAAGTACAATTAACCAATGATGATTATTATACTTACGTAAGTTCGTCATATATAGAATTATTTTTTTTTCAATTTTTACGTCATAATAATAACTTAGATTGGGTGTAGGGTCGATCAAGAACATTATGTAAAGTGGTTGGTGCGGCTAATTTGTAAAAGACTTAACATAACAACAACAAAAATTAGAAAATCCTAAATACATATTCCCTCAGTTTCAATATATCGGATGTTTTGAGGTTTATCTGGTGTTTCAAAATATAGGATGTTCTCAAGTTTCTATGTAGCTTTTAGCAGCGCCGGCTTAACCATAGGGCATGCCCCTGGGCAAACTTAAAAAAAGTGCCCCTTAATACATCAAAAAACATACAATTTTCAGTTTGTTCCAACAAAAGAAAACTGGATAGAGTCTTATATAAAAAACAAGCAAAACAGAAGTTAAAACGATCTAGTTTGTTGTAATATTTGTCCGCCAATGTTAACAACAACCACATATAATCAAGGTCTTCACTGCATTCCTCCTTCCCCACGCTCACTCTCTTCTTGCAATTTTCGTTAACAACCTTCACACCGTAATACATATTCTCTTGAATTTGAAAAAAAAAAAAACCAGTAGTCATTCCAAGAAGAATAAAACAATCATATGAAACGGTTCATTCGAGCTTTAGTAGATGCAAAATCATGAATAACAGTTTCAAAATCAATGCTCTCTAACATACTTTTCTCAATGCACAAAATAGCTAAACCATTCAACCTTTCCTGAGACATAGAAGATCTTAAATAATTTTTCAATAACTTTAACTTGGAAAAGCTTCTCTCTGCTGAGGCCACAGTCACCGGTGTAGTCAAAAGAATCCGATACGCAATGGAAACATTAGGATAACAATCCACATTTTCAACAAACTCAAGAACTTTACTAGGTTCCATAGGTACATCGGGTAAAGTCATTTGCAACATTCTCAATTCAGAATAAAGATCATCACAATCAACATCCGAAGAACTACCATGAGAAAAGGTTTTGTGAAAATGAGTGCAATGTTCATGTAGTTCACTTTCATCTAATGCCTTTAACTTCATCGAATCAAACAAAAACCCAAATACACTTTTGAAATGATTCATTTGATCAAATCTGTTCTTAACCGAAGTTATTGCCATGTCCACCACAACTAAAAAATATTCAACTCTAAAAGCATCCTCACTTGATTGTACTTCTTCACCACAATCAGTTTCACCAAATTGTTTTTTTCTAAAAATACGACGCTTTTTGGGAAATATAGGATCAACATCCAATTCACGAGCAATACTTTGAGCTATACTCAAACTAGAATTAAACCCTTCATGTCTATACTTCTCAAAAAACAGAACCACACCTTCCAATTGCTTTAAAGCATTGTCAATGCACACAGACTTAGACTGTAAACTCTTGCTCACCGAGTTAATAGCAAACAAAATGTCATACCAAATAACCATACCAAGTATAAATTCGAAGTTATCAAATGCCATGACTAAACTTTCAGCATCACTCTTTGTCATAGCATCATCACAAGACTCATATAATTCCAATAAAGCTGATCTTACTTGTGGAGCTTGAAACCTAATAGCTTTAACACTTTTGATTCGACTCTCCCAACGAGTATTACATAAAGATTTCACGGTGAAATTTGGAACATTGTCAAGCAAAATCTTCCATCTCTTTGTAGAACTAGAAAATAATGTATAAATCCGTTGTAAAACTCCAAAGAAAGAAATAGCTTTCACACATGAATGAGCCATATCACTAACCACAAGATTAAGACTATGACAAACACATGGCATATACAAAGCTCTTGGATTTATATCAAGTAATCGCTTTTGAACACCTTGATGTTTTCCTTTCATGTTAGAACCATTGTCATAGCTTTGACCCCTCACATTATCGGCATCAAGAGTAAGAGACTTTAGAGCATCTAGTAATTTCTCAAAGAGTCCTAATCCTGATGTGTCATCTACCTTTAGAAACTCCAAGAAGTACTCTTCTACTCTTACTATCTTATTTGATATATTCACACATCGTATTATAACAGTCATTTGCTCTTGATGGCTCACATCTGGTGTGCAATCAAGAATGATCGAAAAATACTTTGCCTCTTTAATGACTCTTAAAATAGAAATTTGAACCTTATGAGCCAAAAGAGAAATAAACTCATTCTGAATATTATGACCAAGATAATGATGATGGATCTCATGGTTCTTAATGCGCCTAATATGATCCTGGATTATCAAATCAAATTCTGCGATCATTTCAATAGCTCCTAAGAAATTACCATTGCTATCTTGGTAAAGTTTCTCATTTTTCCCTCGAAACGCTAAACACCGTTTAGAAAGAAATTTCACAACAGCAATTATTCTAATCAAAACTTCTCTCCAACGTTTTTTCTCTTTTGCAATTTCCTTTTGTAGTTCTTTATCAACTGTTAGACTTTTCTCAAATCTAACTTGCAACTCTTTCCAAGTTTTCATGTTATTCATATGATCTACACTTCTCTCATGATCTTTCAGTCTCTCACTAAGATGCTTCCAATCTCTAAATCCATCATTTGCAAGCATTTTTGAGCAGTCACTAGACTTAAACAATTTGCAACAGAAGCAATAAACTTTGTCCACATGTTTAGAGTAAACCAACCAATTTCTATCACTAGTTTCCCCATTATTCAACTTCCTAGAATAATACTTATATGAGAAATGCCTATTGTTCTTATCTAAAGGAAACACAAGATTCATTTCTCTTACAGGCCCTTTTTCAACTAACACATCTCTCATTTTATTGTCAAGGTTTTCCCAATACCTAGGATCGAAAATATCAACACAAAAACTTGGTTGTTCACCAACATTCAAAGTTTCAACATTTGATGCATTTATCACATTAGCTTGCTCACTTTCAACGTTTGATGCATTTACCACATTAGCTTGCTCACTTTCAACGTTAGATGCATTTACCACATTAGCTTGCTCACTTTCGACATTAGATGCACTTGTTCTTGTCACAAATCTATCTAATGAACCTCTTTGTGATTCAATAAACAATTCAACATGTTTTTTCTTTTTCCTCTTTTGACATCCAGGTAATTGACCAGTCATGATGATGCAATCTAAATGCTGGAGTGTTTAAATGTCAAGTAAAAGGAAAAATAAAACCTGGATTTGTTTTGTCGAAAACTCAGATTTAAGAACAAATGAGTGTGTGATTAAGAGCTTCAATTTAGCGTAGAATATAAAACCTGAAATAGAAAGAGAGTTAAGTAAAATAGAAGTTAACTTGTGTTTAAAAGTTAAAACACACAAAATTATAGCTTACAATTAAGAAAAAAAAAATAGAACACAAGTCAATTAGGAAAACTGGATAATGACTAAAATGAAGAACATACAAAAACTGTGCTTTCGTTGCTTCCGAATTTCAGCTGGAGATGTACAAATCCAAGCAGTAGAAAACGAAATCGTTCATCGTCCACTGTTGATAGAGTAGTTGAGATAATTATGGAAGATGAAGAGTCTTTTTTTTTGTTATCTACTCCTAAAATAACTCCTTAAACATATTTTGATGGACCATTTTGTTTAACAAATTTCGTTTGGGCCTTAAAAATAATATTTTGTGGTCCATTTGTCTTACACATTTTTTTTTGGGCCTCTTTGATTTATATAAAACTTTTTTTTGTGCCCCTTTTAGTTTATAAATATTTTTTTGTGCCCCTTTGATATATAAAATTTTTTTTTTTTCTATACAAAATTACAAACAAAAAATATTTATGTGCCCCTTAAATTTTTGTACCCGGGGCGGTCGCACTGTCCGCCCCTATAGTTAAGCCGGCACTGGCTTTTAGATTAGTTTAATACTTTATATTATGCAGTCTTGTTTATGATTGGTTAAACTTTTATAAAGTAGTGTTTTCTTAATCTGCGTGTTTTACTCTAAACATCCTATATTTTGAAACGGAGGGAGTACTAACTATTCGAAAATTATAGTACGTTCACATAACCGTCCAAATCGATTTTTAGTTAAACCCAAAATTACCTTATTTTCTAATTAACTGTTTTACCCACTTACAAATTACTGTACAAATTAAAAAAATAAGTGATATTTCCACTCATTCATTCATACCAGTTGTCCACACTTATTAGTCCTACATGCCAAAATAAAATACTATATCCATCCGTTTGATAATAACATAATATAAAATACTAAAATAATCTAAAATTGCATACAAACTTGAAAATGAATCTAAAACTTTCAAGAGGAAAAACTTTGATTGGGCTTATGTAATACCCATTTCGTTTTGGCTCATTAAGGTTTAACAGGCTCATTAATAAATCCTCTCGCCTTTTTTTTTTTGAACAGATTACAAACTTTTAACACTGAGAAAAAGTCTTATCCTCTCTTCCTTCCTTAAGCTCTCTCCTTAAAACCCAAACCGCCGCCGATCCATTTTTCCGGCGGTACACCGGAGAATTCATCCTTTTTACTACTAACCATAGTAATCAACTTCAGTTTACAGTCAGTTATCTTCCCAATTTGATGAATCACTGAATCCAAAAATCAAAACGTTTCATTGACTGAAGCAATGTTATCGACATTGCAACCACCACGCTCTCTCTCACTCCTCCCTCTCCGAAGGTTCCAAAGCTCTAAGCACATTGTCTCAGCAGCTTCATCTTCTTCAACAGCTCCCGTTACCTCTCCTCCACAATCTCAGATCCTCACCACACGTCGTTCACTCCTCTCCGGCGAAACCACAGCTGTAGAAATCGCAAAATCTTACCTTTCTCGTATCCGTCTCACTGAACCACAGCTCAAATGCTTCCTTCACGTGTCGGAGAATGTCCTGAAAGATGCTCAAGAGGTTGATCAACGAATCGCTAAAGGTGAGGAATTGGGTCCTCTCGCCGGAGTTTTGATCGGCGTTAAGGATAATATATGTACTGAAGGTATGCCTTCTACTGCTGCTTCGAGAATCTTAGAGCATTATCGTCCTCCGTTTGATGCTACTGCGATTAAGAAGATTAAAGATTTGGGTGGGATTGTTGTTGGTAAGACTAATATGGATGAATTTGGAATGGGTAGTACTACTGAAGCTTCTGCCTTTCAGGTTCGTCTATATGAACCTTGTGATAGTTTACGGTTTAATGATTCCGCAATGTTAACAAAGTTGGACCCTTTTATGTTTTGGATAGATGAATATGGTTTTATTGAGGATGGAATGATTTAGCAGTGTTAACACAGTTGGAGCCTTTTTTGTTTAGATAGATGAATATGATTTTAATCGGAAGCCTGTGATGGTTTAGGATTGAATGGTTCCGCAGTGTTAACAAAGTTGGAGCCTTTATGTTTAGATAGATGAAAATGGGTTTAGGATTGAATCTTGGGGTTGATTTTGGTGTAAAGGTAACTGCGAATCCTTGGGATTTGACTCGTGTGCCGGGAGGTTCATCAGGAGGATCAGCAGCAGCTGTTGCAGCAAGACAGTGTATGGTGTCACTTGGTAGTGATACCGGTGGAAGTGTGAGACAGCCAGCTTCGTTTTGTGGTGTTGTTGGTTTTAAGCCGACGTATGGGCGTGTCTCTAGGTTTGGACTAATGGCTTATGCATCTTCGTTGGATGTGATCGGGTGTTTTGGCTCTACGGTTGCTGATGCTGGGATGCTTCTTCATGCTATTTCTGGGTATGATAGGTTTGACTCCACGAGTAGCAAACAAGTAAGGTCTCTTGTGGTAATTGAGTTCCTGCATTTTGATGAAACAGAACGAAAGATCTTTGCTTTGAAACAGAAAACATATTTTCTTTGTTCAGGATGTGCCTGAGTTCCAGTCTCAGTTTCTCTCTGTGGATCATTTCGAGTCTAAACCATTGAAGGGAGTCAAAGTTGGTATAATTCGCGAGACACTTGAAGACGGTGTTGATTCTGGAGTGAGATCTGCTACTCAGGAAGCTGCGTCTCACTTAGAATCATTGGGTTGTATATTGACAGAGGTTTCTCCCTTTCAAATTCCTGTCTCTGATTTTTTTCATTTGGTATGTTTTTTCTTGTGTTCTGAGATTTCAGTTGGCAAATTAATAGGTCTCTCTTCCTTCGTTCTCCCTTGGACTACCAGCTTACTACGTCATTGCCTCATCTGAGTCATCTTCAAATTTATCACGTTATGATGGTGTCCGGTAAGCACGGTTTTATGAATTTTAGTCACAATGTAATTGCACATATATGATCTATACATAAAGATACTGATTGGGGTGTTGGAAATGAAGATATGGGAATCAAGTTATGGCTGAAGAGCTCAATAAGCTGTATGAATGTTCGCGTGGAGAAGGATTTGGGGAAGAGGTATGATTTCATTAATTACTCCATCTGATTTAATCAACTAGTGTTTGATTATAATCAATGAGGAATTTTGTGTTAAGGTGAAAATGAGAATTTTAATGGGAACATATGCACTCTCTGCGGGTTACTACGATGCTTACTACAAGCGAGCTCAACAGGTAAGCCGCATATTCAAATGCAGTCACTAGAAATTTAACTGGTTTTGATCGGTATATAGATATTTTTCTTTTGTTTGTCATATAGGTGAGAACACTAATTCAAAAAGACTTCAAAGCAGCGTTGGAACAGAACGATATCCTTATTTCTCCGGCAGCTCCATCTGCTGCATACAAGATTGGTGAAAAGAAAGATGATCCACTGGCAATGTATGCTGGAGACATTATGACGGTATAAAAATATTACTTAGTTTCTTTCTCTGTTTAATCGTTGTCACGAAACATAGTTTGTATATCATATGAGGTTTTTTGGCAGGTCAATGTGAATCTTGCAGGACTTCCTGCAGTGGTATTACCGTGTGGATTAGTCGAAGGTGGTCCTTCGGGTCTTCCTGTTGGTCTTCAAATGATCGGTGCCGCGTTTGATGAGGTTTGTTATTAACTCTTTCCTTTATTCGGAAGATAAGATTAAGCTTCAAAAATGATGATTTTGTTGATTGGGTTTTAGGAGAAATTGCTGAAAGTGGGTCACATATTTGAGCAGACTCTTAAAGGTTCAAGCTTTGTTCCTCCATTGTTAGCCAATGTAGCCTAACTATGAAACTACCAAGGCTCATTTTTTGCGTTTACTTTCCCGCTTGACTTAAGCAACGAATTATCAATTGTAATTTTACTTCATGCAGATGCTCAATATAGTATTTTGTTTATCAGTCAATATATACTCATATTCTTGCAATTGCATTCATGCACTTGATTGTTGTTGTTGTTGAGTCTTTTGAATATTATTGTTGTATGCATGATTGTATCATGATGATTTAACATATGTTTTAATTAATATGTATATTATTGTGGTTAAAAATTTGGTGTAATTAAACTGAAGAAAAAAAAATGTCCACTCTGTTCCAACACTTATCTTAACAAAGGTTCAAAAGGATTACACGTTTCTAATTAGATAATTGAGCACTTTTAAAGATGAAACTACATATCTGGAGCTGGAGAACGTATACGAGTATTAGTAAATAGACCACTTTATATTTGTAGAATATTTCAGAAAGAAACCATATCCTCATCCTCCTAGCTATACCTATAATTATGCAAACATATTAAAAATCTAACATCAGCTGTAGTCGAAGATCAAAACCAAACCAAATAACCGGTTGATTGTTGTTCAAAAAAAAAAAAAAAAAAAAAATAAAAAACCAAATAACCGGTTGATCATATTACTAATTTACCCCCATAACAAAATCTAATGATCCATCACAGAATATGGGAGCGAGAAGAAATTTTTTTGGATTTAATTCTGTTTTACCCCTATATCAGAAATTCTTTTCCGCATTACCTCAACTTAATCTACATACCCTCTTCTTTAATGAAATGATGAAACTACCCTTCTAACAATTTTTAAATAAAATCGAACATCCTAGTTGTACCAGTTGTACGCATTACACCTTAGTTGTAGCCTAGTTGTACCCTAATTGTACCCGCTGCACCCTAATTGTACCCGTGTTGTACTCGTTGTACCAGTTGTACCCCGCACAGTAGGATTCGAACCCTGGGCGCGCGCTCGTGCGCATGAGCTCGCAACCACTGAGCTATTGTGTTTTTCGTTGAACACTTACTAATTTAATTATATTTAACCTTTAACAACCTTCATTAAGAGTAATATTGTCTTTTTACCATTGAGGGGTTTTTGAGAAATTGTTTTGACGAAATACATTATAATAGATTAGTGTCCTTTTTTTTTTTAGAAACATTTTGTTTTGTTTTCAAAATTTTTAGTGCCCGGCAAAATTAAATGAAAAAAAAGTCTAGACCGGCTTCATCGAGAACGAGAGGGAGAAAAAAAATTTCGTTTCAGGTGGTTAAGAAAATGGATCACTTGCTTGACGAACTCCGTCAACGCCTCGCCGGAGAACTGTCACCAGAGAATCGGAGCATTCTCCCAAATCTATTCAGTACCGACGATGTCTCTTCTCTCGGTAAACGCATAATCTCTTTCTCTCGAATCTACGGGAACTAGTTGTTAATGTTAGGTTAAACCTACGCTTTCATGTAAAATTCACAGCTTAATGTACACTCACTCCGATTACCGATTTTTTCCTTCATCGTTGAGATCCATTTTCCGGCGAATCGCTTTTTTTTCATCGTTCCGCGTTGGGTGTTAATTTCATCGGGACGGAGTCGGATGTTCTGGAGCTGGTTCGTCGTGTTATGCTCTTCTTCGCCGAACCAGAATTTGTGTGAGTAGAGAGAGAGAGAGAGAGATTCGATCCGGTGTGCATTGATAGTTACCGTCTCTAGGTCGTCTTCTTCAATTTGTTTTCACTTGTTATCCAATTGCAGTCCTGTGCGAGGAGTAATTCTGGAAGCTGTTGGATCTCTTTTATCGTTGCTGCGTTCTAACTCAACAACGAAGGTGTACCAGATGTTCTTTCAAGACGCCATGAAGGCAATTGAAGGTGAGAGGTGTTACAAGGACCAACTCTATTATATTGGCGATAGTGTTGCTTACTGAACTAACATGCCTTTTGTATTCTGTTCAGATTTCCAACTTATTGCGTTGCCGTTGCTTCATTCAAATGACCCAATTTAGGTGTTTTTGTATGTGCTTCTCTGAAACTGGGGATGATTCTTGTTCTACCTCTGATACTAGTAAGCCCAAATCTGGTGATGGTCTTCTGTTTAACCTTTTGGGAGACAAACGATGGCAAGGTTTTGCTATTTGTATCTTGAAACTCATCTATAGAAGCCTAACTGAGGGGACACAATATGTTGAGTATCTCATTGGTACCTCATTTGTCAATGCTGCTTGTTCTTTTCTATGCTGTATTGATGAAGATTTGCAGATGGTAAGTTGCTGCTTGGTGATTTGGTTTTATCTGATCGGTTTTCTAGTGTAACTGGTGCATTTTTATTTCTTTTCTTAGAAGATTTTGGAATTTTGGGAACATTAACCTCAAATCTGATTTTATCTGGCAGGCATGCTTTGAATTTGCTTCTCTTGTCGGATCAATCCTTAGTATCAACATCCTCCCTCACAAGAACTTGATACAGTCAATCATCAAACTTTTGATTTCAGATGAAGCAGGACTTTCTTTGTACAGGTGTGACTCTTTTTTCCACTAGTTAAATAAATCTTCTTTTACTATGAGAAAAAGACCTACTTTCACTTTGAACTTCAAATTCTGGGTTTGTGTTACAGGAATGCGATTTATGATTCTACCATTGCACGTTGCCTTACGACAGTGTATTCGAACTGTTCTGATGTCACTGTCAAACAGACTGCAGTAAGTTTAGTGTTAGTCTTCCTTCATGCATTACGGAGAACAAAGAGCGAGGAGCTTAAGGTATATTTGGACACTCCAATGAATGTCGTATCAATTCTCTTTAGTTTCTTTTCGCTATTGCTATTTCAACGACTTATTGGGAAACCATTTTGTGTATTTTGTATGTAGGCTTCCCTGTGCAGTGCATATGTGCGAGTTGTCAAATCTTGTCCTTCTCATATTTGGCAGCTACAGTCTCTTCTACAGTTTCTCTGTCATCAAGAGCCTTGTTTTCAGTTGATAGAATGTTTAAACGCAGTTCTTGTTGTTCTTGGACCTGATGCTAGTCATACAGCAGCAGATAAACCTGTCAAGGATACTAACGTTGGAGAAAAAAGGCATATTAAGGATGAAAGTACCTACTACAGTAGGAAGCGCCAGAAAACTATTGCTGGTATTCAACAAGAGATTTGCTTAGCTCCTGAGGTTGTCGATGAGACTGATGGAAAAGATACTGCTTGTCTGCGTGATATGCTTATTTCAACTGTAAATTCTTTAAAGCCTCCACCTGATGGACCTGAAACTTCAATAGCGGCACTTAGCATTTTCACCAATGCATTTGGTTTATGCTCCTCGACTGGCATAGCTTCTAGCTTGTTTCACCAGATGTATGCCTGGATTCGCTGGATTGCTAAGAAGGTAACCAGAACTCCCCAGTCCCAATTCTTTATTAGCGTTTTCATTTTCAGTTTTTTTTTTTTTTTTTTTTCTGAAAGATTTGGATGTTCATCGTCAGCAATTGGATCCTACCACCGTCGATATTTCTATCTACTTGGAAGGGATTGACAATATGCTGTTCGTGTCTGGTAATTTTCTTTTCAGTGCCAAATAATGTGTGGTCATCTTTTGCTTTATACCAGTTTTGGATCCAGAATTCTTAATGTATTCCCCTGTCATCAGATTTACATCATGATACAAGTAAAGAGGAAGATTTGAAGGCCATACAAGTCTTGCTGAAGCTTCCTTGGACGCAACCTGATTTGTTTGAGAAGACTAATTCTCTAATCAAGTCGAAGTGCTTATCTGTGGGGATATGTGCAAAGCTTCATTTACGTGAGAGTGATTTTGGTATCTTCGATTTGGCGCTTTCTGATGATTCTGAACAAGTGCAAGCTGTTGCTGTTATCTCCATGCCACTGAGCGCTTTTTTCTCTGACTTTGATGTCCTTCCTCATATATTCCAGAAACTAAAGTAAGTTGATGTGAAGAAAATGACAACATAATCCAAGTTCATATTGTTAATTTTACTCACAGTTCCTACTAAAAACATAGCTTAACTGTTCTTTTGTCTTACATTTATAGGGGTTTGTTGAAAACAGAGCATTTGATGGTTAAGAAGACCATTCCACAGTCTCTTGGCTTCTTATCGTGCCTTAATGGATCAAGTACTACTGGCTCAGAAAAAACTGCATGCCATTTAGTACTACATGAAGATATAAAGAAAGATGAGACTCTGAATTGTCTACTTCGAGGGTTCCAATGTTCAAAGTGTGATGAAATTATCAAAAGGCAAGATGAGAAGCACTTCAGAATGATAATGACTCCGGAGGTGGGGAAGACGGAAATAGGCCATCAGTGTGATTACTCCTATCTTCAGTCCATATATTTTCGCCTTCTCCTTGATGGCTCTCATGAGGAGACTCAACTAGCCTGTGTAGAAGTAATACGAAGAATTCTTGGCCACATTCCCCAGATATCCTGACCCAGACTAGGAATCAGTGGATAAGTTGCATTAAATATATGTTACTTCATGAAAGTACAGTTGCAAGAGAAGCATTCAGTGCTCAGATCGGTATCTTTGTACAACATCCTATTATGAGCTGTTTGTTTCTTGATGACAATGGTCAGAAGAAAAGCTGCGAGAGGATATTTTTTGATTTGATTGAGGATTCTCTAAGAAAAGCTATGGATCCTCATGTCATCCAGACTCTCTTGGAATCGACAGCTAAAGTTATGGTTTCTGTTGATAGTACCAATGAACTGTTCTTGTTTTCACTTTTCCTACTAATTGATCAGCTTGATCATCCCAACTCCATCCGCCGAAAATATGCGACAAGGTTAATAAATCAGTCATGCTACATACATGAAAAAGGAGGATTTATGATGCTACTTTCAAGAGCTGCTGATATTAAAAAGAAGTTATTTGACAATCTATCCGTCAAGCTGACCAGCCGTCCAAATGTCGTAAGAGAATTTGCAGAGGCTGTATTGGGTGTTGAAACTAAAGAGCTTGTGGGGAGAATGGTCCCTGTTGTTCTTCCTAAGCTCTTGGTAGATTGGGAGGAAAATGCTCAAGCAGCCAATACCTTGAACGAACTGGTCAAGTTATTAGACACAGAAGTGGTACCTCTATTAGTAAATTCGCTACCCCAAGTTCTTGCTTTGGCTCTGAATCAAAAAGAAGAGAAGAATCTCCTCGCAGTTTTGCAATTGTATCACTCACAGATTGGTTATGACAGGAAAAAAGTTTTTGCTGCTACATTACCTGCAGTCTTAGATGAGCTCGTGTGCTTTGTGGATATTTCTGATACATCAGAGACAGATAGAAGGTATGTACTTGCGTAGCTTCGAACGTTTTAAGCAGAAATTGGTAACTGGAAATAGTATTGGTAATTGGGAAATGGCGATTGTTTGTTGTTTATGACATTCTGTTTGATTCAATACTTTGCTTATGCAGGATACAGAGACTGCCTGATGCAATAAAGAAGATCTCAAAAGTTTTAACAGATACAGAAGATCTTTCTGAATTCTTACAAAGCTATTTTGCTGGACTCCTTAATAGTATTGACAGAAAAATGCTTCATGCAGACGATAGTTTTCTTCAGGAACAAGCATTGCCGCGTATTAAGCTTCTCGTTGAGATGATGGACAAGTATCTCAACGCACATCTGCCGAAGCTTATGCTTCTCCTTATGCATGCCATTGAAAAAGATGCACTTCAGAGCCAGGGTCTCTCGATCTTGCATTTTTTAACAAACAAGATGGCTGCCAAATCGCAATCTAGCATGAAGTATATGATCTCTCAGGTTTTTGCGGCATTTATACCGTTCTTAGAAAGAGAGAATGAATGTCCCGATAAAGTGGTGAAGATTCTTGAGGCACTAGTTTTGAAGAATAGAGATATTCAAAAGCAGCACCTCTGTGGGATTCCCAGCTTACCTACCATACCTTCTTTAGAAGAATTGAACCAAGCTATTGCAGGAGCACGTGAATCAATGAGCCTGAAGGATCAGTTACGGGATATCGTAAATGGTATGGAACATGAGAACGTGAATGTCAGGTACATGGTGGCATGTGAGCTAAGAAAATTGCTGTACTGTAGAAATGAAGGTGTTGCTGCACCGATTCCTGACGAACTTATTTCAGACATGGAGATCTTGAGCACCTTGATCATATCTTTACTACAGAATTGTGCAGAAGAATCACGAACTACAGTGGGTCAGAGGTTTGAGTTACTCTATGCAGATTGCCTTGGAGCAATAGGTGCTATTGACCCCGCCAAACTAAGAGTTGCTTCATGCAATCATTTTGAAATCCTATTCTCAGATGATGATCTTATATTTGAGCTCATTCACAAACACTTGGCAAGAGCTTTTAGAGCTGCACATGATACTATCATACAAGACTCAGTTGCTTTTGCCATACAAGATTTACTAAAGTTTGCTGGTTGTACGCCATCATTAGCTGGGATTGTTGTGCCACACAATGTATCTGATTATGGTGGATCTGAAGCGAATAAACAACGGGGAGAAGAACTGTGGCACCGGTTCTCAGACGAGATTAAAGAACTAATAGCTCCATGCTTGACTTCAAACTATAAGCTTCCGAAAATTTCTAGCCCTGAATCAGAGTTTCCAATTTATCGGTCTTCTATGTCATTCAGAAGGTGGGTAGCCGACTGGATAAAGAAATTGACAACATATTCACATGAATCCAGTAGAAAGATGATATTTGAGGCTTGCCTAGACATAGTGTATCATGATATGCAGACAGCTACTTATCTTTTACCATATTTGGTTCTTGATATTATTGGAAATACAAGTATAGAAAAAGAAAGCATTAAGGAAGAGATCCTTTCTGTTCTTGATCCTGCTGCATCAGAAAACAGTTTTGGTGCTGGCCAGAGTGCAGTTTGTGTTCAGGCTGTTTTCACGCTTCTCGATAACCTTGGAAAATGGGTTGATGATGTGAACCAGAGAATAGCATCTTCGGAATTGTCACTCTCATCATATTCGGATTCGTCACTCTCTTCATCTTCGGAGTCATCAGGCGAATCTGCAACAGAAGATAACAAACAGGAGTCATCAGGCGAATCTGCAACAGAAGATAACAAACGGGAGTCATCAGGCGAATCTGCAACAGAAGATAATGAACAGGAGAAACTTCGTTTACAATGTAAAAACGTGTTGGACTTTTTGATTGCTATTCCCAGGGACAAGCTTGCTAAGGCATCATTCAGGTGTCAAGCTTATGCCAGGTCATTGATGTACCTCGAATCCCATGTACGTGAAAATTCAGGCTCCTCAAATCTAGTAGCTGGGAACACATGCATCTTTGAAAACGCTGTTTCTTCTCTAATGGAAATATACAGCTGCCTTGATGAGCCTGATGGTCTTTCGGGCATTGCAAGTTTAAGTAAATCTTTAAGTTTGCAAGACCAATTGTTGATAGATAAGAAATCTGGCAACTGGGCAGAAGTTTTTACCGCATGTGAACAAGCCCTTCAGATGGAACCAACATCAGTTCAAAGACACTTAGATGTTCTTAATTGCTTACTTAACATTTGCCACTATCAGACAATGGTCACTCAAGTTGACGGACTAATTTTCAGAGTTCCTGAGTACAAGAAAACGTGGTGCACACTAGGTATACAAGCTGCATGGAGACTTGGAGAGTGGGACTTGATGAATGAGTATCTTGGTGGAGCAGATGAAGAAGGCCTACTCGATAGTAGCTCAGATAGTAATGCCTCTTTTGACAGAGATCTCGGCAAGATTCTCCAAGCAATGATAAAGAAAAGTCAACACTCTGTAGCTGAGAGGCTAGAAATGTCCAAACAAGCTCTAATTGCTCCTCTAGCCTGTGCAGGCATGGACTCCTATGTAAGAGCTTATCCTTTTGTTGTCAAACTTCACTTGCTAAGGGAGGTAGAGGAGTTTGAGGCGCTTTTTAACGGGGGTTCGTTTAGTACAAGTGATCCGGTGTTTCCAAAAGTAGTAGCTAAGTGGGAGAACCGGCTCAGATTTACTCAACTATCATTGTGGACAAGGGAACCTCTCTTAGCTTTCCGAAGGCTTGTCTTTGATGTCTCTAAGCTTGGTGCTGAAGTTGGAAACTGTTGGCTTAAATATGCAAAGCTTTGTCGTTTGGCTGGAGACTATGAATTAGCTCGCACGGCAATTAGGAAAGCTCAGGCTTTTGGTGCACCTAATAATGTTCATCTGGAAAAAGCAAAGATTCTTTGGATCACTGAGCATCGGAACGATGCCATTACAGAGTTACAGGCGTCTCTTCTGAATATGCTGCCTGATATGCTGTCTAAGGAGGTTGGTTGGTCTAGTGTAATTTCCTCTGTTAAAAACTTATTGATAGCTCCGCCAAGTTCAACTACTGATGTTTTCAGTGAAAAAAGGAGGTTGCGAAGAATCTTCTTTTGTATGCCAAATGGATCCATTACAATGGTTTAAAACAAAAGAATGTTTTAGAGCTTTGCAGCCAACTAGTCAAGGAATTGCATCCATGGGAGAAGGGATATTTCCACTTGGCTAAGCATTATGATGAGCTACATGTTGATACAAGAGGGCGTTTTGCCTCAGGGTGGAATTACCTATATGAGGGAATGTACTTCTATGCTGAGGGCCTTATCAGTGGGCACAAGAAACTCTATGAAGCTCTTCCGAGGTTGCTTACACTATGGTCTGAGTTTTCCGATTTCTAACAGAAGAGTGGTTCAGCGAAAAACCAGGAATTGGAAAGTATTCATATAAAGGTGAAAGAGTGATTCTTCTTTATACTTAGTTCTCCGAGTGTTTTTTCTACTCATATGACATGTATATATATATATATATATATATATCTTTTGGCAGATAATCAGTTTGATGAGGAACTGCTTAGAGAATCTGCCAACCTATCAGTGGTTAACTGTGTTGCATCAGTTGGTTTCTAGAATCTGTCACGAGAACAAGGAAACAGCACAAATGGTTAAAGAGATTATCACTTATGTGCTAGTTCAATTTCCTCAGCAAGGGCTCTGGTTTATGGCAGGTGTTTCAAAATCTTCTGTTTCTGCAAGGAAGGAAGCAGCTGCAGAAATTATACAAGGAGCACAAAAAAAAAGTGACGGATGCAAGAATATGTTCGTTCAGTTTACTAGTTTGACTGATGTTTTCAGAGAATTGTGCGACCTTGACACTAATGATGAATCCAACAGTGTCAATATAGCGGCTGCAGTCGAACCCTTGAAAGGAATGATGCCGCTGGATATCATCATACCAGTTAAAAAATCTCTAACCATTAGCCTACCAGCATTGGATATGAACAACAACGTTTTTGGTTCAGATCTACCAACTATTTCTGGTCTAGTTGATGAAGCCAAGATATTTAAATCCACTACGAAGCCAAAGAAGGTATGTTTTTCCATTTTTCACGTTGAAAGCGTCAACCTAATTCCATATGATTCTCTGCTCTGCTCGCTGCTAATATCACCTAATGTATGCATTATAGTTATACCATACTATAATTACATTTTATCTTCGAGTATCAGTCCTGCAATATGCCTTACCTATAGATTATATTTTGCATCATTCAGGTTATTCTGGTGGGAAGTGATGGTATTGAGTATCCATTTCTCTTCAAGTGCCAACATGAACCCAGGAAAGATGCTCTGATGATGGAATTTGCTGCGATGCTAAACCACTTATTATTCAAAAATCCCGAAAGCAGGCGAAGGAAGCTATATATCCGCACCTTTGCAGTAGTTCCTCTGACCAAGGACAGTGGTTTATTGGAGTGGGTGAAACATACACGTGGACTCAGAAGTATTCTAGACGATTTATACTTTTCTTGTGGGAGTTTTGGTCGGAAGAGAACAGATTCTCTAATTCGAAGAATGTATAACCACTGTGAACTTGGGAAGAAGTCTGAGATGCTGAAGCCCAAGATCCTCCCTATGCTCCCTCCAGTTTTCCATAAATGGTTCTTGACAACGTTTCCTGAACCAACTGCTTGGTTTAGGGCACGTGTAGCTTATGCTCGCACCACAGCAGTTTGGTCCATGGTTGGGCACACTGTTGGGCTTGCTGACCGCCATGGAGGAAATATACTCTTCGACTCCACTTCAGGGGATTGTGTTCATGTAGACTTCGATTGCGTATTTGACAGTCAGTTACTACAGCCTATGCATGAGTTGGTGCCGTTCAGGTTGACCCAGGCAAGCAACTTGTTTCTGTGTGCTCTGTTTTTTATGTATTCCTCCGTTATATCAAATGACTTGTAAAAGTTGGTTTGCTAAACCACAGAACATGATCGATGGTTTGGGCATCACTGGATATGAGGGCATCTTCAAGAGGGTATGTGAAATCACTCTCACAGTGTTGAGGACACATAGGGAGACATTGATGAGCATCCTGGAGTCTATCATCCACGATCCTTTTGTGGTGGAGTGGAGATACACACGTGCTCGGCAGGTTTGAATAATCTCTCGTTGCCCCCTTTTCATTATTTTTTGGTTTATTGTTTTTTGTTCTCTTAGTCAACGCTATTTTTTATTTATTTTTTCTTTTTGGCAATTACCTCTCTAGTTACAAGATCCCGAGATCATACGCTGCATTAACGCGAAGCTAGTGGTTAATGATGCTTCGACAGAAGACCAAACTAGCCGGTTGATTGCAGATGCAGTCTCCATCAAACATCTTGCGGGGATGTTCGATGGATGGAAGCCCTGGTACTAACCAGGTAAGTCAAATATATTCTCTCTTTTAAACATAATATTGGGCTTAAAAACTAATATACTTTTACATTTTATTTTCTACTAAAAATAGCATTTTATGCACATCATTCAACCTATATAGCAAATAATTCTAAACCTGTTTATTTTCAATTTTTACATATTTTATAAATAATAACCTTGTAAAACCTTTTAAAAACCTTATAAAAACTTACTAAATTCTTATAAATATTTAGTTATATGGTTTTATAAGGTATTTAAAAGGTTTTATAAAAAATGACGTTTTTTCGCCAAAATTTTCGAATGAATTTTTTTTGGCGGAAAAAGTTTTGGCACAAAATTTCATTTTTTGCAAGAAAGTTTTTGAGTTTTGGCGGAAAATTCAATTTTTCATTTTGTTGAAATATTTATTTTTCAAATAAGGATAAAATGGTTATTAAAAATAAAAATGTTAAAATTGAAAATGAATAAAAATATGAGTATTTTTAAAAAGTGTATATATTCTAAAATGGGCCTTTCTAAACAATTTCTTCACATTTTTTTCACAAAATTGAGTAACATATCCATTTTAAAAATTCATATGTATTAAAAAATCTACTTATTTATTTATGATACATATTATATGATAATTCAAAATAAATTGAAAATGAAAACAAAGTTTTAAATCTTAACAAATCTTTAATAATTTAAAATATAAAAGATGATATAGTTAGATATCAAATCTTATTTTTTAAATTGTGATTGGTTAATAAGTTTCAGATATTTATTAGTAGTTTTTGTCCATATATAATTATATTTAGAGATAGAATTAAAGTGAATTATTTTTTTGGAAACTTATAACTATTTAAAATACTTAATCTACATTTAGTAAAGGTCTTTTCAATTAATAGTAGGGATGCTTTTGAATTTTTTTTTTAATCCAAAATTTCATATATTTTATGTTGTAAAACAAAATTTTAAAATGTTGTATTAGTTTATGTATTGTGATGTTGTTTATAGTTATAGTTAATTATATATATATCCTATGTTATAATTTCAATGTATGTCATACAACAAGGCTTGAGTTTCATTATAAGACATGAATATATAACTTTATAAAATATTAATGTAATGTTTAAATCTATCATAGCCGATAAAGCGAGTTTTGTGAGTGGTGGCCTGGTTGGTTTGGTCCCTTTGCTGCTCCTTTAGGTTTTAGAGCTCTCATTCTTCCTCTTCCATGTGCTTCAAGGCGTTTGCTATCGCCTCAAGTAGATTCAGTTCTTGCTTTGCTGAGTTAGTACGTTGTGTTTCATGCTGCTGCCTAGTTTGTCTGTCTTGTTTTTGGGTGTTGCGATGGTTGCGCTCGATCTTCTCCCCGCCTCTTAAGGAGCTTCAAAGGCTATGGCCAGTCTCCTGATCTCGTTTGTGTCTCCGGTTCACGCTTTCAAGTTTTCAGTTGGTGCCGCTAATTTGCTCATCCGTTGTGTCTGGTTGATAATCATTTCACTGTTTGGATTAATTGGGTTTAGGTGATTTCCTCGTCTAAGTAGTTTGGTCTAAGTAAGTTTTTGCTCTCTCTTCTTAGTGAATCTATTAACAACTCGTATAAGTGGGGTGGGAGGGTACGGTGGACGTGGTTTCTTGAGGTGAGACAAGACGAAAGAGGAGGAGCTATACAAACTCAGAAAGGCCAACAACTGGACCTTTTTATGGAAACCCCATATAACAACGAAACTTATCATTCAACCCAAAGTTAATTTTAAAAAATAAATAAATATCCGAAAAACCAGTTTCTAATTTCAAAAGGTACAACTTACTACACAATAATAAAAGGTGAAGTTAATACAAAAAAATGGAAAATGAAAATTTTCTAGTAATAAAGATTATATTATAGTAATAAAGATTATATTATAGTAATAAAGAATAAAGATTATATTATAGTAATGAAAAATGAAAATTTTCTAGTAATAAAGATTATATTATTATTATAAATAGATTTAAATATTTTTAATAGAAGCATATGGGAGCAAACACTGATCTCTTGCTGTTTTGACTTTTCTCACAAAGTTGACTTTTCTCTCTCAACCACGCGATCTTCTTCGCTCACCACCCATCTTCGCCGATCTCGGCATCGGTCGCCTCCGCCCATCATGGGCAAAAACAAATCCAAGAAAAAGCCCCCCGCGGTACCCCTACTGGGTCCGCCTCTTCCGTCTCTTCCCCGTTGTCGTCTATCCCTCCTGAAATCCAAATCTCAGCTGGGGAGATCTCTTCGTCAAAAGTGTTGCCTGCATCTCCAGTGAGGTCAGCCAACAAAGAATCCCCTATCACCAGCACAGCCCCGACCCTCGAGGCAAACAAAGTGGCAACTAAAAACCCTAGATCCCCAATTTCTAGGGTTGAAACCATTCCAGCTGTAAATCTGGAAATTGTATCCCCAACCGTCGCCGCAACACGTGCAGAGGAGTTGATTCCGGCTAAGGCATCAATTGAGTCAGTAAATCCTCCCCAGAAAGAGGACTTCCCCTGGAAAGACCTAGTCAAAGATTCGGCTAGCCACCTCCAAAAGAAAGGTACCCCATTCACCCTAGAATATGGTGAAGCCTGTGTGACAATACCGAATACCGTTATCGAAAAAAACAAGAAAGCCTGGGATAGCTTCATTCTTGGCCAATTCTACGAGGAACCTCCTTTGCGTGGGGCAGTTCATGCTATAGTCAATGGTATATGGAGTAAGCAGCGAAGAGACATCACTATGTCTAAAATGGAAGGACATTCTTTTCTTTTCAAGGTTCCCTGCCCAAACGCCAGAAGAAGAATACTCAGTCAATGTCTGTGGCAAGTAGACGGCCAGACCATGTTCGTTGCCAAATGGTCTCCTGATGTAACACCCAAGAAGCCGGAGCTGTCTTTAGTTCCCGTCTGGCTCGATTTTCACGGCGTCCCGCTTGAGTTTTTCAACAGGGAGGGTCTTGAACACATAGCAGGCTTGGTAGGACATCCGGTATGTCTCCATCCCCAAACAGAGAAGCTAGTCAATATTCAGGTTGCTAAGATGTACACTGTCATCGACCCACGTAAACCCCTACCGGAAGCGGTGAATGCACGTTTCGAATCAGGCCAGATCAAGAGAATACGTGTTTCGAGTCCTTGCCTCCTAGCAGTCTGTAGTCACTGTAAGAAGGTGGGTCATACTATCTCTCGCTGCGCCTCTGCCCCAGCCCTCTGTAATTTGTGCGGATCAGTGAAACATTCTGAGGCATTCTGCCCAAGAGCAAAGAAAGACAAGAAAAGTGGCAAGGCTCCTATTCTCAGCCAGCTCCCGATTGTTGAGACGGTTCCCTCCCAGAACCCTGTCCTAAAGCCAACAGTCATGAATCCTGCTGACAAGCCTGCAGCTCTTGGAATCCAACTGTCGGGTGCAACAAGTCCTAAGCATGCCCGTGTAGCCTCTCATCGCCCAACCCCCACCTCTTCCCAGGCTCTAAAGTCGGATGCTGGCAAGCTCTGTGTTGACCTGTCATCCAATCTTTTCACTCACCTATCTCCTCCCATGGGGCAGGAAAACCAGCAAGATAATTACTCCGAGACAGACAGTATCTCGGGAGATGAAGATAATCCGGATGCAGAATCTGACAGATTTCTTAAAGTCATCTCCAAAAGGATTTTGAAGA
Source organism: Camelina laxa (assembly GCA_024034495.1). Taxonomy (NCBI): domain Eukaryota; kingdom Viridiplantae; phylum Streptophyta; class Magnoliopsida; order Brassicales; family Brassicaceae; genus Camelina; species Camelina laxa. Next base: position 29,109,164 of record CM043882.1, read on the forward strand.
AGCAAAGTGCCAAAGCAAGGGCTAGAGGCCCTTTATCCCTTTAAACCCATATCCGCATTTATGGATATTTTTTGTCGTAATGTAAGAGGTCTAAACGACCCTGTAAAGCGAAGAAGCCTTAGAAATTGGATAAAGCTTCATAAACCTCTTTTTGGCGGTATAGTAGAAACTCGGGTTAAACCTGACAAAGCGCAGCGTATCATGTCTTATGTGGCTTCAGGTTGGAATTATGCGGATAACTATGACTTCTCTGATCTTGGGAAGATCTGGGTTTTTTGGCACCCTAAGGTGCAGGTAACAGTTTTGTCTAAGTCCCTCCAGATGCTGGTCTGCGAGGTGAAGTTACCTTTTGTTAATATGGAGATACTAGTCTCTGTTGTGTATGCGTCTCCTTACTGTAGAGAAGAGAGGAACGCTCTATGGCAGGAAATTCAGGAACTCTCATCCTCCCCTATCATCAACAACAAGCCTTGGTTAGTCATTGGTGACTTCAACCAAATTCTGCACGCTCATGAACACTCCCCGTCTTCTTCACTCATGCCCTCTCGAGGTATGCGGGATTTCAAGTCCTGTCTGACAATTTCAAAGTTGGACGATCTTCCATTCTATGGAAACACCTTCACTTGGACAAACAATCATGAAGTGGGGCTTGTTGCAAAGAAGCTAGACAGAATTCTCGTCAATGATGACTGGCTCCATTTTTTTCCAACCTCCGTGGGGATTTTTGGGGAACCGGGATTTTCAGATCATAGCCCGTGTTGTGTAGTTTTGGACCCTGCGAAGCCGAAGCTAAGAACCCCATTCAAATTTCAATCTTTTCTCAACCGCAACCCAGATTTCCCCCCATTAATCAGGTTATGGTGGAGTGCTTTCAACTTTGATTGTTCAAAGATGCTGTGTCTTTCCAAGAAGTTAAAGGAACTCAAGAGCATCATTAAGGACTTCGCAAAGGATAACTATTCAGGTATTGAACAGAGAGTCAAAGAGGCCTATGAGGAACTGCAACTTTGTCAGAGAGCTCTTTTAGCCTGTCCGACAGCACAGGCCCTCGAAAGGGAGAAAATTGCTCAAAAGAACTGGAGCACACTGTCTCAAGCTGAAGAATCTTTTCTTAGGCAAAAAGCCAGAATATGCTGGCTTGAAGAGGGGGATACAAATACGAAGTTTTTTTACAGAGTAATTTGCACCCGCCAAGCTCAAAACCAGATTCTTTATCTGATTGATGAGAATGACCAACTAGTGGACTCAAAACAAGGTATCCAGGAACTGGCCGTCAATTACTACCAAAATTTTCTTGGATCCCAGTCCTCTGCTCGTCCTCCTTCAGTTGAGACGTTGGCTGCTATCATACCTCAACGATGCACCTCCTCTGCTTCACAGATTCTCACTGCTCCTGTAACCCCGACATATATCAAGCAAGCGGTCTTCTCTCTCCCTAAAAACAAGGCTCCTGGCCCCGATGGGTATCCCGTAGACTTCTTTACTGCTCATTGGGACATCGTGGGTCCTGACCTCACTGCTGCAGTTCTCGAGTTCTTTCATTCTGGAAGCTTACTCAAACAATGGAACTCCACACTAGTAACTCTCATTCCCAAGAGTACTAACGCCTCAAAAATGGGTGAATTTCGACCCATTGCTTGCTGCAACACCGTCTATAAGGTTGTGTCTAAGATCTTGGCTAACAGATTAAAGACTGTTTTGCCTGAACTCATTGCCAACACCCAGTCTGCCTTCATTCCGGGTCGCCTACTAGTGGAAAACGTTCTTCTAGCAACCGAACTGGTCCTGGGGTTTAACCAGAAAAACATTTCAGAAAGAGGTATGCTTAAAGTCGATCTGAAGAAAGCATTTGATTCTGTCCATTGGGATTTCGTCATCAACGCTATGAAAGCCATGGAGTTCCCAGATCATTTCATTAACCTGATAAGAGAGTGCATCACAACTCCTTCCTTCTCAGTGGCCATCAATGGTGAATCATGTGGTTATTTCAAGGGTGCTAAAGGACTTAGACAGGGTGACTCAATCTCACCGTATCTGTTCACGATAGTCATGGAGGTCTTCTCGCAGATGCTAAATAACACTTACAATGTTAACCTCATTGGCTATCATCCTTAAGGTTTGAACCCTCAGATAACTCATTTGGCATTCGCAGACGACATAATGATTTTCTTTGATGGAAAATATGGTTCGCTGCAAAATATTACCAAGGTTTTTAAGGATTTCTCTGAGCTATCGGGACTCCACATGAACGTCGACAAGACTGAGCTGTACCTAGCAGGTGTGAACCAACCTGAAACCTCTCGGATCTCTTCCATTGGATTCAGGCTTGGTTCACTTCCCATCCGGTATCTTGGCTTACCCCTGATGCACCGTAAGCTCAGGATTGCAGAGTATAGCCCCTTGATTGATGGGATTATAGCTCGCCTTTCATCTTGGTCTACCCGTGCTCTGTCGTATGCTGGAAGAAGAGAGCTAATGGCCACAGTTATTTATGGCACAGTTAATTTATGGGCCTCTGCCTTCTTGCTCCCCAAAGGATGCTTGAATCTAATTGAGAGCCTCTGTGCTAATTTCTTATGGTCGGGGGTTATTCATAAGAAATCAAACGCGAAGGTTGCTTGGAGCACTCTCTGTTTACCTAAACAAGAAGGGGGACTTGGCTTTCGTCGCCTCTCCACTTGGAACAAGACTCTCTGTCTGAAGCTTCTTTGGCGTCTGCTTACAGTCATGGACTCTCTCTGGGCGAATTGGATCAGAAACAATAAGATCAAGGATGATGTCTTCTGGCAAATTGACGAAAAGTTGGAGAAATCCTGGACCTGGAAAGCTCTGCTTCAGCTACGGCCTCTAGCCATCAGATTTCTAAAGTGCGAATTGGGTAATGGTCCGCAAGCGAGTTTCTGGTATGATCATTGGACCCCTTTTGGCCAGTTAATCCACTTACTAGGTCACACAGGACCGGCTCAAACTGGCATACCTCTATCTGGGAGGGTGGCTCACGCCTGCTCCACAGATGGATGGCGTTTACGTCCTGCCAGATCACCTCAAGCTGAACTGCTCCACATACATCTAACCACAATTCACAACCCGGCTCTGAGCTCTGTTTGTGACAGGTTTTTTTGGTGCAAAGAAGGAGAATCCCATGACACATTTAGCACGAAACGTACCTGGGAAGTTATACGGGAGAGATCATGCTCTCTTAGGTGGACAAACAATGTTTGGTTCAAAGGCAATGTACCAAGGCACGCTTTCATGATGTGGCTCATGCACCTCAATCGTTTACCCACCCGAACTAGGCTAGCAAGCTGGGGAATGCAAGTGGATACTAACTGCTGCATCTGCGGAAACTACCCTGAAACACGAAATCATCTCTTCCTCAACTGCGACTTCAGTGAAGAGATTTGGCTGCAGACGACAAGAAGACTAGGGTACAACTCTTTTGTCTTCCACACTTGGGATGCATTTGAATCTTGGCTCGATTCCTCTGATGAAATATCTACCCAAACACTTCGCCGGGTTGTGGCTCAAGCACTCGTCTATGCTATCTGGATGGAGCGCAACAATCGACTTCACAACCACATCTCAACCCCACCGCATATCGTCTTCAAGGCGCTTGACAGGCAGGTTAGAGACACGATCCTAGCAAATAATCACAGGAAAAAGTTTAAAACTCTCATGAGCGATTGGTTACGATCCCTCTAGACTTCACACTGATGGAGATTCCTCTCTAAGATAGAACCTGTTTTTTAATTTTTTTTGGGCAAGTTCTATCTTCTTGTCTCTTTCGTATTGTATCATATACAATCAGTTTTCTCTAATGAAAATTCACAAATTTTCAAAAAAAAAAAAAAAAAAAAAAAGATTATATTATAAAACCCTAAAAGGCTAAAACTATTTGGCCGCCTCCTCCGAACTCCTAAGCAATGCATCGATCGATAATGCCGGAAAAAAAAGAGAAGAAGGAAAGAAGCGATGATGGAGAAAAACAGAAGAAGGAAAGAAGCGAAGATGGAGAAAACTTTTGTCATGATCAAGCCCGACGGTGTCCAGAGGCGACTAGTACGTTTCCCTTGTTTCTTCCTTTTTGTTTTAATGTTAAGTGTGATGCAAAGGATTAAAAATATTGTACCTCATGCAAGTGTTTCAGTTATATTGCTTTGCTTGACAAATATTACATATGTTGTTTGGTGTTTCAGATCCCTGAAATTTTCAGAAGGTTTGAAGAGAAGCGTTTCAGTTTGAAGGGTAATTTGATTCCTAAACTCTTGCTTGAGTGTTTTTGGAATTAAAAAAAAAAAAAAAATGATTATTTGACTCAGTCAAGTACTGAATCGATCGTAGGAGTGGATGTACAGGCATGAAGCTGATGAATGTTGAGCGGGGTCTTGCTGAAAAGCACTACGAGAACCTGTCTGACAAGAAAGTATTATTCAGGCGTCTGGTTGATTACATTGTGTCTTCAGGGCCTGTTGTTGCAATGATATGGGAGGGGAAGAAAGTTGTGGAGACAGTTGGAGAGATGATTGGACCCTTAAGCCCATCAGACTGCGACGCTGCAACCATCCGTAGGGATTTTGGTATTGACAAGATCAGGAACGTTATCCATGGGAGGGACTCTGTCGACATTGCAAACAAGGAGATTGCGTTGTGGTTCCCCGAAGGACCTCTCAACTGGGACCCAAATGAGGACGTGCATATACCTCGATAAAGGTGTATGCTTTATCTACTTCATCGTCTCTTGTGGCCACACACATGTTATGTAAATGATAGATAGAGGCTATGATCATTATTGTAGCCGGAGGTGGATTACTACTTTTCCACTTAAGCATGCACTGAAAAAGGCCTTTAATACCTGTTCAAGAAAACGAGGCAACTCAATAGCAAATTTTTTAAAAATGATTTCGAATCAATTTATGTATTATGAGAAGAAGTTTCTGGTTTCAATCAACACAAGTTGCATTTTTCATTTATCTCTGATTTAATTAGTACTCCAACTACAGAAAAGAGATAAGAAGATTAACCCTTTGTGACGTATGTGACATTGATTCCACTGGAAGAGAGAGCTCGCAGGATGTGTTCAGGGATATTTTTTAGGTCGCCAGTGGCAGTGATGGTGACAGGACCATGATGGCCTAAATCCTCCAACATCTTTTTGATACCCGGAACGATCCGACCAGCATCATAGCCACTTGGAATCAAAAAGCTGTTCAAGTCCAACCACACCGACGTTTTATCCTTGTTCCACATTACCTCGTACGTACGTGTTTTATTAACCTAGAAAAAAACCTATCAGCTTCAAAATCGCAGTTAGAATTAACGAATAATACCTTCTCCAGTGTTTTTTATTATCGACGAATAGCAGCTATCAGCCGAGGGAGAGAAGCTAGGGTTCCCGAAAGTCCAAATATTTAGGTTATAAATTAAGCTGTTGGGCTAACGACAAAACATTGGAGAGGCCCACAAGTTTCGTGGTATCTACATATATATACACAGTACATTTACCAAATAAATTCTGAAGTTGCCACCTATTTACAAGATTGCCATTATTATTAATTATTAATTTATTTTTCATTTAATTAATTAATATTAAGTTTCTGTTTTTGAAAACAAGATTTTCCATCCTAAATAAATTTCCAAAACAAATGGAACCACTTCTTTTAACATTAAATATTAATTTTATAATTGATTTAATTAATATTAAGTATCTAATTTTATAAAAAAAAAAATATTTTCTACATACACAAATTTCCTAAACAATCGGTCTAACCAAAAAACGAATTGATTTTTGATCTTGGAGGAGGATCTGTGGCTGAGATTTTTGATCTCAACGCATTGATTTCCCCCTAAAATAAATGTTCAAAATCAAACATAAAATATATCATTAAAAAACTAACTGTATGATTTTAAAAGATAACAAAAATATTTACCATTCAATTTGATATCTTATTCAAAGAATAATAATAAAATATAAAAGATATTGCTTGCTCACAGATTTATTTTTATTTTGTCTTACGTATTTAAAAATAATTTTTACTTTCACGGGTTTCATATGATGAGTTTTTGCAGATTAAAAATATTTGAATATGTTGTCTGACCCGCCTAGCATTGCGGGTTTAGAATATAGAACCAACACTAAAACTATTAGTTTATCTCATATATACTATAGATTTGTAATCATAGTTTTGAAAATTAACTTATAAATTATATAGTATATTAACTACAAAATATTACACATACTATAACACATTCTTAATATTCAAAAAAAAAAAAAATACACATAAATATAAACACTAACATACTATATAGGCATATATACCTCTATTTAATTCTAGAGAACAAAACAAATATTGAATTTTATATTCTATCTAATAACAAATTTAATACAATTAGGTTATAAACTTTATAAAACATAAGAAGTAGAAAAAAAATTCTAAACAAAATTCTAAATTAATTAGAAAAAGTTAATTAATTAAATATTTGAAAACTAAATAAATTAAAAATTATTATTTAAAATACAATAATTTATAATTTAGTCTCGCGGTGTATCGCGGGTGAAGTCCTAGTTATATATAGTAAGTTCACAACCGATGTTTCTAAAAATTATAAATCTTTATTAGTTTGGTATCGGTTTTATATTAAGCCTCAATTGATGATTTTGTTTATTAGTTTTAGGAGAAATTGATGAAACCGGTTCACATATTTGAGCAGATTCTTAAATGTTCAAACATTTAAGCTTTGTTCTTCCACTGTTAGCCAATGTGGCCTAACCATGAAATTACCAAAGGCTCTTTTGCAATTTACTTTTCATGCTTGGCACGAATTATCAATTGTTATTTTACTTCAATTCTATTACAATATAAATGTAAGCGCTTAATATAGTTTTTTCGTTTATATATTTATGTTCTTGCAATGGCATCCATGCACTTGATTATTGTTGAGTCTTTTGAATATTATGGTTTTCATTGTATGATTGTATCATATGATTGATTAACACATTGTTTTATATGTATAGTTTAGTTATAAATCTTGAGTAAATCAAATAATCAGCTGAATAAAAAAAATAATTGTCCACTTGTACCAGCACGTATCTTAATAATGGGGTCAAAAGCATTACACGTTTCAAATTAGATTATTAGCACTATTAAAAATGAAACTACATATTTGGGACCTAGCTGGAGTACTACAAGTATAGACTAGTAGAATAATATTCCAGAAGAAACCATATGGTATACCTATAAAGATTAATATTATAATTATGCAAACATATTAAAATCTTGTAAATCTATAGTGGTCCATGCGAATATCTGTCTTTGAGTCGATGACGATCAAAATCCAACGGATCATGCGTGTGCATGGTTTGACATTTACGTCTACAACATGAAATTAGTTGCCATCTGTCGTACTACGTTATAGTTTTATATACATTTCATGCAAAATTATGTGCTAAGGTAAATCAATTAAACTATAGTTAAGTTCTTTGACCACATGACTCTAATCTCTTCATATAGAAGACAAACTAGTTTCTTTTCTAGTGAGGAGATTCAAATCTGATACCTAACATTAAAAAAATTAGTAAGTTTTTCATTTATTTAATTTCTGTGGTAAACTATGAAATATGAAAAATGAGTGTCGTTGGGCAAAAAATTAGTTGTTATAACAGAAAAATCATGTGCTAATAAAATTAAATATATTATTAGTTGCATAACTCATTTGTAGACGAATGATTAACAATTTTTTTTATGATAGATAAATTGTTTGGTGACCCTAAATAACGGAGCTAATTATTAGAAGACTTGTGTATTAACTCTCATAATGATGATACATGTGTTGTTTCTGTAGAGATCAGAATGCAAAACCTAAATTAATTAACCTACAAGTTTACAAATATAGTAATACTGTACAAATTCTACATATATGAGATAACTATTAAAAATATATTCAACGATATTCTATATTATCCTAAATATACACTAATTTATTTTCTTGTAACCATTTGTGTGGATAATTATAGTGAGTACCTTAAAACTAATTACCTAATCTGTACAGACAAACTTGAGGCAATCACGTACACCATCTTCCCACGTAAAGTCCAACGCGGCATTTAGTAAATATGGAGTATTTTTTTTTTTTTTTTTTAATTCACTATCGTATATCGTTGACCTTAAAAATTCTCAAAAAATACAAAAACTCCATTACTTGCGCTTCACTTCTTTATTGTTTCTTTGCTTTTCTTGTTTGACCATTTTACACATACAATAATGTGCATACTTACATATATAATCTATACATGCACATAAGTATATAGGTCTATAAGCATAGTTATACAGCTCAAAACTTAAACCTTCTTAAAATCCAAAATTTATAAAACCCTAGTAGCTAAACCTATGTCTCCTCCTTCTTTTTTCTCCGAACATTGTCTTTCTCATAAAACCATGTTTATGAGTCTTTGTATTGTTTTCTTCTTGGTTTTTGGTTCTTACACTGCCGCGGCAAGGGTCGGACCGATCAAGGTCTCTGAGACGGATATAGTTCAAACAAGATCAAGATCAACAAGACAAGAGATCATTGAGGGTTTTAGATTCAAAGGTCGTGTGTTCCATTTATTATCTAAAAGGGTACTTGTACCACCTTCGGGACCTTCCAAGAGGCACAATTCTGTGGTGAATAATCTCAGACACTAATTAACTGGTTTTTTTATTGTTTCTTTTGGTTTAATTTCAATCTCTTATAATTTTTTTTGACAATCATGAAGTTGTATTTAGAAAGATTCTTGAAGTTGTATTTGATGAGATTTTGTTTTGCTTTTATTTATTTAATTTTTGTTTAAGTTTCCTTTACATATTTTGAGTTCATTCACATTTGTAATTTCTCGGTTGGAAAGTTATACGTATATATCTTAAAAATTTCTTTTGTTATGCGAAAAATCAAATTGTACGAAAACACGGGAAACACGAGATTAGTATTATAATATCATCAGTCTAAATATCCAACATTGCGACAAACAAGGAACAAGACAACTTTACATTCGTAACCTGTGGAGTTTGCGAATTATAAAAAAATCTATGTATTTGTTGCTCGTTAATTTTGATGGTTTCTCTCAAACTACATCGTTTTCTATATTTATAATTTAAGGGATCACATAGTTTTGCCTAATCCCCCGTTTAATTAGATCAAGTTGCTTAAATCCCCTAATCCACTGGGATTTGCATAAGTGTATGAGCCCATTTGGAGCCTGCGTCCATTCATGTGAGGTGGGCTTCTTTGAGTTTCGCTCAATAATAAAGCTCTTCACAACATTTTTCACCATTGTGTGATTGTTTGTGTCTCTCTTTTATCTCCTTTTAAAAACAAGATTGAAATTTATTTAATGAATCAGTTATACTTAGCGAGACGTAGAGAGCTAGTTTGGAGGCAGCTACAGATAGCATACAGGGAATAATAAACAAAGCATAACTTGCGTTGACTATACCATTAACTCATTTAGCTCAAAATAACCTAATTAACTGCCTGATTAGAATTTTAAAGACACAAATTAATCAAGCATTACAACCAGCTAGCAAACCTTATTTTGTAAAAGAGATAGAGAGAGGAGGATCAACAATCGAACTGGTTCCAATAATTATTGATTTTTTTTGTCCCAGTTGAGAGGTCCTTCTGGGAACCAAAATGCAATCTCCCTGTTTGCAATGTCGACAGAGTAACTCCCATGTTAATACCAAAATCACTACGGATGGTTGCAGCGCAGCAGTCTGAATATTGTGGTTGATTATGTTCATTATTTTTTTTGTTTTAATCAGCAAGAATATTAAAAAAATTATTAACAGAAATATTAATTTAGTTAAACCCAAACCCACATGTAATCTTGTTTGTTTTTGTAAAATATAAACTTTAATTCTTCTCTATATACTCAAACTAACATATAAACTTATTTAATATTATAAAATCTAAACATGAATACGTAATTTTGTTTTATTATAAAAACTAAATTTTCATTATCTTTTATAAACCAATACCAATATATAAAAAATGTAATTTAGTGATTTCAAACGATTGGAAGCGTAGAAATTTTACTTTTTAATTAGTATCAACCCACTACAAAAAAAAAACAGTATATTAGCAACTAATTTTAGCGACGGATTACTGCCGTTGCAAAATAGTGACGTACGTGACGACTTAGCAACACGGCTACACATCGTCACAAAAGCGTTGCTACTTTGAGACGTAATCAGTCCTCACTAAATCATGGTACACTTTGGTTGATTTTGTGACGATATTGTGTCAAACAAAACAAATCGTCGCTAAATATATACTATTTACGACGTAATTGCGACGAAATCTTAAAGGTAAAGTGGTTAAACACTAATCTGTCACAAAACTTCAAAAGCTGTTCGAACGAGGTTTATATAGTGTCGTTTTGGGAGTTGTATTAGGATGATGATAATTATATATTTCTCTCCACTTTTTTGTTAACATTTTCTACTTATTAAAACGGAAGTACATTTGCCAATATAACATTCTATTTGTAAGACTCACATAACAAATCCCTATGATTTTAATAAATACCATAACTTAAGGTTATTATTTGTAATACTATAAATATAAATACATAACTTTTTATAAATAAATGCACATCGTAACAAATTTCAAACCAAATCATTTTCTTATACCTAATCATCTAAACAAAACTCCTATACTTAATATTAACAAATTTGATAAGGTAAAAAAATATACATAATAAGATACAAAAATCTTGATATATACACCTAATTGACAAGATAAAAATAAGTTATACCAAATCAACATACATAAACATATTAAATTTTAAATACAATAAAAATATCAATATGTGCTCAGCACAGGTCATATTCACGTATATATATATAGAGTTATATAAATACTCTTAAGGATTACTTATACTATAAACATGTTTTTATATTAAAATTATATCACTTTTTAAAGACATTTTATAAACAAATTATAGTAAGAAATGACAGTTCTAGTGAGCAAAACTAGTCACCGTAATCAACATATTTACTTTACGAATATTAACTTGGTGTAACTGTATTTTGATGAAGCGTTACGAAGTCGTCACTTTAAAAGATTAAGTTTCCCTTGCTACGTTTTTGTGACGATTGGTCGCTAAGTCCTTGTCAACTGAAAACATCAAGTTTTCCCGCTGGAGGGAAAACCAAATTTGCAATAGATATTGTGATGAATTAGTGACGTACCTTGACAAAAACATCATAACATACACTATTTTCCTATTGGCCGGTGTAACATCCGTGAACCGAAATTCCGGTTTAGGGATTGCATCGGTCGATGCAAGGTTGGTTCTCGACGGTTCGATTTAAGTTAAACGCTGCATTTTGGGGAAAAAGAAAAAAGGAAAACCCTTAATCGTTTACAAAAGTCGAGTTTGTCGTTTTGTGGCAGAGGTTAGCCGCTTTTGAGAGAAAAGAAGTTCTTGGTGTTCTTGAGATTTTAGAGAGATTTGAGACTGTTCCTGTAGAGATCTGTAACTGAGATCGTTGTAGGAGCTTCCTAGGAGCGTCTTCTTGCTTGTTTAAGGTTCAGAATCTTCTTGGCAAAGGTAAGTGCATGACTATGACTTATCTAAGCTGAAGATTTCTCTGATCTGCTTGTTTATGTGTTGTTTGGCTTGTTAGAATGTTATTTGGGAACTTAGGAAGCTTTCTTATGGCTTGGGATCGAGTTTTATGGTTGTAGGAACGAAGATCCGACGAGAAGCTTTGGGGAAAAACGATGCTCGGCATATGCATCGGTCGATGCACTCTGTGCATCGGTCGATGCAAGTGCGAGGACGGCGCGTAAAACCTAGGGTTTTCGTGTTATGTCGAGCATGTGTCGGTCGATGTAGTGTGTGTGTCGGTCAATGCAAGTGTAACTTGTATTGGTCGATGCTAGCTTGTGTCGGTCGATGCAACCCCAACTGGTGTCGGTCGATGCTTGCTTGGTGTCGGTCGATGCAGAGTTCTGGTTTGTTATTGTTGATTGTTGATTGTTGGTTGATGGTTAGAGATGTCTCTATTGCTTGTGTGTATAGCCCAGTAGATGAGAAGATTGCCTTACTGACAGTTTATAAAATACTCATCCATTGCAATTTATGTTTGTGGTGCAGGTAAAGGCAAAGTGTGATCGTGGAATCCAGGCAATGAAGAGGAGGATGTTCTAGAGACTCGATTGGATGTTGTCTGGCATTGCTAGGTTGTTAGAGTTGGGTCATTAGAACATTGCTTGGTTGTTGGTTTCATGTTTTCTGTTGATTGGATATTGGAATATTTTATATATTTGGAGTATTGGTTATTGATTATTGTTATTGGTATTATTTATTTCTGATGTTGGTTGTGATTGTGTTTAGGGCTAGTGGGTATGAGACCACTAGCTTAGTTATTATTATATTATATTTATTATTTTTTATTAAAAAAAAATGGGTCGGGTCATTTCAGCCGGTGAGAGAGTTGTGTCGTTTTTATGACAAACTTTAACGCTCCTTTAATTTTCTATGCTTGTTTCTCTTTCTCTCCAGTCTCCATTGTTGTTTGCTTCTACATTATCTCTCTCACTCCCTCGTTTTCGTTCCTATGAAGCCTGCCTCTCTTACTCAGCCAAATTAAACAGATGAGTTCGATATGACATCTACCACATTACATTTAGTTTTCTTAGCGAGAATGGGCTCTTGCCCAAACATCTGCATCTTAACCTAGCGGTTTGAGACGAGACACTGGAGTATCCAGTTCAGCGCATTAGATCTCGACCTCCTCAACAAATCAAATCTTCAAAGGCCTCCAAAAACATTTTGGTAAGTTTAATAAAAAAATAGTTATGTTGTATATTATTTGATTAATTTATTGAGTATGTAAAATAAATGATTAATTCGTCCCGTTGATTGTAAGGTTTGAAGTAGTGTCTCTGACGTCATAAATGTTACAGTTTGAGTTGGTGGAACAAGTCATTGAGTCCGAGTCTTAAGGAGTTCAATAATGGATTCATGGATTTGAATCAGTACGTGTAGTTTGTGTAGTGGAGTTAGTTTCCTATTTTTTCGCTTTGCTTCAGTTGTTGTTTAATTTGCTTTGCTTCCTGTAAGGCGATATAAGCCATTGTTGTTAAGTTAATAAAGTATCCTTTCAGTTCTTAAGTCTATGTTTTCACATTTGGTATCAGAACTATCTAAAAGGAGAAATTGTGTGTGTGAGAGAGATAAAGAAATTGAGATGTCAAATTCAGAAAAGTTTGTGCAGCCTGAAATTCCAAAGTTTGACGGTCATTACGACTACTGGTCTTTGACAATGGAGAATTTCCTCCTAAGCAGAGAGGTGTGGAAAACTGGTGGATGAGGGGATCCTAGTAGCAGCGGTGGGAGGAACACCGGCCAGTGAAGCTCAGAGAAAGTTGGTGGAGGAGGCCATATTGAAGGATCTGAAGGTCAAGAATTTTCTCTTTCAAGCAATTGATAGAGAAATCCTAGAGACAATTCTTGACAAGAGTACTTCAAAAGCGATTTGGAAATTAATGAAAAAAAAGTATCAATGTTTAACAAAGGTAAAAAGAGCACAACTTCAAGCACTAAGAAAAGAGTTTGAACTGCTTGCTATGAAGAAAGGGAGAAGGTAGATACCTTTTTGGGCAGAACCTTGACTGTGGTGAACAAAATGAAGACGAATGGTGAACTCATGGAGCAGAGCACAATTGTTGGGAAGGTGCTCAGATCACTGACTCCAAAATTCAATTATGTTGTCTGCTCAATTGAAGAGTCAAATGATCTGAGTGTTATGAGCATTGATGAGCTTCATGGGAGCTTGTTGGTTCATGAACAAAGGATGCATGGAGCACAAGAGGAGGAACAAGTGTTGAAAGTTTCTCATGATGAGAGAGTTGGCAGAGGAAGAGGTCGAGGTGCATTTCGAGGAGGCAGTGGCAGAGGTAGAGGAAGAGCTAGGCAAAACAAAGCATTGATCGAATGCTTCAAGTGTCACAATTCAGGAGAATAAGCTAATTATGCCGAGTTGGAGGATGATGATGAACTGTTGCTGATGGCATATGTGGAGCAAAATAGGGCGCAGAGAGAATATGTGTGGTTTCTGGATTATGGATGCAGTAATCACATTACTGGAGACAAAGGGTGGTTAGAGGAAGGTTTCAATTAAACTGTGAAACTTGGAAATGACACAAGGATGGTTGTGGTAGCAAAAGGGAGTGTAAGAGTGCAAGTTAATGGCGTAACTCAGGTGATATCTGATGTTTACTATATTACTGAGCTGAGAAACAATTTAATAAGCATAGGATAGCTTCAAGAAAAAGGTCTAGCCGTCTTAATTCAGGATAGGGCTTGCAAAGTGTATCATCCTAGTAGAGGAGTGATCATGCAGACTAACATGAGTGGAAATAGAATGTTCTATCTGCTTGCATCCAAGGCTGCAAAGAATCAGATGTGTCTTCAGGTGGAAGATGTTGCTGAGAAAGAAACACATCTGTGGCATTGTCGGTTTCGGCATTTAAATTATGATAGGTTGAGGATGCTGTCTCAGAAGGACATGGTTGTGGGTCTGCCTTCACTCAAGTCTGCTAAGGAAATATGCACTGTCTGCTTGATGGGAAAACAACACAAAGAATCAATGCCGAAAAGAAGCTCGTGGAGAGCCTCAAAACAACTCCAGTTGGTGCATTCAGACATATGTGGCCCTATCACACCAGTTTCAAACAGCGACAAGAGGTATATCCTGAGTATTATTGATGATTTCTCTCGCAAAACATGGGTATATTTCTTACATGAAAAGTCGGAAGCATTATGTTCCTTCAAGTACTTCAAAGCCAGAGTGGAGAAAGAGATTGGAGAATCTATAATCTGTCTAAGGACAGATCGAGGTAGCGAGTTTAACTCAAGTGAGTTTGTTGAATTTTGTAAAGCACAGGGGATCAATAGGCAATTGACAGCAGCATACACTCTGCAGCAGAACGAAGTCGCAGAGAGGAAAAATAGAACCATCATGAATGCGGTTCGATCTATGCTGAGTGAACGAGAAGTTCCGAAAGCTTTCTGGTCTGAAGCAACTCGATGGAGCTTGCACATTCAGAATCGAAGTCCTACTGCAGCAGTTGAAAAAATAACTCCAGAAGAGCGTGCACATTCGATTTTTTTTATCTGAATAATGAAAAGATGAAAGACTAGAAGAAGCATTATGAGGGTTAGTTTGTACACCAAGTTTTCAGGATGAATATGTTGCAAATGATACCTATATGATCCACATCCTGAACCCAACCTCCAAGAAAACTTTTTGTTGCAATAATTACAACAAACTTTCATTTCCCCATCAAATTTTTGTTTTCGAAAGTGTATCTTAAAATTATCGGAACCATTCACACGTTGCTTTTCCGAATTTATGCTAGCTTCTTCTTGAGTTGCACTCTCTTGAGTATTGATGGTTGGTAATGAGTTGTGGACATCTCTCTTTGACTATCGAAATGAAATGAGTCGGAAGACATTCTCAAACAACAAAGGAGCTCGAGACTGTGAAAAAATGAACACGTGAATGGATAATGGAATAAAAGAGAAGTAGTATCTGACTCTTCTTTTTGAACAATATTTATTTATCCAGAATGTTGTTACTAAAAAAATGGAACGGCTACTTTCCACAGCTCACGATAAAGTTGCTAACAGCCTAACAGTCTAAGACGTTGACTAACACTTCCCTATTACTCAGTCATTTATTTATTTCTAGCATAATTAATTTAATAAAATAATTTTAATTATGTCTCAATTTTACAAAGAGAGTCAAGCATATTTACACAAACACGATCTCACAATCCATGATATTTTCATCCATAACTATGAAGCCACTCACTTCCACTTTGTCATTTTTTTTTGTAACTTATTTTCATTCTTTTCACTATTTTAGTTTTTCTTTTAATTGAATAAAATATGTCTCATTTATTTTCTTAAAATAGAAACTGTTAAAATTAAGAAAACTCTATATTTTCTAAAACTACGTTTAATTAATACAGTTTTCTTCCTAAATGTTTTAAATATTTGGATTTAGTAAAAATTTTAAATATTTAATACTAATATTTTTAAATTTGGGCGATAAATATTTTTTATACGTAATGTTTCTATAACATATTAATTATACATAAGTAGTTAATTGTACAGTTTATTATATTTGGAAAACGGTTATGGTTATAATTTGACGATTTAATTATGCGGTTAACCAATGGTCTTCATACGGTTATTGTTAATTAGCGGTTACAGTTAATAATTTTTGTAATCTTAACCAATATACGGTTATGGTTTTTAACTGTTTTATACGGTTACCGTTCGGTTACGGTTAAAAAATGGTCCGGTTACGGTCCGAAATACGGTTACGGTTTAATTTTGGTCATGCCTAGGCGTGGAGTGGAAAGAAACCAGTGGTCGAGTACTTTCGGGTCTTTGGCTGCATCGCTCATGTTCACATACCAGACCATAAGAGAAACAAATTGGATGATAAGAGTAAGATATGCGTCTTTCTGGGAGTGAGTGAATAGTCTAAAGCATGGCGACTATATGATCCAGTTTCAAAAAAAATTGTGGTGAGCAAGGATGTGGTGTTTAAAGAAGAAAAAGGTTGGGACTGGATTAGATCAGATGAAGAACTAAGAGATGGTACATTGGAGTGTGGTGATGAGGTTAATGATCAAGATGAAGAAGAGATAATGGCTTTGAGTCTGCATAACTCACCTGCAGCTCCTAGTCAGCAGCAGTCTACTATTGGTGCCAGTCCAACCGATCAGTACGTGTGTGAAAAGGGCACCAGGATTGCTGGCGGACTATGGGATAGGAGAACAGACGCTGGATGAGGATCTGAATGTGTTAATGGTGATGATGATGGTAGACCAACATGATCCAATCTGGTTTGAAAAAGCTATGAAACAGAAAATCTGGAAAGATGCAATGGAAAGTGAGATTGCATCTATTGAGAAAAATCACACTTGGGAGCTTACTACACTACCAGAAGGATTTAAGCCCATTGGGGTTAAGTGGGTCGACGAAACAAATTTCAACAAAGATGGAGAAGTTGAAAAATACAAAGCAAGGCTGGTAGCAAAAGGGTATGTTCAGTGCTATGGTGTGGACTATATTGAGGTGTTTGCTCCAGTTATAAGACTTAACACTATCCATACAATTCTCGCCATAGCTTCTCAATCAGGTTGGGAGGTTTATCAACTTGATGTAAAAAGTGCATTTCTACATGGGGAACTAAAGGAGGACGTCTATGTTGTGCAACCGGAAGGATTTGTTAAAAAGAGAGATGAAAAGTTTACAAATTGAAAAAGGCGCTATACGAACTTAAACAAGCACCTAGGACTTGGTACAGTAGAATTGAAGCTTATTTCCAGAGAGAAAACTTTGAAAGATGTCTCAGTGAGCACACTCTGTTCACAAAAGCAAAGGGAGGTAATTTCTTAATTGTCAGTCTCTATGTTGATGATTTGATATTTACTGGTAATGATAAAAGCATGTGTGATGAGTTTAAGAAATCGATGATGTTGGAGTTTGAGATGTCTGATTTGGGCAAGATGAAGCATTTCCTTGGGATAGAAGTGAAACAAGTTCAAGACGGAATCTTCATTTGTCAACGAAGGTAAGCAAGAGAAGTATTGACACGGTTTGGTATGGAAGAGAGTAATTCTGTGAAGAATCCTATTGTTCCATAGACGAAGCTGCAGAAGGATGAAAATGGTGAAAGAGTTGATGAAACGTTGTTCAAGCAGTTGGTAGGATGCCTCATGTATCTAACCGTGACAAGGCCGGATTTGATGTATGGTGTTTGCTTGATAAACAGGTTCATGGCTAATCCCAGATTGTCGTATTGGCTTGCAGCAAAGAGGATCTTAAGATATTTGAAAGACCATCGGAGAAGCACATCTGGATTTGTGTTTATGATGGCATCTAGAGCTGTTTCATGGGCATCTAAGAAGCAATCAGTGGTTGCTCTCTCTACCACCGAAGCAGAATACATAGCAGCTGCTGCTTGTGCGTGTCAGTGTGTGTGGCTCCGAAGGGTGTTGGAGCAAATTGGGTTTGAAGAGAAGACTGAAACACAGATCATGTGTGACAATAGCTCTACATTTCAGCTGTCGAAGCATCCAGTTTCTCATGGGAAGAGTAAGCATATTGAAATAAGGTTTCATTATCTCAGAGACTTGGTGAGTGGTGGAGTTGTTAAGTTATGTCACTGTGCAACGGAGAACCAGATTGCAGACATTTTTACAAAGCCACTGAAGCTGGAGCAGTTTGAGAAGCTTCGTGCAATGCTTGGTATGATTGATGCTGTCTGAAGTAAGCTGAATTCAAGGGAGAATTAGCTTAAGGGAGGATATGTTGCAGTTTGAGTTAATGGAACAAGTCATTGAGTCTGAGTCTTAAGGAGTTCAGTAGTGGAGTCATGGATTTGAATCAATTCTTGTAGTTTGTGTAGTGGAGTTAGTTTCCTATTTTCTCGTTGTGCTTCAGTTGTTGTTTAATTTGCTTTGCTTCCTGTAAGGCTATATAAGCCATCGTTGTTAAGTTAATGAAGTATCCTTTCAGTTCTTAAGTCTCTGTTTTCACAATAAAATCCTACTTCGTTGAACCTCACGTCAACAAGTCAATGATGCCACACTACATCAAAAACCTTTTCTTTGAATCATTTGCGGTAAGATGACGGTCTACACAACCAACGGATCCAGTGCAAGACCATTCAGAGTTCTGTCGGCTAACACGGATCTTTTATGATTTTAGCTTACATGATTAGTTATTTTTTGTCAAATACATGATTAGTTTATTTTTTTTTTATTTTGTAATATTAAAAACAAAATATATATTAAATCTGTTATATTTAATATTCAATTTGTTATCTTTAAATATATAATTAGATTATTAAAAATAATTAGATTATTAAAAATAATTAGAGAATTAAATATAAATATATTATTATTGTCACAAATTCAAATTTATGTATTTCAGTTTGTCAACGCAAATATGCTCTGGATCTTCTTGATGAGACAGGTTTGTTGGCTCGCTGAGACCTCTTTTATCCCTAATTTTATCTTACATGATTAGTTTTTTTTTTGTCAAACACATGCTTAGTTTATTTGTTTTATTTTGTAATATTAAAAACAAAATATATATTAAATCTGTTATATTTAATATTCAATTTGTTATCTTTAAATATATAATTAGATTATTAAAAAAGTTAGAGAATTAAATATAAATATATTAGTATTGTCACAAATTCAAATTTATGTGGTAACGTTTGTGATGAATTTGTGACGATTGATGAACAAAATATTATTTTCTTTCAGTGATAAATTAGTAACGAGTTAGTGTTTTCTAATTTGAGACACTTTTGTGACAATTATTTTGCAAGCATTTAGTGACAGTCTCTGGGTCTGCCTATATTCGATACTAATTTATCGCAAACATTATGATGCGTTAGCAACGTCTCTATTGCATCATTTAGCGACATTTTTGACAAGTCACAAAATTTGTGACGATATTATGAGGAATCTTTATTTGTGTCACGATAGTACCAACAATTTATTAGTCGTAACAAAAGCATTGTTGTAGCTTAGTTGCAACGATTTAGTGAGGAATATTGATGTCACTAAAACCATGTTTTCTTGTAGTGAGCGCAACAACCACAACATGCAACCACCCACAATAGCAGAAAAACCAATCAACACATAATTCCAATAATATTATCGAGCGTTGTTTGCTCTGTTTAACATTGCCGGATTCTAAATCTGTCTACCAGTTTTTTTTCTTTTTTTTGTACCTCCGGTTTAATCAAACTGTCTGTCAACCAACACCCATTTTTTTGGAATGTAATTACACTAAGTGCAACAAATAAAAAAAAAAAAAAAAAAAAAGATTCATCCATAATACATTGCTTCTAGTTCTAGTCTTCTACTGTAGATAACAATTTTACTTTTTGATCACTAATCTTCTGGAACATCATTAAAGATAAATTATCACTAATCTTTTGGAATATCATTATAGATAAATTCCAATATCACAAGTTGAACATCATCATTTAAACAAAAGCCCAAAATCAAAAACACATTCTTAAATTGGTCAAATATTACCTTCTTAATCATATACTACTAATCTTATCTTATATTTTTTTCCCCCAACTTAAACCCTTAGAAAATACACACTAAGCTCAGGTCCACCACTAGACACATCAGGGTTCATCATGTAAAACGCCTCGGAGTCTCTCGACCCGATAACCCGCTCGAACCGGGCTCTCATATACATGAGCTCACCTTTCTCGGACCCAACCGCTCCATTCCCTTCTTCTTCCACCGTCGTCGCCGCCGGTAAAACTCCGGCACCCATTGTTATAGGCCCGACCGCCTTCAACACCTTCCACTCCGCTTCTCCACACTCTTTCCTCGCCGCGTAACCACATTTCTTACCGTTACAATACGTTCTCCACGTTGACTCTTCCAAAAGCTTCTTCTTCGTATCCGTCTTAAACGCCGCCGTTTCCAGCGCGATTCTCACTAGCCCTGAAGCCATCTCACGTACGAGAACGCTCGTTGGAGTGGGTAACTGGATCAAAACAGCGGGTAAACGGGTCGGGTCATCTTGTACGGCGAAGTACACGTGTCCACGGCGGTTACCGAATAAAGTACCCACGACCCGGAAACCCAGACCGGAGTTAGAGAACCCGAGAGCGTAACGGATCTTTTCGAGAGTCTTTTTCTTTTTTTTCTTCTTCATCATCTGTTGGGTACTGAACTGATCCGGACGGGTCGGGTCAGAGGAGAAGTTGAAACGGGTTAAGATTTTTTCTTCGTTGTAGTTGTAATCGTCGTCTTCTTCTTCCTCTTCTTCGTCGTCGTCTTCTTGAACTTTCTTCTTCTTCCAGTTGAAGTACCGTTTAGAAAGAGAGAATGAAGAGTCGAGAGAAGTGTTGGCTAAGATTGACTTCATGATCTCTTTTAAATGAATATACAAAATAATTTTGTTTCTTTCTTGGAACTGAGACTTGAATTGAATGAAGTTTGGACTCTCATGTGTTCTCTTATATTGATCTTTAATGGAATTTTTTAATGTTTTTTTTGTGGGGACTGATTTGATTTAACTATTTAATTTTTAAATTACATTTTTATAGAAATTATTTTTGACCTTTTGTATTATCTCTCTGTCATTTCTACTGTTTTCACTTTTCTATTTCTTTTTTGGACTGTTTCACGTATGATTATTTTATTGAGGTGATATATTTCACGTATGAACCTTTGTTCAATAGTTAACTACATTTTTAAGCTAATATTTGAAGATTTTACTGTTTTGTGCCATATCTACTGTTTTATTTTCAAATTTTAATCTATCCACCAAATTCATGTATTTTAATAATATATTTTCTGTCGTAGTTTTATAATTTCACACGTTTGAGTCTTTCTTTTATTCAATGTATATTCATAATGTAACGTTATGTTTAAAACTATAAATGCTAACATGCAAGAGAATGTAAAGATATGGCACTTGACTAATTTATGAATCACCCACTTAGACAGTAAATCAAACTAAAGATAAAAGTAGTCCCGTTTCCTTGGACTTTAAAGATTTTTTTATATTATCATAAATTAAAATTATAAATATTGGTCTGCAGAGCTAAAGAATTATTTTAGAGGTTGTGTTAATTAAAGAGAAAGATTGATGCGAAAGGAGATAGAAAAAAAAAAAAAAAAGGAAGAGAGGAGGAAGGTGAGCAGCCACCACCTAACCGTAGATTAAGGACTGTCTTCATTGGGACTTATGAATAAGACACATCATACACCAAATCGACATTTACAATTTGTCTTTCATACACACACACACACCCTATATACATATATAGTTTATTTTTTTTTTTGTTAAAAAATACTACTATAAGGTTCTGAGTTCTGACTAAAGAAAAATTGTTGTTTGTGGATAAAAGAGGAAAAGAATAGGAAAAGTTTTTCATTCACTCAATATAAAGTACAAGTAACTTCTATCTTTTCTCTATTTTGTCAAATTTTTTCATCACTTCAAAGATGTTCCTTTGTAACAGCAAAAGAATAAAACACGACACTAAAATATTGTTACAACAAGATAAATAAATGACATAGGATTGGGGTAAGTCTAATAACATCTCGAATGATCCTCCATTTACTCCAATGGTATTATATTCTCACCTCTAAAATAGAGATTGCTATTTTTTCTTCTATTTATAGAGGAACCCTATTTTTTTACAAAGGCTCCTCTATAAATAGAGGAATCTCTATTTTAGAGATGAGAATAGATGCCATTGGAGTAAAACTCACTTTTATTATAGAGTTCCTCTAGTATAGAGAAAAAAATAGGAAAAATCATTGAAGATGGTCTAAAATAATTAATATCAAATCATTTTTTAAAACAATTGTACGCAAATATTTGTGTATATAGTCTAATTTACATCAAGTAAATAGGAGTAGTTAATATGTGTACATACACAGTTTTGAAGGAGACAAGAAGGTGTGCGATGGATCTCAATCAATGTCTCATCTATAGTGGGGCTACAGAGTTGACAATTTAGTCCACTCTTTTCACTCAAACACACATATTAATTTGTTATAAAATCTTACCATAAACGCAATGTTTCTTGGTCGCTAACAAAAAACGCATTTTCTTCTTCTTCTTATAGTATATTTGAGGTCATCCAAGGGTAGAAGAAAGTAGAAACTGAAACCAGGTCGTTTATATCAGTGCTATAACGATATATTATTTTGGACGTGGAGGATGCAAAATGTCAAAATTCATACGAAATTATTAGAATTGTGATTTATGTAACGTTACTCTCTCTTATTAAGACGGTTTTTTAGCTGTATATTAATTATTAATTTTATGTGGTTAGACGTCTTATTTTTTATTGTATAGGTTAATGTTGATGACCAAATATTCGTACTCTAATTTCAAATTTAAATAAAAACTAACGATTTTAATTAAGAGAACCTACATTAAACACATCATTGTCACATCTTCGGCGTAAAAAGGATGGGACATTTACGGCAACATCGAACCAATCAAACGTTGTCTATGTGTTGTTTTTTTCACACACCTACACTACACCAACAAGCATGCTTTTCTTTATTTTTATTTTCATCATATTGATATAATATAATTACGAAATTTAACGTCAAAATCCTTGACTTTGTGAAAAAAATATGATGGAATTTGGTGTACCATTTGTCTTGTTGGTGCTACTTATGATTTAACAATAAGATAACGCATGCGCGCCAGCCTATGAATATAGGAAGTAATGTTACATAAATCATAGCTAAGAGATTTTATATATAAAACCGAGCTCTCTAATTTTGATAGAATCACTCAATTTATATAGGAATTCCCTATATAATAAAATGGAAGTACGCAGCTTTTTTTTATAGACTATATAATATAAATTATAAGATTAATTATTTGATTATTTGATAGGTTATAGGTTTATATGAGTTGTAACTATTCTTTAATCTCAATTTAAGATTCTCTATAATAGGATATTTGAAAGAATAAAATAAAATTTTCAAAGAATATTTAATTAACCATATATAGGCAAACAAATCTAAAAAATTAATCTATCTTCTGCGGATTAAAAGTAATTTCCGATTATACTAAAAGATAAATCGATCAATAGTCTATCATAACCTTTTGATAAGGTATCATCTTTCAGTTCATGTCTTTTGATTTTATCATACTTATAATGATGATTATTATGTTTATACACATTAGTACATTACAATTCATGGTATACTACGAGTTAAAATATTACACGACGGGTATATGATATAACGTGTTTGAGTAGATACTAATATAATTTAAAATTTCATTAATTCGATGCTACACGGATAAAATATCATTTCATTATTTTGTTAATAATATGAATATTAAATTAATAGACATATCTAATTAAGTTGATTGAATTAATACTTTTACAAAAAGTTAATATGCGGTATATTCTAGGTTAAGTCATAAAATTAACAATCAAAATACAATATATAATTTTAAACACTAAACAATTCAAAGAAAATTAACAAACAATTTTTTTTTATATCAAATAACTTAATTCACGGTGTACCGCGGATCAAATTCTATACAAAATATATGTTTTTTTCATAAGTCATATTCAACATATGATTTAATGGCATAGTATTTCATCAGAAAAAGAAAGACAACTTTTAAAACAAATAAAACAATAACATATATGGGTGTTTTAAATAAAAATTATAAAATAAACAAAAGAAAATTCAATTTGTGCTTTAGCATGGGTCCATCATATTTAGCATATGATTTTATTGCATAATGTTTTATTCACAACAACTTTTAAAAACAATCACATAAATTATATTTTATATAAAAATTACAATATAAATAAAATAAATTTCAACCCCTGCTATAGCACGGGTCCTAATCTAGTATAAATATTATAATACATGTTAAAATATACATTAAAACAATTCTCATAAATACCACTAAAATAAGGTTTTTCCAAAAATATCACTTTTAGTTTTATTTCCAAAACTACCACAAGAATGAGTTTTTCCAAAATACCACAAAATTAAACTAAAATTTTAATATTTAAAATTAAACCCTTTTACTAAAAAAACTAAACCCTAAATCCTAAACACTAGACCTTACCCCTAAAATATATACTTTAAATCTAAAATTGTCTACGCAAACCTAAAAAAATAAATGATACATCCTTAAAAAAAAAAAATTTATGTTTATGGTATTTTTTCAAAAAAAAATTTTGTGGTATCTTAGGATTGAAAACTTAAAATGTGATATTTTTGAAAAAAGAAAAAAAAAAAGGGTATTTTGAAAAATTTCTCTATACATTATATTCAATGGGAACAAAAATTCAAGTAGTTTACTTTACGTTGGTTTCCCCAGACTTGGTTATGAATAGCGTGACGAACTATTGGTTTCATGTTTGTATATTGCTGGCTAGTCCTGGGCATAATATCCCGTACCAAAGAACCGTACCGGAACCGAACTATAAAAACGGTATCGGTTAGGGTTCAGATTAAGCAGAATTACCTAATGGGCTAAAAGGCCTTGGTAAAATGGACTTCTGCTTGGGTTCAAATTGTAACTTAAGTATATTGGGCCACCGTTTTAGATCCGTTTAACCTAAAGGCCTAATAAGGCCTTGACCCACTAAGGCATGGATTACGGCAATAGTAAAGGTATATTGAAACTTTGCTGAATCATTCAAGTTAAAGAATAGATGTCCTATGGTTTGTTATCAAAAGATAGAGACTCATTCAAGTTTCATTTGTTTCACAGGGACATGAAGCAGCACTGCAGCAGGGACCTTTTTGTTAGTGTGGATGCTTCTTCATTGTTCCCAATTTTCATCGGCTATTTGAACTTGTTCTATCTTTTGTTTTAAGTTGGTTGTGAGTTTATTGAACTTAATGTTATGGTATTTGGTTGTGTTATGGTGAAACTTAATGTTATGGTTTTAATTTATGGTTTAATCGGTTATTTTGATTATTTACATGAGTATTTATTATTTTAGTCGGTTATCTCGGGTTTTATTTGAGTACTTTGGTTACTGAAAATAAACAAACAAATTATAATCCAGAAAATTTTTGGGTTACTTCGGATTTTGTATTGGAGTAGAAAACCGTTCCAAACCCGGCCAGTTACTAACCGTACCAAACCAAATTTTTTGTAAATTACCGAATGGAATCTATAGGTCTTATACCGATTTACTCGAAACCCGATTGGGTAGAACCAAAACTCGATTGGATACTCGATTGCCGAGGACTATTGCTCGCATTTGGCACAATAAAAGTAACTTATGTAAATTTCTACTATTTTCATTTACTGTGTTGTGTGTTCCAATAAGCGAAACGTTTTATCACAAAAAGTGAATATTTGACTTATTTCACATTTTTTATTGAATATTTCAGAAAAATGTATAAAACATGGTTCTCGAATTTTAATGCTTATTTAAACTATTTTATTATTAGATGGCTAAAAAGCATGTAAAGGCAAAAAAGATCTGTGATTTAGACTTTTCTGTACAAGAGTTTTTAACAAAATATATAATGAAAACTGAAATGAAATATTTGGATTCTAAATTCTGTTCTAAACTGTCAAACAATAGATTAAAGCATCATAAATAAAAAGAAGCATCACATTGTCAAGGAAACCATTTCAAAGTTGTCTCTTGTCAGTAGCTATTCTCTTTTCATACATTAAAATATGTTTCTTGGAATAGTGATAAAACATAATATTAGACCATGTGCATCGGCATCTACTTGGGCCGTCCCCCAGCATTTTTCTTTTAAAAATAAATCAAAAAAGGCCCAATAATGAAGAAACGTATCTTAAAGTGGGACGTTTTTGGTCCGTCTACTTGGACACGTGGAAGCTGGTAATTGCGAGAAGATTTTGTGTAGGGTTAACACAAAACACTTTGTCGAGAGAAAGTTCTCGAATTCTCTCTTCTATCTCGACTCCGTCTCTGTCTTCGTCTTGTGATTGTCCTGTCTCCGTCTTCTTCTTCTTCTTCTTCCTCTCTTTCAAAGCAGCTGCAGCTTTGAGTAACTTAGGTATTGATTGAATTTCTCTCTCTTTCCTTCACCATGAATGCTTCTTCAATATTTGTGTTCGGAGTATGTAGACAGAGTTTTGTGGTTTTGCTCTGTTTTTTTTATTAATCCTAGGAAAATTTTAAGTGAACGGATGCCAATTTTTGGTTAAGCAGAATCGTTGATTCGAATTTGGTATTGGATACATTCCAATTCGGATTAATTTTGACCTACGGGTTTGTGGGTTTTGTGTTCTGATATGTTTGAGCTCAACCCTGATTGAAAAAATGTGTTCTTTATAATGTGAAATTCTGATTTCGGTTCATTCTCATTTGTGAATTATGAGTTTAAGTTTTGGTTTTAGTACTGGCATAGTAATGCAATGGTGGTGAACTATTTAACCAGTTCTATATCTGACAGAAGGTTCAGCACCAATGAATCTATTTCAACACCCCAACCTTCCGTTGGTTTCTCTCAAGCAGCTACTCCTCTCTCGGAAGAAGATGAAACCATTGATGGTGACCTTTACCTTTTAGCAAAGTCCTACTTCGATTGTCGAGAGTACAGACGGGCTTCCCATGTGCTTCGTGATCAAACGAGCAAGAAATCGGTGTTCTTGCATTTCTATGCCCTTTATCTGGTATGTTATGTGCCTCAGTCTCTTTCTTCTGATTTAGCTAGAGCTTCTATATCTGAAATAGAATGATGACTTGTTAGAAGGTGGCTTCAATGGCTTTTTGAGGGTTTTTTTAGCCTTCCAAATATATGCAATATATGACATTAGTACATACTTACAGGATTGAGCCTCTGATTCACAATTCTGTTGATAATCACTGTTCTGTTCTATTGGATATTGGATACAGGATTGAGTCAATCTCATATCACAACACGGGTTATGGGTACACAAGGTTACGCAGATCCAGAGTATGTTGCTACAGGTACTACAACGTCTCGTCTTCTTCTTGGTCCTTTTGGTTTTCATCACAACATGGGTTATGTGAACATGTTGGTTGCTTCTAACAGTCATTTGTATGTAAAGAGCGATGTTTACGGGTTTGGCGTTGTCTTGGTTGAGATCTTAACTAGTTTACATGCACTTGATGGGATCACATTTGTGTTCAAAGCTAGAAGCTTTGTCATCAAAGATTAAGCAAGCTTCCGTTTATGGAAGATGGCGGGAAGTGCTCACTGGGTATTCAGAGATACAGAGAGATGGAGATCGCTTTAACGATCCTTTCGTTTTCCCCATAGTTTTCAAAGCTTGTGCTAAGCTCTCATGGTTGTTTCAAGGTAAGTGTATCCAATGGAGTTTGTTGAAGAGAGGGTTTGAGTCTTTTGTTTCTGTGGGGAACTCGATTGTTGACTTTTACATGAAATGTGGAGACTTGAGCTCTGCGATACGAGAGTTTGATTGTATGACTTGGAGAGATTCTGTTTCTTGGTTTGATTCAGCATTTAGAGTATTTGATGAGACCACTTGTAGAAACATTGTTTCATGGAATTCGATTTTGGCTGGGTTTGTACATAGCCAAAGTTACAATTCGATTAATGTTTAAACTTTCAAAATATTATTATTTTATTCGGAGGACAAAATACAAATAGACACCAATGCTCATACTAAAAATAAGAACCTTTCAAAATAATACTATTAAATTTAGGGGACCAAAAATATGGGGACACCAATGCCCATGCTCTTAGTATAAAACATATAT
Organism: Camelina laxa; assembly: GCA_024034495.1. Taxonomy (NCBI): domain Eukaryota; kingdom Viridiplantae; phylum Streptophyta; class Magnoliopsida; order Brassicales; family Brassicaceae; genus Camelina; species Camelina laxa. The sequence goes on from CM043882.1 coordinate 29,137,462, forward strand.
GTACCGCAGTTAGTATCATTACTAAAGCAGAGTGTTTTTTTAATTTTAATAGATCAAAAATGTAATATTTGTTTGATAATTCATCGTTGATCTTGCAAGAAAAGTATAATTCAACGCATTTTTCTCTACTTTAGGAAGAGGTTGGTACACTGTTGATCACTGCAATATTTGGTCGGCTAGCTTTACCGTCCATTTCAATTTTGTTTTTATAAGAATATTTAGGGTATATATAGATTACTCCAAAAATTATACATAAATAATTTCTATTATTTTTTCTTGTTACAGCTAATTCTGGAAACTGGGACCGACCAAATTTCGTAAAGCAACTAACTGTTGAACTAGTGCAAACAAAAGCTAACCAAATACGACGACTTTTATGAAAAATCAATATAACCAAAGTAGTAATGTAACTTATAGGTTTACTATCCCGTTCTCTAGACGACCAAGTAGTAAATACAACTACATTATGTAACATTTATTAATATAAGAAAACATGATTGGAGAACCTTGGGCGTTCGTTAGATTTGGGTATCTAGGTATAACAGACAAAGGTTTGGCTTAACGATAACATCGAATGTCGTTCACTAACAACTTGGAATGTGACACATAACAAATCATACACTAACGCCACTTGAAAAATACATCATCCATCATTTGATCAATAAATGAGATGTGCATGCAGAAAACAAGATAAATCGTAAAATATGATGAATAAATTAGGAGCCTAAAGGTCCAATGCACAAATGAGCCATGAAAGCCCATATTTTGTTTTCCAATTGTTTGTCATTAACTACTTCAAAACGAAATTAGTAAGTCGCACGCAACAGCTCATCCTTATGTAGATATACGCTAGCACAATTCTTAAAGCATGTTAACAATATAAACCTTTCCATTGTATACAATTTATCGATTATAGACTGAAAATTTTCAGTAAAATTAATAAAAAAGTTGGATGATGTCATACATTGTAGCTAGAGGCCAATTACTTAACTTAGAGACACCGGATGCATGAAAATTCCTACCTAACTAGTAACTTGTACCACATGGCTTATCTTCTGAAGAAAATCACATGATTCACGTGAGAGAAAGTAGATATTTTCTTTGTGTTGGCCCAAGCCAGTATAAAGCCCAGTCTCGATTTCAGACACTTGGGTTTATACTATAAGTTATTTATTTACACCATTTGAATATTTGAATTTAGTTCTGATCGTTTTATGTTTTCTATCATTCTATGTGTAGGTCTTCTATTTTTTTTCTTCTTTTTTTTGGAATCTAATGTCAAACTATATTCAAAAAGAAAAAAAAAAACGTTTTAACATTGCTAGTGGGGTGTTTGTCTTAGCAGTTCAAAAGAGAGGAAAAACCAAAATTTAAAACTCTTTCAATGTAGCCTTATAGAAACCAAGTTTGGATGATTGTCCCTTCCCCATTTTTGTCGATCAATTTGGTAAGCTTCTCCTTTGGCGATGGTTGTTCCCCATGACGTCGATTATTCTTCTCCCTCCAGATAGAGTGTATCGAGTTCTGAAGTGTGTATCTAACGAGAAAAGTTTTCGTTTTGTCCATGACTGTGCCATCAAGCAACCTTGGTACCTCCTTCCATGTGTGTTAGGTCTTGTATTATCGTGTTCAGTTTTTGTCATTTGCTTAGTTTTTTTTTTCGTCATTTGCGTAGTTTGACTAAGGCTGCAAATGGTTGAACGGTTGAAGAGATTGAACAGGTTGAAAAAAATTATTCAACCAATTTTCACCATTTGCATTGTAAAGGTTGAAGAAGTTGGAAAAAACTATTCAGCCCGTTCAACCCAAAAAGTTGAAAAAATAAACTAATCCTACAGCAAAAATCTTCAACTTGTTCAACCACTATTTTGGAGATGAATGAGTTGGATATTATTCAACCCAATTTTGTTCAACCCACTTTTTCAATTTTGTTCAGTTTTATGCATCCATTTGCAGCCTAAGTGTGCATTCTGATATATCATAGTTTTTAGGTGTTTTTAGCCATGATATAAGTCTTATTTATAGAGTCTTTTTGGTATTTTTAGAGTCTTTTGAGTCTTTATAGGATTTAGCATAAATGAGAGTATAATGGAGCTAAATAGGAGGATTTGGAGCATATTCAAGCATTGAGGCTAAGCTGTAAAGTTGGGAGACAAGTTCAGAGATATGCATCGGTTGATGCAAATAATAGTGTCGATCGATGCAGAGTCCACAAGACAAATTGGAAGTTTTCCCACAAGTTTTGAAGATTTACAAAGCTGCCCCAAAGTTTTCCATATTTGCATCATTAGTCCCTAGACGTGTTTAGGAATATAAATAGGATTTTTGGGTCATTGTTTAAACCTAAGCTTTATTTTTCCCTGCAACTTTTGAGAGAAAACCCTGAGAAATTTCAGAGAGCTTTTGGAGAGAAGAATCAAGACTCTTTCAGAGAAGATTCAGAACTCATTTACTTCTTCTTTAATCTCTTTCTTAACGCAATTTTTTCATAAGATGTTTTGCTTTTCATTGATTATGTCTGAGTAGATCTGCTTGTTAGGTTTAGGGTTTCTCATTAGGGATTTCATGGATTATTAGATTGATTGATTGTTTGGATTCATTATATTTCTTGTTCTTCACCATATGTTGTTTTTAATGCTAGATATTTGATTAGTCATATGGATTTAGATCTTAGGATTATTGATTGATATGAGAATATAATTGATTTTTCTGACAAAAACCTTTGGTTAGCAAAATTACTTTTTGCAAAGAGATTTGATTTAATAATTTTTTGAACAAACTAAACTTGATTTTATTACTGGTTTTTAACTTGAATTTTGCAAAGAGATTTGGATTTTCTGGTTTTAAATTTAGATAATACTTGCAGTAAGAAGTGATTTATTTTATAATTGTGTTTAGAGTTCAAGAACGGTGCTTAATTTATTGAATTCTGCTTGCTTAATTAATTGATCTAATTTTTCATGATTTCCTGAGAATTTCCCTAGGTCTAGTCTTTAATCCTTCTGAACTTACAATTCTTTTATTTTCTGTTTTATTTTGCAATTTAATTACAATATTTCTGTTTAGTATAATTAAAAGATTATTAAATCTATTGTGTGAATGTAGAGTTTTTGTGGATTCGATCCCTAAGTACTACAATTGATCTTTTAATTTGAGAGAGTAGCTCTAGGGTAAATTTGAGCATATCACATTCTGATACAATTAATATATTAAAAAAACATGAGAAAAAATAAAAACAATTTACCTTAAAAATTAATTCGTAATTTTGGAGAATGGTATCCAAATTAATTTATCTTTGATGACCATAAAAATTTATAGAAGTTTCTCGTAAGAACTATCTAGCTAAACAAATTATTTTAATAAAAATTACGTAAAGATATGATCTCGTAGCCTAAAGTATTACATCCGGACCAATGTGGTATAGGCACCCTGTGATGCAAGTATTCAACTGGATTAGAACTAGACACTTCCGCGACAAAAAGAAAGCTTATAATCTATAATAATTGGTTCATGCTTGCTTTGCTGTCGAATGAAATAACATATATGAATATGCCTCTAAAGTTGCATTTGTATGCAATAATTGGTTCATGTTTTGTTTTTTTTTCTTTGCTTTATTTTTCGAGGTATGAAACGTGTTTTTTTTCATTAGCTTAGATTATAAAGAATAGAGTATTAAATGCATAATTTTCTTTCAATTATTACAGTTTTGGGGAGCCAGGGTTTTAGCCATGTTGTCCACGGTGTAAATCTGTATATCTAAGTACCTGACGACACATAAAGCTAAAAGGATGATCGAATTTTTTTTTTTTTTTTTTTATGAGTTGTGACAAGTCGGTATATTGGTAACCACTACATGTATTTATTTATGATGACAATCACACATTCTAGGTTCTAGCTGTTGACAAAATAAAAACACAGAAGTCTTATCTCAACAGTCGATAAATTCTCTAATCTTCATGGAATATTTGTACTGTACGAGGATTTGATTTTATTCGACTTCATAAAATTTCCCGCATCTATGCGTTCTTACCTAACTCGTATATATATCACAATCAAATTTAGAAACCATATAAAAGTTTACAAAATAAAAATAAAAATATTATTGAAATTAAATTTTATTTGAAGACAAAATGTTGAAGATTAAGGAGAGCAAAAGAAAGGAATAAGAGTTTTTCCCTTTTATTTGTTCTACAACCAAAAATCATTTATTGAGAAGAATTTCCAAAATTGAAGGGATACATATCATCGGTGGTTCTTATTTTATATAAGAAAACTTGTTAGTTTTTGCAGAAAACACACCAAAGAGGAAAGATATGTGAGCATCACATATTATTTGCGGTATCTTCATGAAAACACATCACTATATCTATGGTTCGTGTGTGTTGAGGACCATTGATGATAGATATTGCCATAGTGGTGCGCGCCTGCGCGGAATGGTTTTGTATCACAAAGGTCATCTATAATGGAAGTCTATTGGTTTGGTAATACTACTTAAGTCGATTGTTTTTTTGTTGTTATTTATTTCAGTTTGTTATTGTATTGGTGGCTACTTTTTCTGTCTGAATTAGTCATTATTTGTTGCATGAGCCTGAAAGAAAGTGACAAAGGCCCAAGTGGGCAACAGCCAAACCCTCTTTCATATGGTCGCTAGCTACATTCTTGATCATATATCACATCATTTAATATCACGCTTTTCTTTTCTTTACTTTTTTCTTTTGAAGTGCAGCCCAATTATATACATTGTTAAACGAAAGTATTATACTTTGAATGAGCTTATCGCCGATTAACACTAGCACTGCTGAGTCTTTTTCATGGGTCAGAAATATATTTTGATGCAACGTAGAAATAAAATGTTATTTATTACATTTTATGATCCTATTTTGAAGAGGATGGTCTTTTTAGAGTATCTATGTTGAATTTCTTATTAACTAAGAATTTTATCTTAATTTTCCGATATTTCCACAATCAATGTATTACTATTTTACCTCTTAAATCTTCCGCTACGTCAATCTTAAATTTAAGTCATTAAGATTAGAGAATATGCAGTAGATAGCACAAGAATAAAAGATAATTAAGACACTACCATTTCTCTACAGTGCTTTAGTCAGAAGGGTAATAAAATTACCAAAATTTGTCTTATTCTTCCTCTCCTTCTTTCTTCTTCGGTTTTTTCTCCTCTTACATCTCCATTGATGTTCTCTTTTCACCATGAGCTATCATTATTCTTCTGTTATAAACACATCAAACAACATCAATTCTTACTTTTCCTGCTTCTTTCTTCTTTTCTGTTTCTCTCTTTCAAATTGCAGAAGATATCTCACTTTATCTCTTTGAATTTCAATTTATGTTGGAATCTCCGTCATCGTACTTTTATTTAATTCATGACATTTTGTTTTGTAACATGTTACTTTATCAAATTACAGGTGATAACATAATATCTCTCTTATTAATAATTTATTTTCTTAAGTTACACGTTATTTATTAAGATTACGTGTGATTTCTTTTGAAAACATGATTTTTAAATTACTATTGTTGTACTTTCGTCGTTTGTTTAAAGGCAGTTTTGAATTTTCACTTCTCTCCTATAAATGATAGTTACCTAAATTTTCTGATACAATGGTATATTCTTAATTTCTTTTGAATTTCATGGTAGTTACTAATATTACCCTTAAGATTAACGGTCAAAATATATAACCACTTAGAGTTTCAGCCAATGATCTAACTTAAACTTACGTTTGTGTATTTTGTGTCAGCATCGTTTAAAAAATATGAATGACGTGTCACTATCTTCTGTCTCCTCTTGATATTTTGTTCTTACTCATATTCGTACGGAGAATATAGATAAAGTAATTTAACCATAGATAGTGGAAACTAAAACAAAATGTTGTCAAATGCACTATAATTCTTGAAGGAACGAGAGCAAAAACGATAAGCTAGTAAATCTTTGAAACTTCGAGCCAAAAAAAGAAAGAAGTCATTATCTTTGAAAAAGAACTAGAAGTTACTTGTTTATTATTACTTTCACAAATATGTTTCACGGTCAGCGTATATACGAAATATTTTTTTATTAATTTTAATATAACATCGTGTCAACGTTAAAATTAAATGATATTACTTTCATATTTGCTTAGAAGACATTTCTTAAGTGTAAATAAATTTTACTGCAACTGATCGAGGAAAGCTAAGCTTTCCAAAATTTCTAGATCATTCAATGGTGTGTTTAAAAGAAGACTAGAAAAATGCTATATTTTTCAAGATACCATTGAGTTGTACTTTTCTTCTTCTGAGTCGCCTCTTTTTGGTTACAAAATATGTAAGGAACCATTACGATGGTGTGTAGTCATTGTTTCTTGGACCCTTATTACTACAAGTGAAGAACATTGTGTAAGTTTACATGTAGTTATGTAAACTGAGAGAAAGACAAATAATTGCAAATCGGGGAAGTGAACCAATATTATGGTGGGACATATGTGCCGACCGAAGATGCTCTAGAATCTATCTACACTATCTTTTGTCAACAATCTAACTACACTTCTTTATGCTAGTGTTGTGTGTGTGTGTGTGTCAGTGTGCGTAAATTTGCATATTCACAGTTGTCTTGAAGAAACAAATTAAAGCATTCACAGTTTATTTACAATAATGTCTAGAAACCCAAAAACTAATGCATGAACATTTTAGTGGATAGTTCAGAAAATTTTAATATCAGTGTTCTGCTATGTATCTAACGGATAACTAAGTTTTGATTTGCTTCGTTCATGAAAAAATTAGATAATATGGATCGGATATCCGAAAAAAGTTCAGAACATCTAGCCGAATACCATAAAATTTCAATAAATACATTTTAATCAATATAACAAGGAATTGTTTTTGATTTTGTAATTTTTTCACTCAAATATTCGGGAATTGTCATTTTGCTTCAAATATTTTAGATTTGTCATTTTTGCTCACTTTAAAAACTATGCATTTGTGATTCCTTAATATATATATATACTTAAAACACTAAACCCTGTAAAGATGGAAAACATATAATGTGTTTTAAATATAAAAAATGGCAAATGTAAAATATTTAAGACAAAATGTCAAAATCCACAAACGCTGCCGCTAAAGAGAGACGTTTTCCTAATTGATTCATATAACAAACTAGAAAAACATTGCGAAATCACCTTAAAAAGGATAAAAGGAAAAGGTCAATTTTTGTTTTTGTTGGTTGGTAAAGACATAAGATATAGTTATATTTTCCAATTAATAAATGTTCTTGTAGTTTTTTTACTCTATTTTCTCAAAAATTCTATGTATTTAAAAGTTACATAAAATAATATAAATATTATTGTTTAAGACAGTACGATATATAAGAATATCGAAGTGGATGATCATGACTGTTTTAAAATAGATACTATGTATTTTGATTTGCTTTGTTTTGAATGAATATCATGCATGTTTTACTGTTTGCTTAATTTACAAAGATCCAAAAGTTTTGGAACGAAGAATACCTAAACAAGCAGATGATCTAATGAATAATTTGCCCTTACGTTGCATTGATGGCATAGCATTGTAAGCGAATGCTTCACTTTACTACAACATTTGCATATGATTATGAGCATTCAATTAATGCTTTTGTAATGTACCAGAGGCCCTCGAGCTTTTTGAATCTTTTTTACTATCAGCAAATTATCTTTCTGCAATGTTACCTTTGCATCGATTAATTGTTATAGATTCACAATTCATCAATGGACAAGGATAAGACATACAAAAGTGTATATATATATATATATATATATATATATTAAACATGTGCTCGATGTTGATGAATTTGAAGAGCTTTGCAGATATCCATTACCATCTCGAACTTTTGGAGTCTTTGCTTTGAGGAACATGCAAAAGTTTTTAACCTTAATAATGCATGGTCTTTAATAGAACATGCAAAAAGGAAACAACATATTGTTTTGACAACATTATAAGTTACAACTTTATGTGCTCATTTTGTTTGGTCTGATTGAAATATAAGCTCACAAAACTTTAAAACTTTGGCTACCGAAGAAATTCCTTAACATTTTTATAATGTTTTTACACATTTGCTCCTATTGTCTCAATTAGTTCATATTATTGACAAAAGAAGATAGACCAATTAATTTTTTATTAATTCATAAATTCAGTATTTTAATAAGCTCAAATAGTAAGCTAAATCAAATTACCATCTTCAAAGCTGTTAATAAGCTATTTCAATAACCACTTAGTATTATTAGATTTGAGGAACGGTATATTTTTCGTTGGAATACAATTTATTACTAATACAATTGTTAAAATAATTGTTAAAATACAATTTTTCTTTTTTGTCCACACAGATGTAAGATTGTTAGCGATTCTTTGATATCATTGACTAAGAAGAAGAAAAAAAAAACAGAAGGGGTTGGCATCTCGATTTATAGGTTCGTATATTTTTCTCAACAATTGATTAATAATTTGTACGCCAAAGATCGAACACGTAATAAAGATCATACTTTCTTATAAAAAATAAATACTTGGCCATAGGAAAATCATGTGTCCAATATATGTTAACTGAATATAACGTACTTTTTCAATAAAGTCATAGAATAATTTTCCGAATAAGGCGATGACCACATCTCTTTCATAACTAGAAAATAAAAAGTTCGAAGAATACCATTTCACACATTTTCATATTACTAATATTCAAGAAAAAACGTAATAGTTATAAACTTATAATTTATATCAATATGTTTTGATATTCAGTAGTTAAACAAGTGTCGGTAAGTGTCAGAGTTTCGATGAATAGTGGAATATAGCAATCGTTCAGATATTTCTTTTTTTTTTGGATTATTTGGAATTCGATTTAATAGTAATGCTTTTTTCTTTAATTTTCATTGTTTTATTATGTTTCCTTTAATTTTGTGAAAAAAGTTCAGTAATTTTGTGAAAGAGTTCACTATATATATATATATATATATATTAGAATTTGCACTATACATTTATATTAATATTTTTGAAGTATATTTGGTGTTGTATCTATTAAGTTATATTTATTTACATAGTTAATTTTTTAGAATTTTGAGAAAATATTAAAAAATTTTGGTAAATTTTGGACAATAAATCTCAATTGATATACACCAAAATTTCAATAACTTATTATTCCTAAATATTTCTATAACCAATTTTGTTTCCTTTTAAATTAAAATCTTTAATTTTTTTAGTAAAAAATTTCTGCGAAAAAACAAAATCATATGCCACCATACGCCACCATTAAATATTAAATATCCTATTGCCTTAAATATTCAAATAATTATATTTTTTCTCAAATTCAACTTACAATAATTGACGTACCAAAAATGATTTGATTTAGTCTACTTCGGCCTACGTACGTATATTCTTGTTAATTGGTAGATATGAGATTAGAGATACCGTTATCCAAAGAGCACTAGAGACGTAAAAAAAGCGATTTAGGGTTTCTTTACTTCTTACGCAAGTTCTGATGCCGACGGAGGTTGATCCACCGGTGGCTGTTGGTCCTCTCTTGGTTGATGGTTCTAAGGGGGTGGTGGAGCTGGAGGAGGGAGAGCTACCGTTGGTTAGCGAGGGTGTTGCAGGGTCGGTGAGTAATATAGAGGTGCAAAGGGATGGTGAAACTAGTAGTGTGGTTTTGCGAGCAGAGGGACTGGGTGACAAAGTACGTGCAAAGAAGGAAACAAAAGTTGATGATCTCAAGACGGGTGACGATCCTATGAAACAGAAGTGATCGTGGGTTTCAATGGTTAAAGACCCGACAGGAATGGAGAAGGTGGATTTGGCGGTCGTGGATGTTGATGGTATGCCCACAGTGAGGATACCAAACAATATTTTTGAAGATGCTCAACCACTCTGGGAGGATTTTCTTATTGGAAAATTCTTAGCAAAGGCTCCTTTCATCGGAGGTATTCATGCTCTTGTTAACAAGATTTGGACACTTGGAGATCATTCTGTTAAGATTGAGGTGTATGTGGTGGATAACTACACAGTCCTGTTTCGGATTAAGGACACACGTACTCGTGAGCGAGTTTTACGACGAGGTATGTGGAATTTATGTGGGGTTCCAGTGGTGCTTACTAAATGGAGTACAATTGTTGACACTAAACAAGAAGAATTAACAAAATTTCCTCTTTGGGTCATCGTTAAAAACATTCCGCCAAGATATTTCTCCTAAAAAGTGTTAAGTGCTATCACTAGCCCACTAGGTGTTCCACAGAAGTTGTATCCTGATACAGAGGCCTGTAGGTCTTTTGAGGAGGCAAAGGTTTTTGTAGAGGTGCACCTAACAAAGAATCTGCTTAAACATGTCTTTCAAATCAGGGAAAGGAGGTGATACTGTTGAGGAGTTTGTCTATCCGTGGTTACCCCCTCGATGTATAGCATGCTCCAAATGGGGTCATACAAACTCGGACTATTTGGCTAAAGAGAAAGGTGGAGATTTTGTCATTGTCAATACGAGTCAGAGTGGCTTTGCGGTAGCGCCTCTAACACAACCGCAAGTAGTGAAAGAAGTTGCTCAAGAAGTGGCTAAAGAAGTTGCTAACGAGGCTCCTATTTTGAGTGCAGAAGATAAGAAACATGAATGGTGCACACCGACTAAGGTTTGCCCCCGCCCGCAAAAGCGGCTTGATACAGGTCAGGACAATATCTCGCAGTTCTCAAACTCCTTTTCATGTCTTAGTGACAAAGGGGAGAGAGGCGACGATCTTATCATTGATGGGGAACAGAGTACTAATATTCATGATAATCCTGTCAACGAAAGCACGAAGGAACCTGGGGCACAGTCTGCTAAGCAGAGCACAGAGTCTGATACATTACGAGTGGAGGCAGCCATCAGTCCATCTCTTCCCCATGCTTCAAAGGAGGGACACAAATTTATCTCGCAAACTGGTTCGCAGAGTACTAGGCCTCCTCCTAGTACTCAGCAAACACGTAAAAATGTCAAAAATCTCTGATGTCCGGGTTTTTTCTGGAATATCAGAGGGTTTAATAGGCGGGAGAAGCAGAAGGTTGTACGAGAGTGGATGGCTCGTAGTAGTTTTGATTTTGGTTTTTTGATTGAAACAAAATTTAAGGAACGTAGAGCTGATCGTGTAGTTGAATTAGTGTTTGCAAACTGGTTTTTCATGTCAAATTATGAAGAGCATCGACTTGGAAGAATTTGGTTAGTTTGGAAAAACAATGTCCGTGTTACTCCAGTGTTCAAGTCCTCTCATATGATTACAGCTGCAGTTTGTATTGATGGGAAGCAAGATTTTTTTGTCACCTTCGTTTATGCTTTGAATCTGGTGACAGAACGCAAAGAGCTTTGGAGTGATCTGAGGCACCATAGCTCGGCTCTACTTCTTCGCAATAGAGCTTGGCTTATTTGTGGAGATTTCAACGAAATTTTGGAAAATGAGGACCACTCTCTCTATGACTCATCCCCTTTTGTTCCAGCAGGTATGAGAGATTTTCAGGATCTTGTCAACTACTGCGAACTTACGGATATGAGCTATCAGGGTCAACGTTTCACATGGTGTAACAAACGTCAAGATGGGGTTATTTGTAAGAAATTGGATCGTGTATTAGTTAATCAGGTGTGGCTACAGCAGTATGGTCAGTCTTACTCGGTATTTGAGCCTGGAGGGTGTTCATACCATTTGAGATGCCGTTTTTACGTTTCTGCGGTTAAACTGCCGGTGAAGAAGCCTTTTAAATTTTGTTAACACAATCACGCAACATCCAGAGTTTCACACGCAACTGGCAACTCGATGGAGTGATTCTCCACCTCTGTTTCATTCCACTTCTGCATTATATCGTTTTTCAAAGTCTCTAAAGGGGCTTAAACCCCATTTTTGAAACATGGGGAAGCAAATGATAGGCAACATCACTGTTCGCACCAAGGAGGCATATGCTGTGTTATGTGAATTGCAGGGCCGAACTATGACTAATCCATCTTCACAGTTGATACGAGAGGAGGCTGAGGCGTATGCTAAATGGCAAAAATTGTCTGATTTAGAAGAGCGTTACCTGCAACAAAAAGCCAAGCTCCACTGGCTGAAGATTGGTGATTAAAACAACAAAGCTTTCTATGCAGCTGCCAAGCTTAGAGAGCAGAGAAATAACATCAAGGAGATCCAATGTGAGGATGGGAGAGTAGTCACGGATCCTCAACATACTAAAGATGAAGCGGTGAGATATTTCCAAGAATTTCTCACCTTTTCACCTGCAGAGTATGTTAATTGGTCTACTAAGGATTTAGAGGAAATTTTGGATTTCTGATGTGATGAAAATGACAAGTCCCTCTTACTAGAGAGGTCTCCAAGGAGGAAGTAAAAAATGTTCTATTCTCCATGGGCACAAACAAGTCTCCATGTCCAGATGGGTTAAGTGTGGAATTTTTCAAAAAATCATGGTCTATAGTGGGTGATGATTTTGTAGTGGCTATCCAATCTTTTTTCAGAACAGGCTTTCTCCCTAAGGGGATCAATTTTACTATCTTAGCCCTGATACAAAAAAAAACGGAAGCACGGACAATGAAGGACTACCGACCAATCTCATGCTGTAATTTTCTGTACAAAGTCATATCTAAACTCCTTGCTACACGCCTAACGGTTCTTCTTCCCAAGTTCATTTCTCCAACTCAATCCGCTTTTATCAAAGACAGATTGCTAATGGAAAATGTACTGCTGGCTACGGAGCTCGTTAAAGACTACCACAAGGATTCAATCTCGCCACGTTGTGCCATGAAAATTGATATCTCAAAAGCTTTTGATTCAGTGCAATGGGATTTTCTCCTCAACACCTTGAGGGCACTCGCATTTCCAGAACAGTTTGTTCAATGGATTCAAACGTGTATAACATCTGCCTCTTTTTAGTCCAAGTTAATGGTGAATTGGCTGGTTATTTTGGAAGTAAGAGAGGATTGAGGCAAGGCTGCTCACTGAGCCCATACTTGTTTGTTATTTGCATGAATGTCTTGTCTCGCAAGCTTGAAATGGCAGCAAAGAACAAGAAGTTTGATTTCCATCCTAAATGTAAACTGCTTAATCTCACTCATCTATGTTTTGCGGATGATCTCATGATGTTTGCTGATAGGACCAAGCAATCAATTCAAGGAGTTTTGGAGGTTTTTGATGATTTTGCAACTCACTCCAGATTACACATAAGTCTCGAGAAATCGACTATGTTCCTCGCAGGGATACCTCAGGAGGATACAGTAGAAATTCTTCGACAATTTCCTTTTGCATCGGGTGATCTACCATTTCGATATCTAGGCTTGCCTCTTCTCCTTAAGCGAATGTCTGCGGTGGACTACCTCCCACTGCTAGAAAAGACCCGCTCTCAAATCAGCTCCTGGACCGCAAGGACGCTCTCATTTGCTGGTCGGCTTCAACTGTTGAGCTCCGTTATATTTAGTTTAACCAATTTCTGGATAGCTGCTTTTCGACTTCCAAAGGCTTGTATCCGAGATATTGATAAATTGTGTGCTGCTTTCTTATGGTCTGGTCCTTCCATGAATCCTAAGAAAGCGAAGGTGGCATGGACGGAGGTGTGTTTTCCCAAGCGGGAAGGCGGGTTAGGCCTGCGGTCCATTGAAGAAGCGAACAAGGTAAGTGTTATGAAGCTGATATAGAGAGTGTTATCAGCACGAGATTCATTATGGGTGGAATGGGTTCACAAATATCTTATTCGAAGTGGTTCCCTGTGGGCAGAGAAATCAATTTCCCTCACTGGTTCTTGGATGTGGAATAAGATTCTGAAGTATGGAAGTTTAGCATCTCAGTTTCATTGGGTGGAGGTTAAAAATGGTGTTGCTACATCCTTTTGGTTCGATAATTGGCGCCCTATGGGACGCCTTCATGATATGTTCGGTGATAGAGGATTTATTACATTTGGTATCTCAAAAACCAGTACAATGGCAGAGGTTATGGCTATGCCTAGGCAGCGGAGGCATCGACAAGTTCTCCTGAACCAAGTCGAAAAGGAAATACGAAAACATAAACTGGTCCAAAACACAGAGCGAGACGTCATACTATGGAAGGGGAAAAATGATACATTCGTCGCCATTTTAGAACTAAGGAGACCTGGTCCTGGCTGGTCCCCTATTCCACTCCCAAATATGCTTTTATGTCCTGGCTAGTCCTAAAAAACAGGCTATCCACTGGCGACAGAATGCAAAAATGAAGCTCCAATATCAACCCCTCCTGCAACCTCTGCAACCATCCTTTGGAAACAAGTGATCACCTCTTTTTTCAATGCTCTTTCTCTCAACAGGTGTGGGAGGAGCTCACAAAAGGTCTGCTCTTGAACAAGTATACTGCAAATTGGCGAGAAATAGCGAACATGCTAGACAGGAATGAGGTTGACAAGAAACATAGGTTCTTAATTGCTTATACTTTTCAGAACACCCTACATTCTATTTGGAGAGAGAGGAATGCTCGACGTCATGGTGAACCCTCATCTACGGTGGAGAAGCTAGTCAAACTTATTGACAAAAATGTTCGTAACAGGCTCAACACGATAGGCAATGGTGGGATCAACACTGGGAATCGTGGGCAAATCCTCAGTCACATCCTCTGTCTGAGTCTGTAACCATGTAGACGCCTCTCCTAGCGCTAGGCGAACGACCTCCTCAGGCTTATCCATAAGATTCTCAAAAACGCGGGTATTTCTCGCTTTCCAAATATACCACATAATCCATGGAAATGCCTGAATTTGAGAGCCCGGATTGGACGAACTCAGGAAATGATCCACATTAGCATATACCGAAGATGTAGAAAAAAAACTGAACCGACCGGAACCTGAGCTAAAGTCCAAGCCTGCCGAGCTGGCGGACACCAAAAAATGGCATGATTAATTGTTTCCTCATCCGCCCCACATCTAGCACAAAGTGAATCGCAGACGATGCCCCGCCGCTTTAGGTTTGCCAAAACTGATATGCACCCAGATAAAACTTGCCACATGAAATGCTTACTCTTCGGAGGACAAGCCACTCGCCAAACTCCCGCAAGGAGGGGGTAATATCCGGCCCATAGCGGGGCATCTCAGAAGACCTTTGCTTTGCCATTCGCTCCGTATCATACCCTGATTTAACTGTATACTTTCTAGATTTCGTAAAATGCCAACCGAGTGAGTCTTCCGTTTGAGAACTACCCAAAGGTATGGCCTCGATCAAAACAGCATCTTCCGGAATAAAATGCTCATGGAACATATCCATTCACCAAGAATTAGTATGGCGGTCAATAAAGTGTGCAATTGATAGAGAAGTGTCCTGAAAAAGTCCCTTAATCAAAGCTGATCTTGGTAATTGAGCTGGAATCCATGGATCAGTCCATATAAATATAGACTTATTTTTAGTGGCATCTGTAATTTTTACCCTTTCTACCTAACCATCTAAATTTGCCATTTTTATATATTTTAAAACATAATTTTACACTTCATGTTTGAGTTTATTTGGTTTCATTTGTTTAAAGATATATCTTTTGTTATTAAGTATGTATAATATAAAAACAAATTCTCAAATGTTTAGTTTTTAATTAACAAAATTAGGTAAAATAGCAAAAAAATGGAAATTTAGAAAAATAGTTAGACAAAAATGACATTTTGGGAAATAATCCCTTATACATTTTCGATAAAACCTCAAATTAAAATTAATTACTATAAATTTTTAACCAAATAATTTGTGACAAAAGCACATATCATCATCACAAGGAATCTCCAAGATAAAAAATGGTCTGCAAATTTGGTGTGGCTAAAGATAATTAATAGACTTCAATCGGAGATCCTTAAGCTCAAGTTCTGTTTTTTTTTTTTTTTTTTATTCAATAGCTCTTTAAAAAATTTCGAAAGACTAATACATAAATTGAATTACAAAGTATCTCTTTAATGATGATAGGTTTTTTTAATATTTATTATTAGAAAAACCTATCATCATTAAAGCTAAAATTGAATTACAAAGTATCTTCAGTAGGAAAAATTGAAAGTCCTTTTCAGAAAAAAAAAAAAGAGAGATATATATATATATATATATATATATATAGATATATATATATATATATTCTCTTGAGTACATGATTATAGTGTATAGGATTTGATTTGGCATAAGCTATATAACTACAAATTGTTTTAGGAAAAAATATATTGTCAGTTTGTGACAACTCGATTAATACACTTAATCGCTTCTCCATCTTTGCAATGATGTCCTTATAGTTTCTGTGTTGGACGGACACCTAAACGAATAGACTTTGTGATTTAAGTAGGGCACGAAAACATTAACAATAGGGAAGTAAAATCGAGAAAATGAATAAAGAAGAAATCATTTTTTTTTAATGGTTTTTAAGGAAAAAGACAACAATCAAAGGTTTAGAGCACATTATGATTCAACGAAGACTATCTTTTTCTTTAAGAAAGAGAAGACACAATCTTACCCAAAATCGTTAGCATCGAACTAGCAAGTGCCACGTTCGAAAGAGCACCTATAATAATCACACACACAACACAACAAAATTCTATTTTCCTTTCCAAAAATGTATTAAAATGTTTTGAATATTCTTCAAGGAAGAAAATCAGTATTTAAATTTAATATATAAACTCAATGGAGCCACTAATATTTCGGAGTATATTACATATACGAACTTTAATTTTGATTTATGACAATTGACCGTGTCTATATATCATGTATATTATTCTATACAGTTTTGCATATGATCCCTTTTACTCCATTTTGAAGAATGAATAATATTACCTCATGCAGTAAGTCGTAAGTTTTTCTCCATGAAAACAATAATACTTCACTGAATCAGATTCTTTTTAAAGCTTTTGGGGCAACATCTCTCTCCCATCCAAAATAAGGACTAGGTAACTTCTTCTTTCTTTTTCTCGTTTTTCCTCTTTTTTTTTTGTGTGTGGAAAAGAATAGGATAAAAGTATAACACTTTCATTTTCCTTTCTTTTTTCTCATTGACAAGAATAATTTCAAATGAGAAAAGCATATGGTCATACGATTTAACCTATATATGGTCAAATGATTTTTATCGTTTTAAGTAAATTCATACTAAACCTCTATTAGTCTGCTTCATACAAAAAGAGTATTAAGTGTAAATTTTCAATAGCTTATATATTCATGAGTTTTTTGCACAAATATATATATATATATATATATTTATATATAAGGTTTGTTCCTTCAATGCAATTCAATAGCTTTTAAATATTTCTTATGTGTTCGTGTCGTAGTAGTCTTTGGCCTCCCATCATTATCAGACATTCTATTATATAGTCCTTTTCCACATGATATATAATATTCCTAATATTTTCCATAGGTATATATTGTCGACTGATTTTAGTTTACTTTGAAAATTATTTTCTTTAGCTCTTACGTACTTAATTACATCTTACTAACTGTTGAGCTGAAGATAGATTTCAGACTTTGAAACTTTTGAGGTCTCTAAAACTCTTTCTTGTTTATTCGTATTTAAACTAAATCCATTATAAAAAAAATAAGATAAAGAATGTAAGCAAATATACGTGTTACAAAATAATTATAACGTGTAAGAAAATAGTGTTTAGGGGTATTCAGTAAATTATACTCCCTCTGTATCACAATAGATGATGTTTTAGGATTTGTACATGAATTAAGAAAAACATTTAATGTCTAGAAATAAATGTATTATTTATTTATAATAACATACTTTTATAATTATTAACCAATAATATTTTATCAAACTTTTAAATTCTTGTTTAATGATGAAATTTGTAATTTCTAGATTAATTGATAAATATGAGAGTAACTAAAGGTGGGAAGAAAATTGAGGTATATATATACAGCTGTATTGGTTAGGCTGATCTTTGAATAGAATCTCTAGAATAAATGTGTCGCAATGAAGCATAACTTTGTTCTGTAATGTTCTTAGCTTTCTGTTTTGGTGTCAAATCCAACTACTTTATTTCACAATAATGCTCATTTCTTCTTCTTTTTTCGAGCTACGTTTCCTCATTTAATTCAGCGAATCGCACGAATAAATATCTGATGTTAATTAAAACAAATAAAAAAAGTAGAAATGCTACTAACTCCTATAGGTGCATTAATTTGAGTCACTCACTTAGGATTAGCATGTATGGTTTATATAAATTATGGACCAGAAACAAAGTAAAAATGCTTTGCTTTTGTCACTCTCAAAAAAGACTTTTACGTTTTCTCCATACTATGACGTCACAAACATGCTACGTGTTCAAGAAAAATTAAGCTTTTTGTCCATTAATTGTAGTTTTTCTTGCTCGGGTTTCATGCCTTAAAATGCAAATTAATTTTCGAATATGCCAGAATTTCATAATTTCATGCCGAATAACATTATATTAGTACAATATCTAATACTACTACTACACAAAGTTAATTTATAGTGATATGACATTAAAACCTCTAAACATTAATAATGTTGGACTATGACATTAAAACCGCTATACACTAATTATAATCATTAATTTATAGTCATCGTACAAATTACACTCTGTACAAATTACACTCTGTTTGATACTGCTGTGTTCAAATTTAAGTTTAAATTGAATTGAATTCTGTGTCTAATAATTTCTAATTGAGTGTATTCAAATTCTATTTTGAACTTCTAACCCGACGAATCCTAAACAAAAAAAACCGGTTTAGTAAAATTAAATTGGTAAAATGGTAATTATAGAGACAATAATAAGAAAATTCTCCACACATAGAAACTAATATCCTCATACATAGAACAAAACACAACATATATTAAAGAAAAAAAAATCAGGCATAAAAGATTAATTGCATAAACATCTCTTAGATTAATATAACACATTTAAATTGGTATGGATATAAAAAATTATATACAATATTTATATTTAATATATAATATTAATTAGATAAATATAATTTAAATGTGTTTAATTAAAATTAATTATCATTCATTACTATATAATATTTTAATATATTTAATATTTAATAAATACTATAAATTGTTATATATAAATGTGTAATTTAATAATTTTGAATTATATATATTTGTAATTTATCAAATTAATTACAAAATAATTAATATATATTATATTTTTATAAAACTTTATATCTATATTTATATTTTTAATTTCAATAACTTTTTAAAATATATATAATATAACATATTAAACTATAATAAAACAAAAATATATATTATAAACGTTATATCCACATTAATATTTTAATGTATTAAATAAATTATTATATTATTTTAAATAATAACATTAAGTAGTTTCTCATATATATATTATTTTATAATAAATAATTTTATATTTTATGAAATCATAATTTTCTATTTTTACAAAATAAGTTAATTATTTTAAATTATTTTAATATATATTAATATTTTAGAGTTAAATCTTGGGAAATGGTCTATAAATTTGTTAAGACTTGATATTTGAAATATCCCTTTCTAAATGAGATCATTATACTTCTTCTAATAAATGTTGATTGGACATAAAATTAAAAACTTCTTCATGATCTTCCAATCAAGGCCATAGAACAAAACACAATATCAACTAAAGAGAAAAAAAATCAGGCAACAAAAGATTTGCCTTAATCGATCAAGAACATTACCAAACATCTTACTTAGAACCATATATTTCTCGACATATCAAAATTAATATGCTCTGAATCTATAAAAGAATTCCGACTAAACAACCCTTACTTTCGGAACTGTGTGAACCTGAGGAAGAAAACAAAACATAGAAGGGGTAAGGCAACAACATTCATAAATGTTCGTCAATCAAACCTAATCAGAACCATCGCAAATATTGTAGCAATCTCGGACATAACAAAAGCCTCGCTGATGAATCTTATTCTTCCTCCTGCGATTCATGTGATTCATGTTTAAGATCCAATAAAATTGAGTTTTAAAAAGTATATATATATATATATATAGATCTCAAAAACTAACCGGAATACTTTGACCACTCTGTCAAATATAACATTACGATAATAAATTATGATATAAAAGCAAAATTATATAAAATATAAACAAAACTTAATAAACAAATAACAAAAAAAAGAAATTCTGGTTGGAATTTAAGAATCTTTAGAAGTTAGCGCAGTGGTGACAAACGAAAACAATGTTGTTCCATAACTAAAAATAGGTATATATATGTTTCCACATAATTTGTACATCTTTGTTCTACTTACTACCAAATGACTGTCTTTATGTTGTATTTCTTACATATTTTCTATTTGGTGAGATTTTTCTTTGATATTTTAAACAGAAAAAAAAAAAGTAAACTGTCAACTAATCAGAGCAAAAAAAAAAATTATCGTAAATAAATGGATAGTTGTTTTGTCCAAAAAAAATGGATAGTTGAATTTTTTTTATTGATTGTAAAACTATTATAGATGATGACTTAATTGGTACTATAAATTTGTTATGATTATAAATTAATATCACTATCAATTAATAAAATATTATTCATATTCCCAGCATTGTTCTTTCTAGTGAGCTATTACTACACAAAAATAGATTAAAATGAAAATGAAACGAGAATACTAGACATTTGATATTTCACATTGATTCACAACACAAAAAAAAAAGTTGGCTACAACCTTTCTAGTGAAGATAGTTATAACTATATACTATCGTATTCCTTTTTTTCTTAGATAAGACATAGAAGTTAGTGACGCATGTATTGTATTGAAGAATACTTATTAGTTTATAAATAATTAAGTTGACATTATATGTATTTTAAAAGTGGAAAATGGACTAATTGCGCTATGAATAAAGTATATACTCTCTCCTACTTAATTTTCCTTCCATAGTAAGAGAGAGTCCCCACTTCTTTCCTTTATATACACATCACATTACATGTGAACTTCTCAACTCAACACAACCAAATCTTTCTCTTCATCTCTGTCTCTCCCTCTCTAGATGATGCCTCCTAATGAGCAAGAATCTAGCTTTCCGAAAACACCGGGTGCAAACCGACACGAAACTAGTCCTGTTCAAGAAAACCGGTTTAGCTCTCCAAGTCATGTTATCCCATGCCTTGACGAGGAAGACTACGACGGTCCGAGTAAGCAATCAAGACAATCTTCAGTTCTACGTCAATCTTTACGTCCTATAACCCTCAAGGTCGTTAAGTTAATAATTCATACATATATTTCTAGTCATGTATTGTCTTTTTCTCACTTTTGTTTTTGATTTGTGTTTTATATAATGCAGTTTGAAGAGGTTACGTACAGTATTAAATCACAAACCGAGAAAGGAAGCTATTGGTTCGGTTCACAAGAACCAAAACCGAACCGGCTAATCCTTAATGGTGTAAGCGGTATAGTCAAACCAGGGGAGTTACTAGCAATGCTTGGTCCATCAGGGAGTGGCAAAACAACGCTAGTAACGGCGTTGGCCGGACGTTTACAAGGGAAGCTATCAGGAACCGTTAGTTATAACGGAACCCCGTTCACAAGCTCCGTTAAACGGAAGACAGGGTTCGTTACACAAGACGACGTTCTCTACCCACACTTAACGGTCATGGAGACGCTAACGTACACGGCTTTGCTCCGTTTACCAAAAGAACTGACCCGAAAAGAGAAACTAGAGCAGGCGGAGAAGGTGGTTTCGGATCTTGGGTTGACCCGGTGTTGTCACAGCGTAGTAGGAGGCGGTTTGATCCGAGGAATTTCGGGTGGGGAAAGAAAACGGGTAAGTATCGGACAAGAAATGCTTGTGAACCCGAGTTTGTTGCTTCTTGATGAGCCAACGTCGGGTCTTGATTCGACCACTGCGGCACGTATAGTGGCCACCTTGAGATCGCTGGCACGTGGCGGCCGGACGGTGGTTACGACGATTCATCAGCCTTCCAGTCGGCTTTATCGAATGTTCGATAAAGTGTTGGTTTTATCGGAAGGATGTCCGATTTACAGTGGAGATTCGGGTCGGGTCATGGAGTATTTTGGTTCGATCGGGTATCAACCCGGTTCGAGTTTCGTTAATCCGGCTGATTTTGTGCTTGATCTTGCTAACGGTAGGTACTAAATTTGTTTTCTTGTTTCTAATCATCTTCTATATATAACTCATGCACGCATACTACTTGATTTGAATGTGAAGTATATAACACGGCTACACCACTATTACAAACCGTTACATGTCCCAAACAATTGGTAGGTACAAAATCTATTCGAAATTTATTTATGGTTTTAGTTTTGAAAAGGGAAAGAAAATTTAAACAGCTAAGTTCGGGTGTAAAGTCAAACACTTTCTTTTTATTTGCTCATGCATCATGAGATATGTGACAACGACAATTCTATCCTATTCTTTGGATATTTATTACAAAAGGTTTGTGCTTTCTTAATTTAAATCAATCTTGAAAGAGAAAGAAAAGGTTTGTTAATAGTGGGATAAATCATGTGGTTTTGAATATATAGTATACAATTCTTGTTATTTAACAATGATTGGAATATATACATTTTTTTTTTTGCAGGAATTACTTCGGATACAAAACAATATTGTGATCAAGTCGATATAAATGGAAGATTAGATCGGCTCGAAGAGCAAAACTCAGTGAAACAATCGTTAATGTCGTCTTACAAAAAGAACTTATATCCATCTTTGAAAGAAGAAGTTTCTAGAACATTTCCACAAGATCAAACGATCACTAGATCGGGGACAAAGTCATTAACAAGTAAGTTTGGTCAAGTCATTAACAAGTAAATTTGTGAAATTCAAATATCATAACGACATTGTTTTTGGATTTTCTGAAGATCGATGGCCAACGAGTTGGTGGATGCAATTCTCAGTTCTACTGAAACGAGGTTTAAAGGAGAGAAGTCACGAATCATTTTCAGGACTTAGAATATTTATGGTCATGTCAGTTTCTTTACTTTCTGGTCTCTTATGGTGGCATTCTCGCGTTTCCCATATACAAGATCAGGTAAGAAAAAAGAGTAAACCATGGCATTATGATTTCGATTCTTATAAATATTGGCATTTAACTTTTTTTTTGGCAGCAAATACAATATATTTTACTAAATTTCTTTTAAAATTGAAAGTATATATGTAGAAATATGATCACACAATATTGATTGTTGGGTATAGATAGAGAATATCAAATAATACTATTACATTTCTTTAGAATAAAGTACATCCAATACAAAAACACTATTCATATATAATTTAACGTAAATAAAATATCATATGTTACCCCATTAATATTCTTTTTCACTATAACAGGTGGGTTTATTATTCTTTTTCTCGATCTTCTGGGGATTCTTCCCTCTCTTCAATGCCATTTTCACATTCCCTCAAGAAAGACCAATGCTTATAAAAGAGCGATCCTCCGGAATCTACAGACTCTCCTCTTACTACATTGCAAGAACAGTCGGCGATTTACCAATGGAACTCATTCTTCCAACGATCTTTGTCACAATCACATATTGGATGGGTGGTCTCAAGCCATCTTTAACCACATTCCTCATGACTCTTATGATCGTTCTCTACAATGTTCTAGTGGCACAAGGCGTAGGGTTAGCTCTAGGAGCAATCTTGATGGACGCAAAGAAAGCCGCGACACTGTCTTCGGTGTTAATGCTAGTTTTCTTACTAGCCGGAGGATACTATATTCAACATATACCAGGTTTCATCGCGTGGTTGAAGTATGTTTCTTTTAGCCATTATTGCTACAAGCTTCTAGTTGGGGTTCAATACACATGGGATGAGGTTTATGAATGTGGATCGGGGTTGCATTGTAGTGTTATGAATTATGAAGGGATTAAGAATTTGCGGATTGGGAACATGATGTGGGATGTTTTGGCCCTTGCCATTATGTTGCTTCTTTATAGGGCTCTTGCTTACTTAGCTCTGAGGAACTTGTGACACCTTTTAATCTGTGCGTTTATTTTACTATGTGTGACGCAAGTGTAAGATATATATACAAGCAACGTTATTGCCAATTTCTCATATCATTCATATTTGTCTTATTTTTATTTAAAAAATCAAAAAAGTATAGTTAGTAATATCTTGTGTTCACTCCACTATAGTTGCAATTTCTAAAAATAAAAAACAGAAACCTCACTATGAAAAATAAAAATGGAACTAAGTAACCATTAATTTAACCCATGACATCTTAAAGATCATAATGGTAACTAACTTTATGCTTAGTGATGATTTAAACTTTAAACGTCTCAACACTCACAAAACTAGATAAGACCCTTGTTGATTCATATGTGACACACTCCTCAGTTTCCATCGTTATAAAACGAGTAAGCGTTACTTGACAAGTTTTTTTTATTGTTTCAAAATATAATGTTTGTGTTTGAATCTTATTCTTGTTAATATTATTGTACATTATATTAGGCTTTAGTTTTGTGTTCTAATGATTTCGGATTGCCCATTGGGCTTCCGGCTTCCGTCTGTCAATCATTGGAGCGGCAGTGCCATTTTATTCTTCTTATTGGGTCTAATGTACATTCACCTTTGTTGTATAATCCGACGGGCTTTTCCAATAGAATGGCAAGTTTTAGTTTAAAGGTTTTGCTACAATGATAATAGGGAATTTTAATCCAGGGTATATAATATGTTAGGGTCTGGACGTTTACCAACTAAAGTTTAAAATTATTTCAACTATCCTTAAGTATTCCCTGTGACCTGTGACATCATTTTGTTACATCGATATCCAAACTACAACAACAACATTAATCTCCTATGTGAATGCTATCGGTAGAAATATAAAATGTGTGTGACCATTGATTTTTATTGTTTTGTTCATTAGTGGCTGTCACAGGTCATATGAACTTTCTTCATTTATGATATCTAGAAGCTTTTTGATTCCCAATCTTTTTTTTTTTAATCACAAAAACGTAAAAATAATTGCGATATTAATGACAAAATATAAATCCATGACGTCATGGATGATTATAAAGTCACGTGTTAAGGAAGTCAGGAATACTTATAAAGTCAACTATTCGCCCTATTGTATTGCAAAAGATTATTATTATTTCTAGAAATTTAATGACGACGAAACATTGTCTTTTCAAAATTCATACTACTATATAAAAATTTAAGTAGTGACATGGTCGACATCGTCTGATTATATTGAATTAGTTTGGTTCTAGGTATTGAATTAAGGTACGTCAAGATTAACAACCAAGTTGGTGTGTACTGTGTTGGAGTAGTATTTCTAAGTTAATTGAATCGCTTCGCTATGTATATCACCATTGCCTAACCAAGTGGGTACTTCTGAAATCGGTTAATGGGTTAGTGAAATTTACATTATCCAAGAAACCTAATTTCAACAAAGCTAAATAGTATTAAATGATTAAATTTTCAAAAAAGTTCTAACCACTATTTTAAAATTATAATGCCGCACATTTTTATAGTCAAAGCAATAATATGTTTATATTAGTTTATTATAGTAATCATTTACAGAGATAGACAATGATGTTAGAAATTTGGAATGGTCGCGCAGCCAGAGATGATGATAATAATACAAGTAGATGAATGGTATGCATGTGTGGTTGATAAAATATCACATGAACAACGTTTAATGAACTGGTTTCATACTTAATGATATTGGATTAACATTCTAATATTTAACAACGTTTAATGAACTGGTTTCACGGGTCTAAACATTGGTCCAACGAAATATAATATTTTATACTAGTATTTTATTTTGTCTTTTAAAAATTAAATTTTAGACGTAAATTTTGAGTAGTTTATTAATTAATCCTTTTCATAAAAGTGATGTATTATTCTGTCTCTAAAATCTAACAATAGTTTTTTTTTTAGAATTTTATTTTATTTTTCTAATAAACAAAGATTTATCTCTTTTGTAATAAATTTTGGGTACATTTATATCTAAAACTTATTGGAGAAAGAAAAAGGAAAAAAAAGAAAAAAAAACGAGCAGTCTTCTAATAAACAAGTAAGTATATCTACTGATTACAAAACTTTTTGTCATAGAGAAATGGATAGTTGATTTTTTTTTTTTTACTATTGATAGTAAACTTCTTATAGATGACTTAAATGGTACAATAATTAGATTCTCATAAACCTCGATGAGTAGGATCAATATTTTGATTTTCAGTTATTTCCGGGATATGAAAAGTAATACTAGAAGAATTCCAAGAATCTTCCATGTCATGACTCATGAGAAATGGAAGAGAAATCGAATAGAGAAAAAAATAAACAAATAGATCAGCAATCAACCGGTTGCTACGCCTCTACCAGCTCTTAATAATTGTCATTGCTCTATTTTTTTATTGTTGTCTCAAAATACTAGAACAAAACAAACAAAAACTAATCAGTACTGTATTTTATTCTAGAGACCTGACATAATGATTTTATAAGTATTGATCGGTGCAGTGAATGCGCATGAACTGGATTGCAACTTACTTCCGTTGCGCATTTAAAACACTTGCGGTTTGATTGATAATTTACCGCTACAAATATGTGATATACTGTTGTTTAATTATTAAGGTAAAAATATACCAACTAAATTACGCTATTCTAGAACTAGAAGCAATCTCTTTCATCTACGTGTGTATAATGTAATTTGGCTAAACTCGATTTGATTATTCTCAACCATATGCATTATTCTCCCCGGCAAATAAGAATACCCGCGTACATATTTTTGATATTTTTCGAAACAAACAATACTCATGACAATTATAGTATATTTTCTATTTTTAAAGAAAAAGAAATAAGAGAAACCTCCATCAAAAAAGTCAAGAAAACGAGCCAAAAGTGTTACGATTCAAAGTCGTCGTTCAAAGTTTGGTTCTCTTTTATAAAAAAAAAAATCTTCTTAGCTTCACACATTTTTTAAAAGACTCCATCTTCCCAATTTTTTTTTCATATCTTAACGATTTCAACATTTCTAACATTCTTTAATTCGTTAACCCAAGTGTGTTCTCCAAGTATTTTCTAAACTAAAATCCCAAAACCGTTTCTGTGTTTTTTTCTCAAAATTTTCAGACAAGAAGAGAGATTTGTAAGTATAAGCTATGGCTGGTGGTAGTACTCCTAGTCCTGGTCCTGGTCGGAGAAGAAGAAGATTACATCTAAGCAAGATCTATTCCTACACTTGTGGCAAATCAAGTTTTAAAGAGGATCACTCCAACATAGGAGGACCTGGTTTCTCTCGCGTCGTCTATTGTAACGAGCCGAGCTCTCCGGCAGCTGAACGCCGGAACTACGCCGGCAATTACGTCCGGTCAACGAAATACACCGTCGCTTCTTTCTTCCCTAAATCTCTCTTCGAGCAGTTCCGCCGCGTAGCTAACTTCTACTTTTTAGTCACCGGAGTCTTGTCGTTGACTGATCTCTCTCCTTATGGAGCCGTTAGTGCTCTCTTGCCTCTTGCTCTCGTCATCTCCGCCACAATGGTTAAAGAAGGTATCGAAGATTGGCGCCGTAAACAACAGGTTCCGTCCGATCTTACAAAAACTCAATCTTTAGTTCTTAAAGTCTCAAAGTCAAACTTTTCTATTCAAGTACAAAAAATAAAGTTTCGATTTTTATTAATGTTGTATCCAAACTACCATAAAGTATGGATCTTTAATTAAAACCCTTGAATCAAAATTTAATTTTTTAGGATATTGAAGTGAATAACAGAAAAGTCAAAGTACACGACGGAAATGGAATATTCCGGCAACAAGAGTGGAGCAATCTAAGAGTAGGTGACATAGTGAGAGTTGAAAAAGACGAGTTTTTTCCGGCGGATCTTTTGTTATTGTCGTCGAGCTACGAGGACTCGATCTGTTATGTAGAGACGATGAATCTCGACGGTGAGACGAATCTGAAAGTGAAACAAGGACTTGACGCGACTTCTTCGTTGTTAAATCAAGATTCAGATTTCAAAGATTTCAAAGCACTTGTTAGATGTGAAGATCCAAATGTGAATCTTTATGTGTTCGTTGGGACTTTGGCTCTTGAAGAAGAGAGGTTTCCATTGTCGATTCAACAGATTCTTCTACGTGATTCCAAGCTTAGAAACACTGAGTACGTCTACGGAGCTGTTGTTTTCACCGGACATGACACAAAGGTACGAACTTTTTTTTTTTATATCTGCTCTGTTCTCACACTCTGTTTTGGATTCTGAGTTGAGTTGACCCAAATTTGAAAAAACAGGTGATTCAGAATTCAACTGATCCACCATCAAAGAGAAGTAGGATTGAGAGGAAGATGGACAAGATTATATACTTAATGTTTGGTTTGGTGTTTCTAATGTCATTCGTTGGATCAATCATCTTTGGAGTTGAGACTAGAGAGGATAAAGTCAAGAACGGAAGAACAGAGAGATGGTATTTGAAACCAGATGATGCAGATATCTTCTTTGATCCGGAGAGAGCTCCAATGGCTGCAATTTACCACTTCTTCACAGCCGTGATGCTTTACAGTTACTTCATTCCGATCTCGCTTTACGTTTCCATTGAG
Source organism: Camelina laxa (assembly GCA_024034495.1). Classification (NCBI taxonomy): domain Eukaryota; kingdom Viridiplantae; phylum Streptophyta; class Magnoliopsida; order Brassicales; family Brassicaceae; genus Camelina; species Camelina laxa. The sequence continues at coordinate 29,165,880 of CM043882.1, forward strand.
ATTGTTAAAGTGCTTCAAAGCATTTTCATCAATAGAGACATTCATATGTATTACGAAGAAACTGATAAACCAGCGCAGGCACGGACGTCGAATTTGAATGAAGAGCTTGGTATGGTTGATACAATTCTATCTGACAAAACCGGGACTTTGACTTGTAACTCAATGGAGTTTATCAAGTGTTCTATCGCTGGTACTGCTTATGGACGTGGTATAACTGAGGTTGAGAGAGCTATGGCTGTGAGAAGCGGTGGTTCGCCTTTGGTTAATGAAGATTTGGATGTTGTTGTGGACAGTTCTGCTCCTAAGATCAAAGGGTTTAACTTTGTGGATGAAAGGGTTATGAATGGGAATTGGGTGAGGCAACCTCAAGCTTCCGTGTTGCAGAAGTTTTTTAGATTGCTTGCTGTGTGTCACACGGCGATACCTGAGACTGATGAAGAGACCGGGAATGTCTCTTATGAAGCTGAGTCTCCGGATGAAGCTGCGTTCGTTGTTGCAGCTCGAGAGTTTGGTTTTGAGTTCTTTAACCGGACACAAAATGGGATCTCGTTTCGTGAATTGGATCTTGCATCAGGGGAAAAAGTCGAAAGGTTCGTTTTTTTTAGACTCACTTGTTTTCTATGTAAGGTTATGATTTCTCTTAACTCATAGTTTCCTCTGTTCTTGCTGCAGGGTTTATAGGTTACTAAACGTTCTTGAGTTCAATAGCACGAGGAAGAGGATGTCGGTTATTGTAAGAGACGATGACGGGAAGCTTTTGCTGTTGTCTAAAGGAGCTGACAAGTAAGCAAATTGCAACACTGAAACATATTTTGAAACCTTATTGTTGAAAGACTTTAACTAACGTTGATGTTGTTGTGTTTCTAGTGTAATGTTCGAAAGACTTGCAAAGCACGGTCGTCAATTCGAGGCGAAAACACAAGAACATGTAAACCAATATGCTGATGCTGGTCTAAGGACTCTGATACTTGCATACCGTGAGGTTGATGAGAATGAGTACATAGAGTTCAACAAGAGTTTCAATGAAGCTAAGGCTTCGGTGAGCGAGGATCGTGAAACTTTGATAGATGAAATTACGGATAGGATGGAACGCGATCTTATTCTCCTTGGTGCTACTGCTGTTGAGGACAAACTTCAGAATGGGGTAATGACGTTAATGAAAGACTATATCAAGCTACAAGTTGTTTCAAGGTTTTTGGAATTAACGGTTGATGGGTGTTTCAGGTCCCGGAATGTATTGACAAACTTGCTCAAGCTGGAATCAAGATTTGGGTTCTAACTGGAGACAAAATGGAAACAGCTATCAATATTGGGTATTGAATCTAGAATCTTCTTCTTATGTCTCAAAACTTTCTTGTGTGTGTGTTTTTTGGTTACTGACTTCAAAATCTTCTCTTGCAGATTTGCTTCTAGTTTACTAAGACAAGAGATGAAACAGATCATCATCAATCTTGAGACACCTCAAATCAAATCTCTAGAGAAATCTGGAGGCAAAGACGAAATCGAATTGGCATCAAGAGAAAGCGTTGTGATGCAACTACATGCAGGAAAGGCCTTACTCGCTGAATCAGGAGCTAGCTCTGAAGCATTTGCTTTGATCATTGATGGGAAATCTCTAACCTATGCCCTCGAGGATGAAATCAAGAAAACGTTTCTTGATCTTGCCACTGGTTGTGCCTCTGTGATTTGCTGTAGATCATCACCTAAACAAAAAGCATTGGTACAATCTCTAAATCTTGATGACATTTCTCATGTTTTTTCTAATGTTTCAATTCTAACAATTATTTTCGGGTTTAGGTTACACGGTTGGTTAAATCTGGAACCGGAAAGACAACCTTAGCGATTGGCGATGGAGCAAACGATGTAGGAATGCTTCAAGAAGCAGACATTGGTGTTGGTATAAGCGGTGTTGAAGGAATGCAAGCAGTGATGTCTAGTGATATCGCCATTGCTCAATTCCGATATCTAGAACGTTTATTGTTAGTCCATGGTCATTGGTGTTACAGCAGAATCGCATCCATGGTAAAAAAGACTAACATAATTTCCTCAAAAACCTGATTTCATCATTCATCTTAACCTTTCTCTTACCGTTTGCGCCTTTCTGCAGATATGTTACTTCTTCTACAAGAACATCACATTCGGAGTCACAGTGTTCTTATATGAAGCTTACACTTCCTTCTCGGGACAACCTGCATACAACGACTGGTTCCTTTCTCTTTTCAACGTCTTTTTCTCTTCCCTCCCTGTCATTGCCCTTGGAGTCTTTGATCAGGACGTCTCAGCTCGCTTCTGTTACAAGGTAGGCTTAAAGATTAAGAATTACCCTTTTTTAACCCCTGCTACAGTCACTTACCCTTTTTTCTTTGTTAATGGCAGTTTCCATTGCTATACCAAGAAGGTGTACAGAACATTCTCTTCAGCTGGAAAAGGATTATAGGATGGATGTTAAATGGATTCGTAAGCGCTCTCGCGATTTTCTTCCTCTGCAAGGAATCTCTAAAACACCAGCTATTTGACTCCAATGGCAAAACCGCAGGCCGGGAAATTCTCGGTGGAACAATGTACACTTGCGTCGTGTGGGTCGTCAATCTCCAAATGGCTTTAGCAATAAGTTACTTCACTTGGGTCCAACACATTGTGATTTGGGGATCAATAGCCTTCTGGTACATCTTCCTCATGATCTATGGAGCTATGACCCCAAGTTTCTCATCCGATGCATACATGGTCTTCCTCGAAGCCCTAGCTCCTGCTCCTTCATACTGGCTCACCACTTTATTCGTCATGATCTTCGCTTTGATCCCTTACTTCGTCTACAAGTCAGTGCAAATGAGGTTTTTCCCTAAATACCATCAAATGATTCAGTGGATACGGTACGAGGGTCACTCTAATGATCCTGAGTTCGTTGAGATGGTGAGGCAGAGGTCGATTAGACCCACCACCGTCGGATACACCGCGAGAAGAGCCGCAAGTGTACGGCGCTCCGCTAGGTTTCACGATCAGATCTATAAGGATCTTGTTGGTATCTGAAGAGTATAGATTTGTTTCTCTGTAAATACGTATATCTCTAACTTGGAGACTAGGGTTTTCTTTTCTTTCTTGAGATTCCTTGCCAGAGAAAGGCTTCTGTAATTTTATTTCACACACACACGCAAATGTTTTGTACATAATTTTTTCAAGATTAGATTCATGTATTTTTATTTTATTTTATTGTTATCTTTAGAATTTGATCGATTATTAGAAATATAAATCTCATATGATGATGATAGTAGCAAGTACAAAAGTGTTATTTATTTATAATTTTTATTTTGCCAAGTACTACAATAGTAAATCAAGACTTAATTGTTTATTCTGATTATATATCTATTAATCTGACCCTTTTTGAGAATAATAAAAGAAAAATCCTATACGTCCACTGTCCAGTCCAATGTATTTAGACCACACCAAAAAAGATAAGACAACAAATTTTGGAAATTCAAAGTTCAGACAAGGGACATAAAGAGAAGGATCCTGTGAGGTTCGATGAGGTTACGAGACGATTATAAGTTCTTATTTAGTTTTTCTTTTGTCAACGATTTCAATTATTTAACTGTTTCGACCATTACAATACTATACCATTGCAACAACTGGCTATGTTAATCCAAACGCACCCATTACTCATATGCTTTCATCTTTTAAACCCAAATACACTCAACAGTACCATTCAAAGTCCAAAAAACTGTAAATTTAATTTTAAATGCAACTAATTACTATAACTTTGCCAAATTACTTGTAATTTTTTTTCTCTTTCAAATCTCGTATTCTTATAACTTTGTCTCCCATTTTTCATCGATTATACTATACAATATATATAACATTAAGTAAACTCATTAACAAAAGAAAAAATATTGGAATTTGCTTATATACACTTTCAATTTTTTTTTTTTGTCAAAAGTCAATCTTGACATGACATTTTTAATTAGTACTACCATTCTACCAAATTAAACTTTTACGTCACTCCACCAACGGATCACAAATTAATTAATAGAAGATTAACGCATTGTTAATTGCACAAGTTGCATGAAGACAAAAAAAATAGTAAAAAAACAAACAAACAAACAGAGAATTACTAATTAGGAAGAAGCAGTTAATCCAAGAAAATCAGAAGCAGATTTAGCCATAATATGAGAAAACTCATTGAAACTAATAACACCATCACCGTTAGAATCAGCTTCCCTCATCATCTCCGTCAACTCACGGTAAGTCAACGGATGTCCCATTTTAGCCATTGACCCGGCAAGTTCCGCCGCCGTAATCGAACCGTTACCGTCGCGATCAAACGACCGGAAAACCTCCATCAGCTGCTCTTGGTTGATCAGAACCTCTTCATTGAGATCAGGCAATATCGCCACGACGAGCTCGTCGAACTCCACGGATCCGTTGCCATTGCGGTCGATCTGGTTTAAGAGAAGAGAGATCTGATCGCCGCGTGGTTTGATCCCTAGAGAACGGAGAAGCGCCGCGAGCTCGAGCTGTGTTAAGCTCCCGTCGTTATTCATGTCGAAACGTGCAAAGATGTCTTTGAGTTGTTTAATCTGATCGGTTGGTTTCGTCGACGCCATTGATGAAAGGATTTGGAGTTTTTTTTTTTTTGCTTTTTAGGGTTTCATTTTGAAAATGTTGGCGATGAATAGTTACTTAAAGTAGAAGAAACCGCGTTTTTGGAGACGAAGTTGAAAGTAACAATAACTAGTATTATTGTTATATGTAGAGTTGAATAGTAAATTGAAAATTTAATTGCATTATCTAAAAGTTTTAGATTAATTGGTGCTATTTTCAATTATTGGATAAGATATTAATATGTGGAGACAAACTAAAAGAGAGATTGACGGTGAAATCATTAAATTGGAAATTGGGTAGGAAGCACAATCACACAGCTCTATATTCTTGTCTTATAATTATAATAATTTTTTTTTTCTTTTGGTGATAAATATATTCAAATGGACCGTTGCCGATTCTATTATTTCATACTGTTTTTTTTTTTTTTTTTTAAATATTAAGGTGTATTTTTTAAAAAAAATCAACAATAATCTAAGGTATTTTTTTTCTTCCAAATTTCTACTTAACGTTTTGTTAGAATATTTTTGAACGCCTATGAAAAATAGCTGAAGTAGGTTTATGAATTTATCATTTTAGTTACCATACAAGAATTTAGTTACCATTTATTCTTCACCATCCGTATTATTAAACATACTAACTAAATTTATGTAATTGGTTGAGTATAATAAATTTTGATTGTTGTGCTTTAAAGATTTGGAAATTAAATCTTTCAAGACCATATGAGATTAAGTTACCATTTTAAAATGTCAATATGATATTGAATTTTATATGAGGTGGATATTAATAGAGAAAGAGAACCTGTCAATTATATGAAGTTTTCTTAAAGAATTACTTAAATTTGGAACGAGCAAACTAAAAGAAAATTCCAACCTAGTGGATATCTTTATTTCGATATAATTTAGGTGAAGTAGTGAATATATAATCCAAGGAGTAGAAATTTTCTTGGATGATCTCATAACGACTTACAAATCTTAGGTCAAAGTTGTCATTACCACAATTTGACATTGACGAAGAATTTTGAACCCTCTCTTGTCCCCAGAAGCTTCCAAACAAAAACTCACCGTTCTTTGAAAACTCCTCTAACGCTTGTTCAACTTCTTCTATACACGTAAGGCCTTCCATCTCCATACTCATGGTCATAGACTCTTTCATCCATCCCGAATCAACCTCCGTATTTTCTCGACGACATTCGCAACAATGCCCCATTCTTTTTATCTTTCGATTTATCCCCCATTTTGTGTAACACTTTCTCGTGTTCTTGACCAGCTTTTGAGGAAGTCCAAGGAAGATGAAGATCGCGATCTGGAGAACTAGACAGTTGCAACAACACGATACAACGACGCAGTCAGCTGCAAATGTGTTGAGATCTTCCATGGAATCTTGAACGAGAGAGTCGAATAAGAAATAGAAAGACAATATAAGAAGTTAAAGAAGAAACTAAATCCTAACATATTTTGGGATATTTGGTTCGAAGGAAGTCCTTTGTTCTTTGCTTCTATAAGGAAGGCATTGGGGAAAATTGCTAAGCAAGGATGCCAAGAGGAAGCATAAATAATAAATGGAAGTTATATATTAGATAATATAATGTGTGAACAGAATTTATGAGATTACGATAATCGTGGCTAATTTTTCCTTGAATAACACTCTACATTAAATAAGCCATTCGATCAAGATATCCTTTTTTGGTAGGGTATGGCCGAAGAAAATGGTTTTTGATCAAATTATTAAAACCATTTCTTTATCTTAACAAAAGAATAAAGTTTGTTTAATGAATATCGTATTATAGAAACGTAGATTCCATTCGTCCTCGAAGCTGAAAATGAGCAAGTGATTACAAATCTTTCTGGAAGTTAGCAATCGAAGTAATTAATAAAGTATTTAAAAGTTCATATAAATTGATAGAATAAGTGTGAATCCCTTGAAAGACATGACGTAATTCAAAACTCTTTGTGTCCATTGTGTACACGCTAAGTATATTTTCTTATTAACATCAAAAGCATAGGCTATGTGAATCGGTACATGAAGATACGATGACACATTGATACGTTTGGCAACAATATGCATTGACCTTTTTCAAAAAAGACCATGCCTAACTGCCTAAGTATGGCGAAGTTTAAGAAACAATAACAACAACAACAACAACAACAACAACAACAACAACAAAAATTGTCATCAAGATGGAAATAGAAACATATAATAGGTAAGTAATTTGAAAAAAAAGAAAGAAAGAAAGAAGACGTTTTAAAACAAACGCTTGCCTTGCCTCATGAAGTTTTGAAATGCTTAAAAGTGTTGTGTAACTCGTTGACGCTGCCAATGTGTTTTCTTGACTATGAAGAAATTTCGATTATGATTTTTTGACTCATTTGATCCTTGGGATCTCTCGGGCCAAAGTTATTGAAAATTTTCTCAAGTTTGGGAATACAATAAGCTTCTTCTTTTCTTTGGGCTTACGTGATTGGACATTTGCAGATTTGCTTATAGAAATTGGGCTTAATAAATTTGATGCATGAATATTGGTGGAAAGCAAAGTTTACAGTCCTTCATTTTTGCAAATCGTTTGTGTAATATGGTAGCTCATAATTTGGGTTTTGGTCAAGAATTATTCTGATTTTGTAAACCCGTCGTCTTGGCTCAAACAACATATGTGTAATGATTTGTCAAATTAAAAAATCATATATATATATATATATATATAATCGATTGTTAGAATACGATCACGGTAAGGGAAAAAATAGAAGGCTTGCGAAAAAACGCCATCAACAAAACAAATGTACTCCGAGCAAGCTCTTCAAAGCGGTTTGCATTATATCACAAGTTAAAAACATCAAACAGGATCGAGTGCAAGTGCTTATAGTACCAAAAATGTTGGAAGCACAAGAAATTAACACGTTTGAATGAGAAGAAATTTCAGATGTGAAGCTTGATCGTTCGAGCATAGCTTACGTTTGGGTTTGGACCGATTTTAAATAAAACACGTTAATGTTTTCCAATGGAAGTGTGATTAGAGTCATGCATTGTCCTATATACATATATGCTCAAGAGTCAAGACCACTCACGTTTTATCATATTATCTTTTGAGGTAAGTAATTTCATAGAAGTTCTATTAATCCACTAGTAAAATTATCTTGATACAATGATTATGAAAAGAGACTTATGAACAAAATCAAAACTGAAGATGATACATAGCTCCAAGCAAACCAAAAGACATCCGAAAACAAAACTACAATAAAAAATTATATTCGATCCGAAACCGAGAAATCATACCATACCATTTCTCCATTGTATACTATGCTTATATTAGTTTGACTATAAAAATCATTTTTGTAACCATAAATCAAGCTAAGAAACTCTTCCCAAGCTAACCAAACCGAAATAGCAAAACTTGGAGTTGGATATATATTAGTAAAAAAAAAAAAACAAAACATAAATAGATGAAAAGAAAAAGATTAAATTAAAGCTGTTTTTTTTTTTTTGACTAAGGTTGACATCGGATCACACAAGAACCAGCTCCATGTTTCATTATTAGATCCCATAAAAATTGTCTCTTCATTATGAATCTGTGTTATGATGATGAAGTTGATGTTGATGATGATGTCCAAATATCCATTTCCATCCTTTGAAACTCTTCCGACTCTTTCTCATCTCTCCTCCATCTTTCCGACAAGATCCTCCTCCTCCGTGTACCAATACGCCGTCGTTTACATCTCCTCCACCAGAAGAATCAAACTTAAGATCAATGAACCCTGGCTCTTCTCCTCCTGTGAAGTAACTAGTCTCTTTCATTGACATTACCCTCCTCGTAAAATTCATCGCCGTCGAATCACTTTTCCGATTCACCTCCGTCGTCTTCGCCGCCGCTTCGTAATTGCTCCTCCGTGGTGGAAGATTCTCCCTCCGATTATACTCTGTTTCACTAAAATTACTCCTCCGAGTTGGATACTCTGTTTCACTGAAATTACTCTTCCTCGCCTCGAAACCGCTCCTTCGCGGCGGCTCCGATTCACTGAAATTACTTTTCCGATTCTCCGTCGTCGTCTCACTGAAATTACTCTTCCTCCCTCCTTCGAAATTGCTCCTCCGATGCTCCGTCGTCTCGCTGAAGTTACTCTTCCTCCCTTCGAAGTTACTCTTCCGGGGTACTCTGTTTCGCAAAAACCTAATCCGCCATTAACACTCGAGCTTCTCGCGGCGGAGAACGCACCGGAATACGAAGATCCGTCTTCCTCCGATCCGATACAATACAAATCTTTACCTCGGAAACTACAAAGCGATCTCGATCTCGAAACTCCTAGTTTCTTCACATCATTGTTATAATCCAAACCCCACGAATCATTGTTACTGTTCTTCTCAAAATCCCTCTCCTTTTTCAGATTAATCTTCCTGAAAAATCTTCCGATCTTCGAGAATCTATGATTCTTCGTCCTCTTATTAATCTCAACGCAACTGCTACTACTCCTCTTGAACACCACCACTTCCTCTGTTTTCCTCTGTTTCATCTCTTTCCTCTGTTTCGCCCTCTCTTCATCGATGAGGGAAGAGATCCGGACAACGTTTTCTTCGGGGACAGAGTCTACGGCGGCGTTTGAGGTTCGAGTGGGAGAGATATCGGAACACGAACAAGAAGAGAGTCGCTGCTCCCCGCATTCGGAGCAGACGAGATTGACTAATCTGTCGTTGAGGCAGTACGGACAAATCCCGACGCCGGAGGAAACTGATGGATGTTTCCGGCAAGTGAACTCCGACGGAGTGCTGTAATATAACGAAACGTCTTCGTTTCTTCGTTCCATTGCTGTTCTCTTTCCTCTTTCTTTCATTGCCAAAAGCCAAAATCAAGAAACAGAACAGTTATCCAAAAAAGAAATCAAGAAACAGAGCAAAGAAAAAGTTTCCAAATTTGGGATTTGTTTTTGGTGATTGAAGATCCAGAGAAGTGGAGATGACGATCGGATCTTAAATTAGAGTTTGTTTTTAAAAAACTTTTACTTTATCTCTGATTTTGATAGATGAGGAGAGGATTTTTGAAAGAGTGAGAAAGTGTAGTGACGCCTTAGCTATAGGCTTCGAGAGTGTTTGCTTTAGCTTTACGTTTTCATTTTTCATTTTTCATTTTTTTTTTTCTAAATTTTTCTTCCCCTTTTCAATTGCCCCACAAATTTTGTTCAAAATTTATTTCATTTTAAAATGACTGATTTTATTACTTTTATTAGTATTGTTTATTATCTCAATTATTTCCATGATTATTGACATCATATCCTCAAATTTGGCCAAAGTTTACGGTTAAAAATAGAAAAAAATATGGAAAATGATAGCGAGAATCAGAATTTGATTGTGAGTATCGAGAGAGGTAATTAGCATTGGGATTATGAAGTAATTAAGAAAATCATATTGAGGAGATTCCTTAGAAAACGAATAATTAATTTGTTAACAAAAAAAAAGTTAGGGAAAGAAAAGGAAAAAGAAAAAGTGTATGATCAAGAAAGCACCTTAGGGTTGTTTTTTCTTTTTGTGTGTTTTTGAATTTGGTAAAGCCGAGGACAAATTTTAGATAATCAAACTCAAGTTTATATAAGTTTTGGTAAATTATGATTACAGTCGAAGTTATTAGTCTCTTCTGTAAGAAGAATCAATAACTTTACAAAGCAACCAGTTTGAACTGTGTGTGTGTGTGTTTTTTTGTTGTTGTTGTGGTATCTTTTTATCACATTCATTGTGTGGGATTTAATTTACGGTATCAATCAATATATAAGACAAAAACAAAAGTCACAAAATTATTAAAGAGACTACAAAGAATATATTTTTAGGTTTTAAATTTTAAGATAAAGGTAGAGATGTTTGATTTAGACAAGATGGCATTTTCTAGAAATAAGTCGGTTCTAGTCATTTTGTATGGCTGATTCTATGCGAACATGCACGTCAATGTTTTAAATTGTCCAAACATATCTATATGAATCCAAAAACATTATTGCACAAGTAGACAAAAGCGAAAGAAAGAATAAAATGCAAGAGAATGAATAACAAAAATGAATACAAGAAGAAATATATGTGGAGACGAATGAACGAACTGATCATGCGTTTGCCGTTTGTTCTTTTACAAGTCAGTATTAATCCTCTTGTCAATTTCTTTAATTAAGTCACTTCCTTGTACCCCATAAAGAGATACAATATATACATCCAACCATAATGATGTGATTTATATCCTAATTTCATATCGTTTTTGTAACTAAAAATGGTATACTATGTGCTGCAACGGTAACACAAATATTATAATAGAGATTAGTTTTGTAGGATTCTTTTTGTAACAAAAATAAGTTGTATAAAGAGTTTTGAGAAATAGACAAGATATGACTAGTTTCGTAGGATCTATTTGATTTTTCTTCTTCGTCTTCTTATTATTATAGTCTCTTCTAATGATTAAAATTGTGCATGCTTTGTCCTTTTTAAGTTTTACAATTTAATGTCTTCATTATATAACATCATTTTATTGCTTACATTATCTTAACTTTTTATGATATGATACAACGTGAATATAGTAAATTCTGGGTATATATATATATTTTTGAGAAATATATTCGCAAGTTTTTAAACACTAGGGTCAAATCAAACTCATTCCTTTGTGTTACGCGGGTACAATAAATACTAGAATCATATAAAAACCTAGAAAAAATAAGTTTGACTTTCGTAAAAATAAATTAATTACCAATCATCTCTTGAAAGCAAAAACATATAACCCGAGGCATGGTATGGCCCAAGATCATCATTTTTTTCTATTTTTTAAGTTGATTTCGGGTACATACTTCATACATGTGTCGTGCGGTGTGTTTATTCTACAAACAAAACACACGAAACGTAATAAAGAAAAAAAAAAAAATACTACTTGAAATAGAAACGTGAAATTTTCGAGAATGTTTTTGTCTCTCTAGAGTTATGTATATGGGACATGGACTCATGCCTTTAATGTTTAACGTGACGTGGGGGACTTTGCAAATATTTACTCCATTGTCTCTCTGAAGACTCTAATGTTTAGTAGTATTTCTTATATTAGCTAGCATATTACAAACTCTCTCATACACACAAAAGTTAGTTTATCGGAACATTCGTCACAAACTTAAGGTTAAAAAAAAAAAAAAAACTTCATAAACATAACCATAGCGTCGGCAAAGAAAGAACATTCTTTTTCAAATTTGGCCAAATTTTGATGAAATTATTAACACATTTTGATATGAAAAAATTTAAAAATAGAAGAGCTCAGAAATATGGGTGGGTAAAAAAGTGAGATAATGCAAAAGTCAGCACGCCCCTAGGCAGCATGCTTGAGCAATAGACATCATTTGAGACATGTCAATGTTCTAAGGTATGTTTTGTCTCTTTAAAAAAAAAAAAAAGTTCTTGCATTTTTTTCACAAAAAATAAATAAACTTAATTTAATAAGTATTTTTGTTTTACGTATGTATCTCTGTGTTAAAAAAAAATCATTGTGTTGTATTGTTCCGTTGCTTACTAATTATATTGTTTGTGTTCCATGATTGGATTATTCATTTCTAAAGAGGCAAGATCTTGCTTTTCTCGTTCACTTAGTTTTAATTAATCTTTTTCCCACACATTTTACATTTTGGCATTCCAGTGTCGGTCCGGTTTAAGGTGTTTTTAAACATGCTCCAAAACTAGCCGCATCGATCGGCTCTTGTAATGGACCTGAACCCTTCCATGTTTTACAGTATGCATTATACCGCAGTAGATCACAGCAAATGGTGTGAACCACCTCCCTAACATGTTCACATCTCAAACTTCCAATAGAAGTGCTAAGGAATATTTTTTCAAAGCAACATTATACAAAAACGGTTCTACATGAATAACATTAAAGAGTATACATCCAAAAGCATATCGATCATAGTTGCGAAGTAACGAAACATTCATAAACATTCAGATTTGTGTTGGGATTTGCATTTATACTTCAAAGTTCAAAACATATTTATTCTTAATTGATCAAAGCCCAAAAGATTCAATAACGACGTCAGGTTTGAAAGAAAGAAAGAAAAATATTTTGTTAAAGGTTGATTTTATTCATTCTCATAACACAAAGTATTTATACACACAAATCATCTCTTTTTCGATAGACTCGTATCTAGATAAGAATATTAACATAAAGATATTAACATATCCTAATACCCCCCTCCCCCCTCCCAAAGTTTGTGCTTCGAACTCTCAAACACCGAACTTGCACAATGAGTTGTCGAACAATGGTTGTGATAACGCTTTTGTAAAAATATCATCAACTTGATCTGTAGTAGAAATATGTGTCGTGGTGATGAGACCTGCTTGTACAGCATCGCGAACCTGATGACAATACGACTTAATATGCTTAGTGTATTCGTGAAAAACGGGATTAGCAGCGATATAAATAGCAGTTTGACTATCGCAGTAGAACGAAATGGGACGAGGATGAGCGAAACCAAATGTATGTAAATTCCTGCAGCTATTTAACTTCCTTAAGTGTATAAGCCATTGCACGGTACTCCGCTTCAGCCGACAAACTAGAGACCATATCTTGTTTCTTAGTCTTCCAAGATATTCGAGAATCACCTAAGTAGACAACATACGCAGAGAGTGGACAATGTGTCCAAGGACAAGCGCCATAATCAGAGTCACAATAGGCCGTGATTGTGAGATCACTTTCACGACGAAGTAGAACACCCTTTGCAGGAGACCCTTTAAGATAGCGTACAACCCGAAGAGCAGGCTCCCAATGAGGAGCAAGAGGGGTCTGCATAAATTGAGATATAATGTGAAAAATGTATGCGAGATCGGAGCGTGTAATGTTGAAATAGATCAAACGGTCGACTAAACGATGATAAGCTGCTGGATTCGAAAATTTTGGACCGATAACAGAACCTAGCTTGTGATTAACCTCGACGGGAACGGGAGACAGCTTGGCATCCAAAAGACCAGCTTTTTTTGAAAATATCGAGAATGTACTTACGTTGAGATAAGAAGATACTATTAGGACCACAAGAAACCTCGATACCCAAAAAATATTTTAGCTTGCCAAGACCCTTCATTCGAAAACACTTGTGAAGGAAGATCATTTCCACCGCGTTGAACAGACAGGGAAGGAGACTCATGAGTGGATGAATCTCTAGGATCAGCAGGAGAGCGTCCCATACGATTGTTAGTGTACGATTCTGGATAACCATGAAGATGAAAACATTCAAACTTTTTGTGACCTTGTCGATGGTAATGAACGTAATGAAGAGTTGAACGATCACAAAAACGAGAGGACACAGTCACAACTTGAGGAGAAGATTCTGCATTGACGTTGAACCCAACACCTTCAGCCTTAGTAGTAACTTTCAAGCGAGCAACATTCAGATTTTGTTCCTCACGAACAATATGTGCATAAGCTTGATTGAGTGAAGAAAACATATCACAATCAGAAATTGCAGAACGAATATTGCTAAAACAGGGCAAATCAAGGCCAAATAAGAATTGATGAACACGGGCATCTTCTCGTTCTTTGGCAATATCAAGAGCTGCTTCACACATACACGCACGAGTAGGTTTGTAGTTTTGCAGTTCTTCCCACAAACTTTGTTAAATGACCATAATACTCTAAAACAGAGTGGCCATCCTGTTTACACATAGCTATCTCATCTTTCAAAACTTGTTTTCGGACTCCGTTACCAACAGAGAAACGAACACGAAGACTCTCCCAAAGAGATGCAGCATTTGACACAAAAGAGACAGTAGAACGAATCTTGGGATCAATCGATGTTCGTATACAGACGATAATCATACAGTTTGCAGCAAGCTATAAACTCATTTCGGGATCGACAGAGGGTTTGGGATTTTTCCATCGATGAAGCCAAGTTTCTGTTTGGCTTGAAGAGAGTTGCAAAGTTCAGATGCGAAGTTCAGTTGCCCATTCAGAGTAATTCTCTTCTCGCAACATAACAGAGGATATTAGAGATCCTAGATTATCAGATACGCTAAGTGAGTACGGAGTTGACGGAAGTGTACATTTGGAAGGCAAGAAACAAGAAAGTGTTTGAAAATATTTCTGAGTCTCCGCAAGATACAGTGGAGAAAGCTATCCAAGAAGAAGAAGTTTGGAGAAGAGCAAATAATAGAGACTTAGCACCAGCGGTAGCAGAAGCACGCATATCTTCGACCCCAATTCCACAAGAATCTCTTGTATGCTTTATAGACGGATCTTGGCATACAAAGGTGGACATGAGTGGGCATGGTTGGATTGCATCTAACGGTGATAGAATCCTGCACATGGGGCTAAAAAGAACGCGAAGAAATCTATCCCCTTTACATGCAGAGTTAGATACCCTTATTTAGACTATGAAATGCTTATTAGCGTTGGACATGGATAAAGTTCATTTTGCTACGGATTGTTCAGACTTCCTAAGAATGACGTCTAATATTGAGGATTGGCCGATCTTTTCATCAGAATTGAAAGATTTTACTTATTTCAGATATAGATTTGCTAATTTTAGTATTAGATATATTCCTCGAGAGGATACTATCCATGCTGATAAACTTGCGAAATGTGCAAAAACACGAGGTTTTTGTTTTTTCCATGTAAACTCATCGATACCTAACTGACTCTCTCTTGAAGAGAGTCATCTTCTGTAACTTAATATTTGGGGTTTGATTATAAAAAAAAAAAAAAAAAAAGAATACAAATGATTCAAAATGTGTTTTCTGATTATTTTTGTTTGGTATGACAAATAAATAAAAACTTGAAGTATGCTGATTATTGATTTTTTTTTTTTTATCATGTAATGTATTCGCAATTTATTTATATATAAAAATGAATAAGAATAGTAGGGTAATTTGGATATGCTATTTTGGCATCAATCTTTTAGGAAATACAAAACTAAACAAACATAGGTTGTGTGCTAAGCAATATGATACACGCTACGGTATCACATATCAAGGAAGGAATCAGGAGACTCTAGAAGATTCTTAGTTATAGAGTATCGGTTACTTAGATGTTTCATTCTTTCCTTTAAACCTTAGGGATTGATAATTTCCTTTTAAGCTTTGGCACATAATTTGGTATCAGAGCCAGAGAAATAAATGGGTGACGAGGCAATAACAACATCACAGTTTGACCAACTTAAGAAGATGTTCGGAAACATGGTCATAGATATAAGCAAGAAACTGGATCCGCTGCAAGCTACTGTTGGGGAACTTAAGGCACAACAAACTGCTCTAGAAACAGCAATTGTCGCCCAACAAGAAGAACGGGACCAAACCAACTCAAGGATGGAGGAACTCCATGAGGGACAAACCAGGCTCAAAGACCTACAAGCAGATCGTGAAGAGATTTTTAGCAAAATTCAGACTCTCTCATCTGTGTTAGGAGATGATGACGACCATGGGAGCAAGAAACTAGCATCGGAGTCCAAACTTAAACATCAAACTGGTGGAAATGCAGGTTCAGTAGTTGGGCGAGGTCCCATGTGACCTTTGAGAAGCGAGGCGTGAAACACATCATGAATCTTAGTGCCTTGTGGTAGCCGAAGAAAGATATGAAACAGCTCCAATCTTGGCGAGTACTTCAAACGGGCCATAGAACTTGGGTGACAGCTTCGACAAGTTTTGCAAGGAAGGATAGTTCCAGAACAACCTATACAGCTACTAAAGGCACGGATAAGAGGGGGAGTTCGACACAATACAAAAACATATATATATATATATATATATATATATATATATATATCTATAAAATGTGATGGTTAATGACGGAAGCGCGTGATTATAAGCCGCATAGAATGGCGCAATGAAGATTCAGTTGGGACTTGGGACTAGCTAAGTGACTATTGACTTTTAGATCACTTAAAAAGGCGACACTGTTCTGTAATTGATCGATCCAACGGGTAATGTATAAAAAGCCATTGGTGTGAATAGCTTACTTACACGGTTGAGATCAACATTCTCTTGTAGTCTTGTCTGCTAAACTGCTGGACAAACAAATAAGATGTCTTCACTTGACATCCTTGGCCGAGTAGGGGTGTAAATAAGTAACGGAGCCAACATCACTAACTATCTGAGATCATTATCCAGATATAAGTTCAGTAAGCTGGCTTCTGACACCTCGTAAAAGCTCCATAACAGCATTGTTGTGAACACAGTCTATATTTCTACAGAAGTGAAGCAAAACCGTAAGAAACAACCCATCTTCATAAATGAAAGAGCATATCAGAAACAAAAGTACACACCAGCTTCTCCTTTGATAATATTTCCAAGCTTTGAATCAGTAACAGCTAAGGTTTCACCATCACAGTTTGCTTTACAAATTTAGAATAAAGACAATCGATACATAGACCAGGTTAAGATAAATGAATTGAACACAACACAAGGATCAACATTAGAGAGCTTTCCTTCCTTCAAGACTCTAAAGAGGGCAAAAACCCACCTGGCGTCTCAAACAGTAGTAGCATTTTCACAAGCTCCTAAGTCAGCCCCTGAAATTAAAACATCCTTAAAATCAACTCAATGTCTCAAAGTCACCATACTTACAAACTTCTTCTTTTAGGAGCTACAGCAACTAAGCTAGTAAGAAACCATATTCAAGAAAAAGCCTTCTTCAAGTTTACAAATCATAATATATGGGAAAAAAAAAACAGAGTACATTACTCTGTTCAAATTCTCCAAAATCTGACGGAGGACAAAACTTCACTAAGCTTTTGGGGCTATACTATATCCCCAATGGAATTTTGTTTTTCTTTTTTTTTGGTTGAGTGTACAGAAAGATGACAAGTTACTCACTGTCATAAGGAAAAATCAGAGACAAGAAGATTAAAAACAAGAAAAACTTAAGGAAACTCGCAGACAAATTATGTGGTACAGACTTAATTTCAGGGTCTATCTGAAGCAAAGTGTTCTCTTTGTTGTACGATGTAA
Organism: Camelina laxa; assembly: GCA_024034495.1. Lineage (NCBI taxonomy): Eukaryota > Viridiplantae > Streptophyta > Magnoliopsida > Brassicales > Brassicaceae > Camelina > Camelina laxa. The sequence continues at coordinate 29,183,394 of CM043882.1, forward strand.
ATCAGTTATGAGTGAGGTTTGTAAATCTATGCAAGAGACAAAGAAACTTAACCGTATTTCTTCAAAACCACTAACACAGATACACATCCAACTACTAACAAATCTTTTTTAAAACATTGTTTCCATAAAACTCTACTGATCGGAGGGAACTAAACCATCACGATTCTTCTGTCAACACATTAGATTCTAGAAAGAGAGGTGCTCATAATAGATATCCACAAATAAAAAAAGTCTCACAAATCCTCTGAAAAGCAAAATTAACAAGAATACATAACTAAAAGATATAAAGAAGGGTTAAATGTTTATGTTAAATATTGGATTTAAAGTAAATAAAAAAACGAAATTCAATATTACAAAACAGAGAGAATAAGAAGATCCTATGTAGAAGGGCTAGAGTTTAGATCAAAACCTCGATCACAATCCTCGTCAGTGATAGGGTTTTGTTCTGTGCTAGAAACAACAGATTGCGATTTGTCTTTCTTCTCGAGGCAAGCCATCACATGCTTCTTCACTCTCTCTATACGATCCTCGAGGATGTTTAACTCAGAGAGATCATCACAAGATTGGTATAGATCAGGGTCTTCCCACCAAAACCCTAGATTCGATTGGAGTTTATCGTCAATCTTAGGAGGTGGCTTGCGATTTAGGTAACAATCAGCGATCTCTTGGGCAGGAGAGTAGCCGGAGAAGGAGTAAACAACGTCGGAGATCTCTGAGGGAGAGGTTACGAAAACGGCTACGTTGGCTCCGGAGAGATGACAGAGATCGGCCGCTTTGGAAAACACAGTTTGACGGCGTTTAGAGCAAGCCACCGCTCGTTGCTGTTTGGTTTCTCGTTTCTTGATTTCGATTTTTCGTTTTGTTCCTTTCTTCATTGGGGATTCAGACGCGTTTGTGCTTGACGACGGCATAATGTTTTCTTACCGAGACAAAAAGAGATAGAGAAATAGAAAAATAGAGAAACTGAAGGAGTAAGAAAGCATTTATATAAATATTGTAATGATCGGGTCAAACTTACTTTAGGTCTTGTTATTATTTTCCTTTTTTATGTATATTGCTTTCCTATTTTACGTTTTGTCTAAATATCACAACAAATAATAATTAATATACCTATACTTCAAAGTTCAAACCATATATTTATTCTTAATTGATCAAAGCCTAAAAGATTCAATAACGACGTCACAAAAGAATGAAAGAGAGAAGGCATCTGAAGAAGAGAGAACGGAACTTTGTTCTTCACCCATATCACATTTTGGCAGCTGCAGCAGCCAAACGCTTCTTCTTCTTCTTGAAACTAGCGGATTTGTAACCGTCTTTGCACGGTTTCCCCCAGGGAGTAACCGATGTCCCACCTCGGCTTCCACTACTTTTGCTTTTTCCTTCACCTCCACCATGTGGATGATCACACGGATTCTTGGCCAATCCTCTAACTGTGGGCCTTATCCCCAACCACCTACTCTGTCCTGCTTTCCTCAGCTTCTTGGTTCCTTGAGACGGGTCCCTGACACTGTGCCAATCGTAGCACGGCAACTGGCGTCGATCCATTTGGTGTCCCCTGATGGAAGCTTCAGCAAGCATTTCCCTGAAGCATGCTCCTTTAGGATCTTGGCGTTGGTTCCTGCAGCTCGGACCATCTTGGCCCCTTGCCCTGGGTTCATCTCGATGTTGTAGATGATTGTTCCGATACGCATCATACCTAGTGGCATGGAACTTCCTACCATGGAGTTGATGTCCATGTGGAGCATCTCTTCTTTCATTTGCGCCACCAATGATTTGTTCTGCGCCTCAGCAAAACCTGTATAATAAAGACAGACAGATACAGAGGCGTTCAAGTGTGTCAGTCATAACCAAATAAAGCACACCCAAATCAAAGACACGAAGCTAGATTGATACTATGGATCTCTATATACCAATATATCCTGTCATTAAGTAGCTAACTTTCTACTCAACAGAGCTCCAATCTTAATCACAGAAAACCATATAATATAGACTAGAGAAACCCAAGTCCCATAGAGTAAATACATGTAATGATGAGTTCAACATTTTAAATGCATGCACTCGAAGAAAATGATACATCTATCAAGAGAATTAGCGAATGATCAAAGCTTTTGCCCTATTTATCAAACATGATCTAATGATGGTGAATTCCTCCAACACAGAGTATCTATCTTAACATGGAGTAGCATAGTTTCTTTTGCCCTAATCCATCTAGAAGCTGTGCACCTTTACAGAACCCACAACATCTTGATTCCAAAAAAGTTACACTTAAATAGAAGTGGCTAACAATACTCTGTTGCTCAATACTGCCTAGGCAAATGAATGATACACACTATATCTTACAACCTATATTCCAGAATTCATTGAAGAACACCTAATCCAATTTCTAGCAATAATTGAGAAAGACCATTTCTTGATGATACAGAGACAATGAGAAAAAAATTAGAAACAAGAATGAACCTAAGAAGAGTATACCAACACCAACCTGTGGAGAAAGAGCGAAATGCTGGACGAATCATGGTGTTGAATAAAGAAGAAGAAGCTCGAGCTCTGCATAACGCCATAAGAGCCGACATGGAATGAGACTGCTTCTTGCTCTAAACAGTTAAAAAAATGGTTGGTTTTTTTTGTGTTTGTTTCCTACACAATACACTGAAATTGAGATTAAACTCCCTAATTCGAATTTAATTATCAAAGAGAATACGATTTAAAAACATGGGCATCTAACAAAAGAAGCAACATAGTCGCAGATTCCACACAGATAAATCCAAATTCTAATAGAAAAATAACAAACCAACCTTGGGGAGGACGTCAAAAGAAGAAGAAGAAGCAATTTGGTTTCCGAGCTCCTTGGGCCTAGTGACTGAAACGAAACACTCTTTATCTTGCGTGCGTCGATCGGAACTGAAGAAATGAAATCGACGGTTTTGCAATTTGAACCGGGTTTCCTCACACATTTTTCATTAGGCCTTCGGTCCGGTTTAGCTAGCCGCACCTGCTCTAATGGGCCTGATGAACTTTTATATCTATATTTTCTTCTAGGACAGTTTGTTTTCTTGTCAAACGTTGCCTCAATTTTTTTTTTAATTTGTATCGTTTCTTTTAGTGGGCCTCAAATATTTAAAAGAGTTAAAGAATGAAAAATTACCCAAAAGAAATTTAAAAAGGAAATACAGTTTGTTTCTAAAAGTAAAAGGCCCTAATTTAGTAATTTATGCGCAAGGAAAAAAAGGACACTAATCTCTTATATCCTATTTTATCAAAACAATTTTTCAAAAACCTCTCAATAATAAAAAACAATATTAACCTTAATGAAAGTTGTTAAAAGTTAAATATAATTAAATCAGTAAGTGTTCAACGAAAAACACAATAGCTCAGTGGTTGCGAGTTTTATGCGCACGCGCGCCCAGGGTTCGAATCTTACTGTGCAGGGTACAACTGGTACAACGAGTACAACACGGGTACAACTAAGGTGCAATACGTACAACTGATACAATTAGGATGTTCGATTTTATTTAAAAATTGTTAGAAGGGTAATTTCGTCATTTCATTAAAATGGGTATCTAGAATAAATTGAGGTGATGCAGAAAAGAATTTCTGATATTGGGGCAAAGCAGAATTAAATCTGAAAAAAAAAAGGTTATACAGAGAACCACAGTGGCTTAATTGTTGATTGAGTTTAATTCCTCTTGCAGTTCTTCTCCAATGTAAACTCAAAATAAAACAGCAGGGGAAATATATATTTAGTTTAGAAAAATGCTTATTCAGAATTTGGGATACATAGATAATTTTTTATTTAATCATACATCAATACTTATATCAACAACTCAGTCCCTTCTGCAACCAATTAATTTTTATTTTATTTTTATAAGCAAACTCAAAACTCCATTTGCTTAAACCGAACTGTTAACCAACTTTTATTGTAAACCAACCACTGAAACTTGGTTAGTCTTTTTACACGGCCGGCGGCGAAGAAGTCGATAACTCCGGAGCAGTCCCGGTGCCATTGTACTGCTGAATGACAACGATTGATGCCGTCGTGGAAGATATCAGCAAAAAGGTCCAAGCTCTGGGCATTCGCTAATCGCCGATGCTATCTCGCCACCTGGCATTCGACCGACCAAAAAAACAGATTGCTTTGTCGTACTTGCTCAATCGCCGATCTAACATCCACGGCGGCGTTGTGAATCGGTATCTCCATGAACCTAATCGATGCCGTCGTGGAAGATAGCCAACAAATTACCGATAGGTCCAAGCTCTGGGCATTCACTGGTTTCTTCCCTAATCGCCAACGCTATCTCGCCACCTGACATTCGACCGACCAAAATAACAGACTAAACCGAACCAAACCGAAGTCAATAACTCTGAATCGGTGAATCACCAAGATCGGTCCCAGAGCTTGGACCTATCGGTAATTTGTGGATTTCTTCAGTGAGAGAGAGAGAGATTAGAGAGAGACAATTGATGTAATATGAGACGAGTAACTTTTATAGCGTAGTCGAGACTCGAGATTCGGTAGTCGGGACTATCTTCATGTAGGTAAAAATATATTTTTTAAAATCAAATTATAAGTAGTTCAACAACCTAATTCCGAAATGCGTATTGAGAAATGAATGATCACGCTCTTTTTATGACTAAAGTTTAAAATTAGTAAAACGTATTATGCATGTGTATAGTTGTATTTGATGAAACGTTACTCTTTGATCGTTTTATCTTTTGGGTACTTTTAAAACAAAGGTACAAATGTTTAAAATTAAGTAACTTTTAAGATGTATATATATATACTCAACAGAGCTCAATCTTAATCACAGAAAAACCATATAATATACTCCCATAAGAGTATATACATCTACTGATGAGTTCAACATTAATTTGGAATGCACTCAATCAGCAAAGCAACTCTGAAGCAGCCAACAACCGAGTTTGGAAAAGAAAATGGTATCACAAGAGAATTCTTCCAACACAAGAGTATTATATATAAGTGTGATACAAGCTCCAACTCTGTTTGCTTTCACACTTGTTCATAATCTAAGCCCACAAGTAAGTCGTAAACGGTAAGATTCCTAGTTAATACTACGTAAATACTGTTAAGAATATATATAAACGTTAGCAACCCAAAGTTGATAAAGAATATATAAACGCTAATAAGTTTATAACACAAGTCACATTTATTTTTTCTGTTAAGATTGTTTTGTCAAATGTGATTGCCAATTTTTCAAAACTAAAACGTTGCCTCGAATTTTTATATATTTTTTTATCGTTTTTAATTATTTACTTATTTTTGTTCCAACAAAGTTAGGTCCATATCTCTTCTTATAACCAACCCAACCACAAAAATATGAAATCTTGAAAAAATATGATTACAGTTACCAAATTCATCAATAATAATCTAGAAAAATCCGATTTTTTTTTTTTTTCTTAAAACGTTTTACACAAAAATAAAGGTGCTACATGAATTACCCTATTTCGACCAATCAAGAAAAAAAAAAACAAAAAAAAAAAAACATTAATGAGTATACATCCAAAAGCATATCGATCTCAATCGTTTTAGAGTTTGCCTGCAGTAACAATAAATTCAGATATGTGTTGGGATTTGCATTTGTCCTCCCTGCCAACAAAAAAAAGAAACCAAAATGTTAAGCAAATCAACAAAAAAAAAACAAAAACACACAACGAGTTCTTGAGACGTAAAGAAAGCTAAAAGAAAACTAAAGAAAGCACATACCTTGCGATTTTTTTGTTTTTTCTTTTAATCACATTTGTTGTTTCTTCAAGCTTCTTTACGAGTAATCCTGATGAAAAATAAAAGATCAAGCTTGTCAAATTTTTGTAAAACTAAAACAATCAAACAATACAAAGCAAGAGAATGTATTATTCCAACCTGAAGCAGTAGATTCCAAGTGCAGTTGTGATCTCATGAATGACTGAAGTTGCAAAATGCGCATATAGTGAAAATGTGAATATACAATAACCAAGAAGAACCCAAAACTCATCCACAAGAGCAACCCTGAGAAGAGAGAGATTAATTGAATCTTATTATATAAGTCTGATGAAAACGACAAAGCATAAAAGGAAGATGAAAAAGAACAAAACATTACCCGTCATTGAGTCTAGCGGTTAGGGCATTTGCTAGTGCAAAGGGAAGGTAAAGCAGTGACTGTGCAAGAGAGTGAAGGTTAATGAGAACTACGACGAAAAAAATCAGATGGAGTAAGAAAAAAAAAGTAATCTGATTCTTACCATACACATGTTTGTTTTTAATCCTTTTGGTTCATCACACAAGTGAGCTAGAATCATTCTTCCCTGAAATAATAAACCCGTTCAGCTTTTCGATTCAATGTTTTAACAATGAATAAAGATTTTGAAACCAGAATTTGCTTACCACAAGGAATCCAAATGCAAGACCAGTTCCCAATACAACTAAGTGAGGGTAGTTTCTTATGAGATCAATTGGAGACAAGTAGTCCCTGATTAAGACAAGAGTATTGATAAGTCTCAATGTGTATAAATGAGAGCAAGTTAAAGAACAAATTAGCAAAAGACATACCAGATCAAAACTCCTGCAATCAACGTGACTAAGGGATATAGCTGAATACACAAAAAAAATATTGGTGTTACATATGTTCGTTAAGAAAAAAAAAGATACATAAGTAACTGAATCAAAATCTGGTTTCAGGAGACTATATACCATAGCTAATGCTAGAAGCATGCTTCCTTTTCTTGACTGTACAACCTTGTAAACATTAGACGAGCTGTAGAATGAAGCAGTGTGCATATGAGCAGAGCAATGCTTAGAAAGAGTTAGCAATTTTCTCAGCTTGAAAAGAACATAAGAAAGATGAATTGTGGAAAACTCACTTGATTGCAAGGGTTGGTATAACAGCAAAGAATATCATTGTGAATAGGATTATTCTGGACATTTGCATCTCTGGAAAGAACCAAGAAAAGTTCCAATGGCGTTTAATAAACTTCTAAGGAGAAAAATTAGTGGAAACCAACAAAGAACACAAAAGGTTTGTGGAATATTACCGTTCAAAAACGGAACCCAACTAAACAAAGGAATCGACTTCCCCAACGGCTGAGCCCACCACTCGGCACCTTAAGATTAAAATATAGTATGAGAGAATGAAAAAGAATTGTTAGTGATTGAAAAAGTTCTTAGATTGTTGAAGCTTACCAACAATGGCTGTGAAGAAATGGCCACAGTATATAAGTGCAAGACCTTCTGTAGGACCATTGACTACCGGAAGAGTAAGCGTATTGGTAAAATAGCTAAACACAAAAGAGCAAGAAAGCAAAGAATTAGAGATTTCTCAACGAGTAATCAAAGTTAAACTCGAAATAAAAACACTTACTGTTCCCATGTTGCTCCAAAAAATGGAACAGCTGAAATAACCCAAAACCAGAAAGTATCTCTTCCACACATAGCAGTGCTCCCATATGCCATTGTTTCCAACGCACAACCAAGAGCATCACAACCATGGTCGAAAAGCTCTCCTAGTGGGCTAGATGAATTGGTTCTTCGAGCTTGCTTCCCATCAACCGCATCAAATGTCTAAAATTCAATCGTATGAGCGCAAAGTATGTCAGGAAAACAGATTACATGACCCTTAAGAAGCAGATGAAATTGAGATGTTAAAGAGAAATAAGCAGACCTGATACAAAAACAGAAGTAGGCCATGTGCAAAGTGAACCCATCGAGGAGGAGGAGAATCCAACTTAGGCGAGTATATCTAAAGACAGTTTGAAAAAATCCATATTAGCAAAGTAACTAGAAGCTTCAAGAAAATAAAGAATAAGAAAATCAAACCAAACTCACATAGCCTAACAAAGCAGATGTGAGAAGAAACATGAACCCCATAAGTGTTATCTACAAAACAAAACACACACAAACCGTAAGTGGTTGTTACTAGATTCCAAGTGTAAATGCAAAATATAGGATTCACTTAATACCATGTTGGGTCTGGATATGGATTCCAAAGTGAACACATGAAAAGACAAACGAAAACGTTAGCTTCAGATCTCTAAACAACTAAAATCAATATCTCAAGAGAACATCAATGCAAAAAGGAGGATACTTACGGCATCCATAGAGGGAAGATTTTGACAAAACGGTTCCAAAAAGGTTGGAGAACGTATTTGGCAAGATAAGAATGATCAACACCACTGTATTTGTGTTTCTTAAGAGCAGCTACACCATGAGCTCCTATGTAACCCATTTTTTTTCAAAATTACAATTCTGAATCCAAATTGGGTCTCTTTCAAATCAACAACCTGTCAAAAGATCAAAAAACAACAAACGAACAAAGAATGTCATTAAAGGATGGATCTTTTTATGTAAAGACGAAGACTTTTCAAATACCCTAAAGCAATAGCCACGAATTCTAAATGACCCATCTGAAAAAAAGACGAGATTTTTAAATTGCTTCAAATTCACGAACTTGGAGAAGCAATTAGAGAGGCGTTTTACGAAACCAGTGTTGTTGTATAGGGCCTTTTAAAGAGATCGTAGATTCTAGTGAATGAGGAGCAGATTCGATCTAAAATCCTGAAGACGAAAGAGGTCAAGAAGAAGAAGAAGAAGAAGAGAACTTACGACGCTTCAGCGATGGCGTAATGCTACAAAGATGAAGACGTGAGGGAGGTCAGAGAAGAATCAGAGAGAGAGAGAGCTATGCGGTATTGTTTGCTTAAGAGTCTCTCTCTGTCTTTGTTGTATATTCTTCTCTCTCTTCGTTGCGCCCTAAAAGAGGCGAAGCGGGACGAGAGTGGAAAGGAGGGCTTTGCGTATCTGTAACTATCTTTAATTTTGTTGTTTTCCATTTTAAGTCCCTTTATTTTTATTTTTTTTCTGTATTTTGTATATATGAATAATTGTTGTAAAGTTAGAGAATCACCAAATTAATTAATACTCCCTCTTTAGATTTTTATTTTTTGTTTTCTAAAGAATATCATTCTATATTTCTAATATATTTTTATGCTGAATTTTTTAATTTACCTCTAAAATCGAAGTTTATTTCAATAAATTTAAATTATTAACCACTTATTAAGTATAAGCAAACATGTATAATTCAAACATTTTTTTTTAATTTGTGTAAAATATGTTAGTAATAAAATAAAATTTGAAAATATATACAAGATATATCATACTTTATAATATCAAGTTTAGAATTAAACTCGTACAATAATGTTAAAGTGATTTTTCAACCCACATATATATAACAACATAAATATATATATATATATATATATATATTTATATATATATAATTTGAGATATAGTGGAAAAATATTAAATAATGAAAGAATGATTATTTTTAAGATAATAGTCTAAATGGAGATAAAATTTTCAACTTGATTATTTTATTTGGCAATGGATAGTATTATTGATATTTTTGAATTGCCATCAATCAATCTGAAAAGATTGTTATAGCCATCAAAAAATTTATTTTTACATACAAGAGATTGAACTAAAAATATGAACATTATAGAATGAATATGATAATTTAGTAACACATTAAAATAAAATCAGAATTATATTTAAACTTTTCCAATGATAGTTTAATTGATATCAATCCATACGAAAAAATAACAATTACGGATTTGAGACATAGTGGGAGAGGTTAATATATATATATATATATATATATATATTTTTTTTGCAGTAAAATTATATTACTTGATGAGAAAAATGATTTTTTCCTCCATGAATTAATAGAATGTTTAGGAGTAAGTAAAAATAATGGATCATAATTAAATTGAAACGAGTAGTTTGTGAAGTCTTTCCCTTTGGTAGTTTATATAAGCTTCATGATGACTTGACATTTTTTTATAGAAGCTAAGTCTTCCATCCACATATATCTTTATGCGTGATATTTACAAACTTTTAAATTATCATACTCAAACTTGTAGTTTTTTCTTAATTTCAAGATGATCCGGTTGTAGTATGATTGGAAAGCCAATGATTTCTTATTCATTTCTTATATATATATATATATATATATATATGTGTATACATATTCTACAAAATTGTAGTTGTATTTCCTTTTTGTTTGAAGCTTTCGGTTATATTTTATGACTGAAGTTCAAATTTTTGAAATACTCTCTATAAATAGATATACTATTTAAAATAATTAATTTTGATATTTTGTTCCGATTACGTGTCCTATATATGATGGAGATTGGAAGAAACCATGAAACACAAAAATCCGTGCGAAATTAAACAAAACACATTTAAAAAGTAGTACATAGTACATACCATACCAGTTTTGATGTAATTAAGATGTTGATTATCATAATATAAATTAAATTAATATTGCTTATTCAATGTTTTTATTACAACGAAGAGAGACAGGCTGTTGTTCTAAAGTTTTATTTTTCTATATTTGAAAAGTTAGAAGAATCATATTCGTCTTTCTTTCTTCTATTAAAATTTTGTTTTGGCATCATCTTTTTGCCCCCTCAAGGAATATGGCATCTACATTTTATATTTATAGACAAAATCAGAGTTGCTATCTTATATGATGTCCACAAATTTTACTTTTAAAGTATTATGTACATGATCATGACCCCATCCATGACTTATTTTTTAAAGATTTTATATAATTTTTTAATAATAATATGTGGAATCAGTATGTATTTGTGACATTATTGTAGTTTGATCGAAATCGGGATATTTGTTTGTACATTTTTTAAAATAATATCGATGAAACCAAGAAGTTTCGCCATCATTAATTTGGATTCTTGTTTCAAAATATTGATAGATTTGTTGTTGGGAGTATTAGTTTAATATTAATAGTTTAAGCAAGTTGAGTAAAATGATCACGTGTCCTATATAATTATGATTCTTCCAAGTCTTAAAGACGATCTAATGCTACCATTAGTTTTCATTCATATAGTCTTATTCAATGAGTTTAGTGAACATGATTCGTCCTTTAAATAAAACATTTCTATGCACATACATAAATAATAAACTAACCTTAGATCTTCTATAGTTTTATTTGTTGTTGATTTGTCTAGATGCAGAAGAAGCAGAGAGAATTCAAAGGATGAGAAGAACATACTCAGAAGTTAAAACACCTTTTCTCTTCACTCCAACACTCAGTAGGTACAACATCTCGTTCACTAGATCAATTTAGTAATGCATATTTAGATATCGCATGCTCCTCAATCTAACGAACAACATCCATTTGGATCATCAAAACGATGGATAACTACTTAGTATTACAAATGACCACATAATACAAACGAACAAACCTTTGTTTGAAAAAATCTTGGGATTTATTCGGAGTCAGAATCTGAACGAGCACTCTGCCTCACGTTCCTTCTTACTTGTGTTGTAGACTTTGGTTTAAGAGATGACTCGCCCTCGTAATGGATCACTTGTGCTTTGGCTATTCTCTCTTCCAGATCCTCTGTACTGAAATCATCTTTCCCTCCGAGCTCATTGAACCCAACCTATCAACGACAAGAACATTGTATCATCCACACAAATCATATTCTACAAGATGTTTTAGTTTAAAGCATGATTTTTATACCACATAATCATCCACTTTAGTGTTCTTAATGAGGGCAAGGGTGGGAAGAACAACAATCTTGAGCCTCTCAGCCAAGAATGGACTTTTCTCAGCTTGGATCTTCACAAAGCGTGTCTCAATGTGCTGTTTTGCCAATATACTCATGTGTTTATCCATCACCTGCACAAATATTTTCCGTTTATAAATCAATCACCCTAAAAATAATACATCAATCATCTTCATATACACAAGAGCATTTCAACGCTCTAATAAACTCGGAGATAACAGGAAAGAAAAGGCAATGCAAACAAATTCACAAGGTATGCAGAAAGATCCTTAAAGCTAAAACAGGTCGCAGAAACAACCAAATAAACAAGTAACGATTTTTTAAAGAAAGGCTAAACCCAGCAGAAAAAGAAAGTTGAAACTCGAATAAAACATGACAGAGAAGATATTCATAGAGACAAATACACAAGGGCAATGTTCCGATATCACTTCCAATGCTGTAAAAGAAATCACAGGTTTGGAAACCCCGCAATCAAGGGACCAAGCGGGAAGAATCAGATAATGCAGAAAAATTCACAAGGTATAAACTTGAACCTTATGCTAAAACAGGTATAGTGGGTGGCTATGCACAGGAAGCACCATTTTTGGTTCTCTGCCTAATATATCTTACCAAAATCATAAGCATTGTTATTATTACATCACTTAACAAGACCAGAATCACGCAATGTAGACAAATCCACAAGGCATATAAAAATTTGATACTCAAACAGATATAGTGGCTATGAAGAAGAAGCACTATCTTTGAAGACACAAGTCTCGAAAATCCAGAAACAATCAAACCAACAAGTGTCAAACTTTTCGAAAACCACCAACATTGTGACTCACTAATCCCTCACAAGCTCTAAAGAAACTCAGACATCACAGGGAAGAAGAATCAAGCATAAAAATCCACAAAATTCATTCTTATGCTAAAACAATTTCAATAACTCTACACAAAACAATCAAACCAAAACAATTTGAAAAAAAAATGAATGTTGAAAGGCAAGAACAAGAAACAAGAAACACTATCTCTGAAGACACAATTTTCGAAAAACCAGAAACAATCAAACCAACAAGTGTCAAACTTTTCGAAAAGCAAAAACCACCAACATTGCTACTTACTAATCCCTCACATGCCCTAAAGAAACTCAGAGATCACAGGAAAGAAGAATCAAGCAATCAATGCACACAAATCCACAAACTTCATTTTTATGCTAAAACAATTTCAATAACTCTACACAAAACAATCAAACCAAAACAATTTGAAAAAAAAAAATGAATGTTGAAAGGCAAGAAGAATTGTGAAATTTACTTTACAGGGCCAATTCTCACGGTAGAAGTGACAAACGACGCGTTCACTAGCTTTAACGACGGTGAAGAAGTCTTTCTCAGAATGAATCTCAGAGTATTCTCCATGTCCAATACTCATCCATCGTTTCTTCTTCTCCGCCATTTTCTTCATCTGCTTCAACCTTCTCTCTCTCAATACTTCCAGATCGTCTTCGTCTAGCTTCTCCAGAGACGCTATCTCGTCGTCTAGCTTGTCTTCCATTGCTTTTGCTACCGTCAGAACTTTTTTCTCCAGAATCTTCATTCATCCATCATCACAACAAATCAAATAAAAAAAAAATCATCAATTGATTTTTTAAAAATTCAAAATTGGGAATGGGATTGTACCTCTTGAATTGGATTCGCCATTGTTACAAAATCTTCTTCTCGTGAGTGGCAGCTTTCAGATTCGAATTGATGATGACGACGATGAAGATGAAGCAAAATTATAGCTCTCTCTTCGTTTTCTTTAGGTTAATTTTTAAAATAGATAATTTGAAACAAAGTCTCTATCTCAGGGCAAGTCCATTGGCGGATATAGCAAGTCTCTTATTTTCTTCGACACAAAAAATAAATCAAAGCTGATAATACAAGAGTTGCCTCTTATTTACTGACTTTTAACACCAACTCTTGTTGGATACAGGATTGGTTTTATTTTTGATATAAAAAAAAATTCATTTTGCTTCTTCTTCTTCTCCGAAAACGGCCAAATCCCCTGTAAACTAAATTACTTTATCGTATTCATACATCAAATTTAAAGATATTCTTATAACCACATGAATTAACTTATAATTTGAATTTACTACATAAACTACTAAAATATGGTCGAAACCCCCAAATTTACAGATGCCTTTAGTTACATCGTTAACGTAGCTCGGCTTGAGTGATTCAATTTCTTGTGACCTCCGGCTGTGCATGTAAGCTGAGAACAAAGGGGGAGGAACTTGAGACTAGAGACACTGAGCATGAAAAGCTTAAGGCCATGAATGGCTGCTGGTTTTTAACCGGTTTTTAGATTAGTTTTTGATTTTTGGTGTAGATTTTAGTTTTTGCAGAATCTTAAATGGTAACTTGATTAGTTTTTGATTTTTATGTATAATAAATTAATAATTATTCAAAATAGTAAAATAATGATATAATTTTTATTAAAAAATAAAAAAATACAATGATGCAGGACAAAAAAAAAACATACGTTTATTGCATATAGAAACATATTACTGCAAAATTACTATCATCATCATCAAGAACTCTTCATTAGTGCATTGGAGTATTGCATATAGAAACATATTACTGCAAAAATTTCATCATGAATCCCTTCAATACTGCATTGGAGTATTGTTTTGCTCTAATTCTTTATCTCAATCAAAATCTTCCTCAGCTATAGTACTAGCTATGTGGTCTGAATCAAAGTCATCATCTCGTAGATTTGATAGCTGGTCCATTCTATCGAAGTCGCTAAGAGGATTTGCTCGGAGCTTTGTAGCAATTGGTGTTTCCTATATAATAAAAAATTAAAGTTCATTATATTAGTTTACTAGATGTTGTTAACTAACAAAATCATGTGATACGATATGTACATGTTACTTTAATACGTTCATTCCACCATGCGTCCTCCATGTCAATAGCTTAAGTGGTGGGATCAAGTCCAACTCCAATTTTTTCGATCAGACGACGATAAACATCATAAAACTTTTTAAGACTGTCAAATTTGTTTTTTTAATGGAAGCAATTCAAGATCGTGACCTGTGGCTTCTTGAAATCATTTTCTAATTCTCGCTTTACTCTTCATCTTTAGAGGGCCAATATGCCAATTAATAAGCTCCATCTTAGTCTCATATATTTTAAGAAAATGATGAACCATACTATCGGTCTATTGAAGCTTTGGCTTTATATCATTTTATTTACATATACCTAATTAGTCAAGATAATTTTATACTACAGTAGGATAGACATCACTAGAAAATTAACATATCAACTAAATAGGGACCTTTCTCGGATTTGATGATTGTCCATGATAAGCCATACCTATAAAAAATTATAATGTAAACATCCTAATAACAAAATAAAAGTTTCTAAATAAATAGTGTTGATATAAATAAATAATGGTGTTAGACTAAAATTTACCGCAAAACCCAAGCTTAATTTGCAGAGATGTTTGCACTCTTGGGATGGGAATGAAAATTATTTGAGTGTAGAAGACAAGTATGAAAGGTTGCTATTATATAGTAAATAAGTATTTAAAAGAGATTAGTTTAATAATAAAAAGTATGCAAGTTTTTGAGAAGAATATGTTTTAGTTTGTTCAACACACAAATTTGTTCAATACACACAAAAAAAGGTTTTAGTTTATTTTAGAATATAAGTAAATTAGAATAATATATATTAGAAAAAAAAGTCACGCTGAAAAACTCACAAAATGTGGTTTTTAGATTTTATGAAGAAAATGCTAAAATCCTCGAAAATCTGGTTTTCGTAAATGTTAAAAATCTATTTTTTTCAAAATCGTGAATGACTTAAAAAGTAGATTTTAGAGAATGTAAAGCAAAAAACTAATGCAAAATCTGGTGTCATTCAAAGCCTAAGTTGGAGTTGAAGAAACTTCAGAAGATGAAAGAGTTCAAACCTAACATGGTATAACTAGGGATGTCAATTGGGCTGTCCATGTCTAAATGGGCATGTCCAATTGGGCCTTGATTGGAAGAGCATATGAAGAAGCTTTTTTAATTTTATCATCCAATCAACATTTATTAGAAGAGCATATAAGGGAGCATTTAGAAGCTGCAGATGTTCTCATATGCTCTCTTTCTATATGCTCTCATTTGAAGCATTTCCCAAGCATTTAACTATAAACTATTAATATATATTAAAATAATTTTAAATAATTAATTTTTTTGTAAAATTAGAAAATTATGATTTCATAAAAGATAAATTTATTTGTTATAAGATAATATCTATAAGAAACTACTTAATGTTATTATTTAAAATAATATAATAATTTATTTTAATACATTAAAATATTAATGTGGATATAACGTTTATAATATATATTATTGTTTTATTTTAGTTTAATGTGTTATATTATATATATTTAAAAAGTTATTGAAATTAAAAATGTAAACATAGATATAAACTTTTATTAAAAAATTATAATATATATTAATTATTTGTAATTAATGTGTTACATTATAAAATATTATATAATTAAAATTATTAAATTACAAATTTATATATATAACAAATTATAAAATTTATTAAATGTAAAAATATTTTTTAAAAAATATATAGCAATGAGTGATAATTATTTTTTTTAATGAAACACATTTAAATTATATATTTTTAATTAATACTCCCTCTGTTTCACAAAGAGTGTCATTTTGGAGAAAAAATTTTGTTACACAAAAAGTGTCATTCTACATTTCCAATGTACTTTTTAATGCTATATTTTCTTTTTTACCCTTAAACCCAAAGCTCTTTTCATTGAATTTAAACCATTAATCACTAATTAAATAGGGGCAAAAATGTATAATTCACACTTTTCTTAATTTGTGTGAAATGTGTCAGAATGACACTCTTTGTAAAACAGAGGGAGTATCATATATTAAATATAAATATAATATTTAATACTCTACTGCTACACCAATCAACTAAATATGTTATATTAATCAGAGCATACAGTTTACGCAGCTTAATGCTTATGCTGCATAATGCTAATGCTACACTATATGTTGTTCCAATCAAGCTTTTGGTCACATACATTTTATGGTCATTTATGGTCAAGACTCAAATAGACCCATGCCCAAATATGTCCAAACCAAATAATACCATGACCAATTAGTCTGTCCATTGGGTGCAGATTGAAGCAAAATTTACTAAAGATTCATTATAAACTCATAAATTCTAACACATATCAAGCCATTCACATAAGTTCATACTAACTAATAAGTTCATACAAAACTCATAAATTCATCATAAAACTCATAATTGAAGCAAAATTTACCAAAGGTTGTATTACAAAGAGGGACGAGCATTCATAGGAGCAAAGTCATATTTCTAATAACAACATTACTGCAAAACAAAAGTTCCAGAGGTGTCAACGAACCATGCACACTTGTGTGACACAGCAGCATAAACGCATGAAAAATAGTTGCAAGTCACTAAGAACCTGCAATAAACAAGATGGATTGTCCAGAAAAGAGAATTGAGCAAAGTGAGGTTAGAGATGAGTATGTTATGAGAGTTCTTGAGTTCAATAAGATGGCCTCTTGTATGCACCAATGTTATGTTCCACCATAACTCCCACCACATTTTACTCTGTCCATCTATTGTCCCATTCTCTCCTGCAATATTTTTTGCTTTTCGAAAAGCCAAGAAGTTAATTCTAGAGAACTCGTAACTCCTTCTAAACCATATATAAAACCTCAAAAACAGTGAGACCCAAAAAAAAAAACTGAAATCATCCTTATTTCATATTGTCTCTGTTTCTACTTACTTCTTGCTGATGCTTATCAGATTGCCAACAACTCAGAAGCATTAGGCAAACACCAAATACTTGTAATTTGAACTGGATACTAGATTTTTAATTCATGTCAAAGAATGAGAGACATTGAAGTTAATATTCTTAACAAACCAAAGAAAGCACGCCACATTGTTCAATTAAACCCAACACTCTTCTACTGATAAACAAATTTAATTACATTTGTGAAGTTGAAAGATTAAAGTACCTGTAATGACAACATTTATGACCTTTGATTTAATGAAACCTAATTTTTTTACAAACTACATTAATTCCTCTACCAGACAACTGAATCCTCCCACATAAAACAAACCTCTAACACTTTAAGAGAGAGAGAGAGAGAGAGAGAGAGAGAGAGAGAGAGAGAGAGAGAGAGAGAGAGAGAGAGAGAGAGAGAGAGAGAGAGAGAGAGAGAGAGAGAGAGAGAGAGAGAGAGAGAGAGAGAGAGAGAGAGAGAAACCCTAAATCTTACACTATCCGTCGTAACCCTAAATCTTACACTCTCCGTCGCTTCAATCATGGTCGTCCCTCTTTGTAATTGTGATGGAGTAGAAGAGTTTTATGCAATCAACAACCCGTTTTTCGCAACTGGGCCAAAAGATTTAGTGATTACTTCAATACCAAGAGATTCTACGAAAACAAACATAAGATAAGATCCTGATCAGTGACATTAAAGACATAAAGACAGACTAAAACAAACCAAGTGTCTGATATGTTTCTTATAAAAATTAATAAGTACTAAATACTTTCTAAGTAACTCTGATCTTCTTTCTTACACCTTCTCCTTCCTCCCCTTCTTCTTCTCTTTCTTCTTCTTTTTCTTCTTCTTTATCTTCCTCAAAAAACTCGGATCCACCTATCAAATGAAAACATAACAATACTATCACTGAACCATCACTTCATTCATAGATAACAAAACAAAATCAAGTTATAAAATTTAGTATACTTACTAATTTCCTCAAAACCTCTTAACCATTTCTTGCACAAATAAGTGCTTGCATATTGGATGGAAGTAGACGGTTCCTGTACTTGTTTAGAACTCGACTTCCCACACTAAATGATGACTTGGAAGACATTGTTCTTATAGGAATACAAAGTACATCACATGCCATGCGAGACAACTCTTTAAAACGTGTTGCATTATCTATCCAATACTTCAAGACATCCAAACTCTGAAACGCAACCATATCCAAAGTTGGTTCATCCAAGTACATATCTAAAGCCGACTTTCCTGTTCCAGCTTTTTGAGAAACAAATGCATAAAAGCCCTACATAATATGACAAAGAACGTAATAAGAATAGAGAGAACTGATAACATAATATGACAAAGAAAAGAACAGAATAAGTTACTTACACCATATCCAGATGGTAGGTTATCCTCCATAACTTGTGAAGTTGCAGCGGTGTTCACAGGATTCTACTTATAAACTCCATAGAGCTTTTCTATTTTCTTGCGGATGTGATCCAACTTAGACTTGCTAGTTGATGGATCTAAAGTGCTAAACCAGTATTCTAAACAAGTGAACTTCAACCATGGACCCAAAATAGCATCAATCGCAAGTATATCACTGTAGTCTTTCCAATATTTGTCAAACTTTAGCTTCATGGTGTCCACCATTTCACAAATGGTCTCATCCGCAAATGTTGCATGAACTCTAAGCCAACTTTCAATTTTCCAAACTTGCATAAAGTACATATTTGCAGTATGATATTTAGAGTCTGAAACCATTTTTGTTATTTTATCAAATGACCTCAATAACTCGCATATAAGCTCTGCTCTAGACCACTCCAATTAAGAAGGAAAACACTTATAACTCGGCTCCACTTCAGCAAATTACGCAGCACATCTTTAAATTGGATCGATCTAGACAACATTAGATGGGTTGAGTTCCAACGTGTTTTCACGTCCAAAACAAGACCAGCTTTAGTATGAATCCCAACAGTTTCAACACAGCCTTGGAACATCTATTCTCGAGACTCTGAAATCCTCACAAACTTGACACTTTCCCTAATTTTCTCTAAAGCTTCCTCTATGACATCTAAGCCATCTTGAACTATCAGATTCAGAATATGGGCTGCGCACCTTACATGAAAAAACTCTCCACCACAGACCAAATCCTTTCTAAGTTGCCTTTTTACAACTCTTTGCATATTATCATTTGATGAAGCATTGTCTACAGTAATAGTAAATACTTTCTTATCTAACCCCCATGCTTTCAACAACTCAATCAACTTCATACCCAATGCAACACCAGAATGAGGTGGAGGAAAAGCACAAAAAGATAATATTTTGGCTTGCAAGTTCCAATTTGCATCAATGCAATGTGCAGTTAAACACATATAACCTTCTACGGTTATTGCTCTCCACAAATCAGTTGTAAAACAAACTCTACCTGGAATTTCACTCAAAATCTGCTTAAGTTTGTTTTTCTTCTTCTAAAAAATTTTCAGAACATCAGAGAACATCATAAACTGCAGTATTCCTACTCCAAAACTCAATACTCGGATTGACATATGCAAAAGCTTCCCTAATCCTTCTATATTCAACAAAGGAGTAAGGGAGATCATGCTCTACAATAGCAACAACAATCAACTCACGGAACACCATCATATCAATCTTTCGACTATGAGTACTACCAGGAGTTTGGAATAAGTTTTCATATGCCTAAGCAAAGTAGTTGTTCCATTCCTATTCAGATTCAAGTGATAATTATACTTGCAGTAGTTACATATAATATGATATTTATCATCTTTATCTTTCTCTCCAATTATTGTGAAATTTGTCCAACACCTGGAATTTCTACGTTTACCTCTTTTCACTTGAGCATGAGATGATTCACCCATGAGAGATTCATCTTCCACCGGATTGTGTTCTTCTTCCACCACCAAATTGTTTTCTTCTTCCACCACCAGATTGGTTTCTTCTTCAAGCATATGTCGATCCCATTCATTATCACTCATGTAGTCATCATCACACAAGCTCATTGTCTTGTCCATCTATTCAAAAACATACAAAGAATTAAAACCAATAAGCTCTCAAACAAGTGAAACAAACAAGTGAAACAAACAAGAGATCCATGTGTGTATAGTTAAAAGGATGACTACACTTGTTGACAGATTCTACACTATGAACTCAAATGAACTCTCAAATGGCTCCATATTATCATATACAAGAGATACAATGAACTTAAATGAACTCTCAAATGCTCAAACAAAACTATAACATAAATCGAAAAACAAGTGAAACGAACAAGAGATCCATGTGTCAATCAACAAACAAGTGAAACAACATCTACACAACAAGTGTAAACCCAGATATGAAATTAGAGTAAACCCACAAACCCAAATCGAGTTATCATCACAAATCGAGTAACAAAATTAGACTTATCATCACAAATTGAGTTACAACATAAATCAGAGTAATTAGAGTGAACCCACAAACAAGTGAAACAACATCTACACAACAAGTGTAAACCCAGAAATGAAATTAGAGTAAACCCACAAACCCAAATCGAGTTATCATCACAAATCTAGTAACAAAATTAGACTTATCATCACAAATCGAGTTACAACACAAATCAGAGTAATTAGAGTGAACCCACAAACCCACAAACCCAATAATTAGAGTAAACCCAGAAACGAAATTTACCTCTAAGCTTTTCAAAAGCTCGCGAAGTAGAGCTTCAGATCAGGATCTGATTGAACCTTCAAGCTTTTCGATCTGAAGAGGAAGAGGAAGAAGAAGATGATTGAATCACAGTCACAAACACAAATCAGAAGAAGAAGAAGAAGATGATGAAGAGAAGCAGAGGAAAACGCGACTCGCGAGAGAGAGAAAGAGGATAGAATCCCTAATTTTCGACAAAATGAAAAAAAAAAAATTACCCCCAAATTTTACAATCCCTAGTTTTGAAGAATTATTGGACAACTCATGTCTAGATGAGTTCAGACCATTTATTAGTGGGCTAAAATGGTTTCAGGTCCATTTGACCGCTTCAAATTTGGTTATGACCATAACCAGTCCAATTTAATTTGGACATGGACAACCCATGGTCTCTAAGCCCAATTGACATCCCTAGGTATAACCCTCTAGATCTATTGCTTTTGGTTCTCGATTTGGTGATTAGATTAGAATTTGGTTTGGTTTTGGATTGATAGAAGTTTGTGATTTTGGATTGAGAAAGCTCTACTATTTTCTGTTAGTTTCATGTTTTGTCAATGCAGAAGTTATCATTAGAGATTATCCAACTCAGTGAGGTCTTTTATTGCTGCAATTGACAAAATTTTGCAGATGAAAAAAGAGTTGCAGAGAATGGAATCTTCTGGTAAAGCTTTTGCATCTGCAGGTTGTCCTCTAACAAAGCTTTTAGCTGATGTTCAGCTGCTTGATGATCTCGTTTCTGTTTGATTGCATTGGTGAATCTGACGTTTATGTGTCATGAACTTATGATTGTGCATGTAGAATTGATTGAAACAGAACTTATTAGCATTCTCTGTTTTGATTCTGAAGACATAGAGAGGCTGCATTGTTGATTTAGATTGTGCTTTTTTAAGAGTACAATAGTGAATAGATCTGTACAAGTGAATTGTCTGTTTTTGTTGGTTGTGATTTACAGAAAAAAGCATGGTATGGTCAATGAAAGATTTCAATTCTAAATTCTACAAGGTTAATAAGCTATAGAATGAATTTTAATCTCTATTGGTGTCATTGATTTGTTTGCTTTCTTAGTTTAGCTGTTGAGATGGAATCTCTGTATGCTTATACTATATATAATCTGGTTACTCCAAACACTGTGACACAAAACATAGTACTAATAAGTGGGTACGATAGGGTTGGAAGGTTTGATCGGATGGATAAAGTTTTGTCTGATATGCTGGTGAGTACTGCTTGCAAACCCGATGTGTGGACTATGAATATCATCCTTTGTGTGTTTGGAAAGATGGGTAAGATGGACTATTTCTCTGTAACTTTAAATTAAAGTTGAATGTGTTTCAGGTTTGGACTCTCTGTTCTCTGTCAAACAAGAAAAAACAAACCACAAACTTAGTGAAATCTCTGTTTTTGTTATCTTTATTTTGAGCAAAACTAACAAACTTATTCTATCTTTCAGTCTGATCGATCTTTGGGACAGAAACTAGCAAGCCATCTGAACGTGAGGCCGAGCATCTCCAGATATGTTAAGTCTCTCCGTGAGGTACTACACATAATCTCATCGATCCAAGCATCACCTTTGTTGTTGTTTCGTGTCCATATATAATGATAATGCATGCTTTGTAATCTTTTTTTTTTTTTGAAAATATGTTAACTTAGATTCAAAAAAAGAAAATAACGTTTTTACATCAAGTCCAACAGTGTGATCAATAGAGAGAGCTTAAAAACAGAGGAGGTCGGAAAGGTGTATTAAGAGACTTTATTAAAATCTGGACGCTAGCCAAATGCTCAGACCATCATTGTACCGGTGATCGCCCCGAGCTGAATGGCAAGCAGTTGGTTGCGTACCTGCCTATCAATCCGCTGGATAAGTTGAGCCTGGGTGGACGGAGGAGCAGCGTGTCGACGATCATTCCGCTCCCGCCATAGAGTATAGACCGAGATCTGCAAAATGTAACGCACAAGGAACCCAACTGTCCGGGTAGGCCATTGAGCAGAGACTTCCTGGATCACAGTTTGCCAGTCTGTGGAATGTCGAGTAGTGAAAATGCGTGAGGCAAGATTATCCCAAAGTTCAGTGGCAAACCCGCATGAGAAGAAGATGTGTTCTCTCGTTTTAAGGGCGTTGTGGCAGAGTACACAACTTGCATACACTCCTCTGTTCCAGAGTAGCATCCTATCGCCGGTGGACAAGCGATTCTGAACAGCTAACCACATGCAGAAAGAGAATTTGGGAGTCGCGTGAGGGAACCACACCCCATTTCGCCAACCAACAACACTAAAACCTGCCTAATATTATGCCAGGTGTCTTTAGTGGAAAATCATGGTCTGTACTGATCATTATGGCCCTTCCACAACATTCTATCTTCTTCCGGTTTACGTTGTAGCAATTGCGTATGCAACTCAGTTTCCATTAAGTTGAGCTGGTCTGTACGATGGTGTCGCCTTCGTCGATTCTAGGCCTCAGCAACAGTCGCGTATTGACGGATTCCGATATCAATAATTCCCCGATAGCCAGTGATAGATATAAGGTGCCCCATGCTAGACCAATCATCATACCAAAATAAAGTCCTCTGACCATTATTCACACTTGTCTTGCATAGTGGTTTAGCAACTTCCCGAAACTTGAGGATTTTTTTCCACATCCAGGAACCTAACTGTGTTGCCTCGACTGCCCAAAAGGACGAGTGCTTGAGGAGATTTCGTTTGACCCATGTAACCCATAACGAGTCAGCACCGGAAACTATACGCCAAATAAGCTTTAAGCAGCACACATCATTTGCATCATGCAGAGAGCGCAGTCCCAAACCCCCCTCTGACTTCGGTTTACACACATCTTGCCATGCTACCTTAGCTTTTTTGGTATTGAGGTCTGGACCCGACCAGAGATAAGCAGAGCAGAGACTTTCCACAGTCCGGATACATTCCCGGGGGAGACGATAGGCGGCCATCCAGAAATTGCAGACACTCTAGAGGATAGAGCTAATTAGATTAATACGGCCAGCATACGAGAGGAAACGTGCCGACCAAGAACCAATCTTGCGTTTTACAGTCTCGATAAGGGGAAGGTAATCCGAAGCAGAGAGGCGCTTGGTGACGAGGGGAAGGCCTAGATATCGAACTGGCAAAGTGCCCACAGCAAAAGAAAACAGCTCTGTGATCTCTTGATGAACCTCTGGGGAAACTCCCGCTAGATAAACCGTTGTTTTCTCCATACTGATTTGCAGACTAGACCACTTTGCAAAGTCCTCAAAAACCCGAATGATACCATTGATAGATTGAAAAATACCATCAGAAAAAATTAAGAGATCCTCAGCAAAGCATAAGTGTGTTAAGCCAAGTATCCTGCACCGAGGGTGATAACCAAACTGTTGAGACACTGCTGCTTTATCCAACAGTTTTGAAAGAACATCCATAGCAATTACAAACAAATAGGGCGATAACGAGCAGCCTTGCCTCAACCCACATTTACTGTTGAAAAACCCCGCAAGTTCACCATTCACTTGGATTGAGAAGGATGGAGTGGTAATGCAAAGCATTATCCAGTGAACAAATTCAGAAGGGAACTCCATTGCCTCGATAGTGGCTCGCATAAAAGACCATTGTACTGAATCAAATGCTTTGGAGATGTCAATCTTAAGAGCACATCGAGTTGATATGGTGTCCTTATGATAATCCTTAACTAGCTCTGTGGCAAGCAAGACATTCTCAAGAAGCAACCGATTCTTGACAAAAGCTTATTGGTTCCCAGCTATGAACTTTGGCAGCACTGATTTCAACCGATTTGCTATGATTTTTAAAATGACTTTATAGAGGACATTGCAGCAGGAAATTGGTCTGTAATCTTTCATCTGGAATGCCTCTGATTTTTTCGGAATCAAAGCTAGTATAGTTTAGTTTACACCCTTCGGCAAAAAACCTGTAACAAAAAAAGATTGGACCGCCAAAGTGAACTCACTTCCAACAATATCCCATGCAGCTTTATAAAATTCGGAGGTATATCCATCCGGACCAGGGGATTTGTCATTTGGCATGGCAAATAAGACCTTCTATACCTCTTCAGCCGAGACAGGGCGAACCAAACAGGCTTTATCAGTATCAGAACAGCGGAACAGCAGCAGACCGCATAAACGTCCGGGGGACCTCCTCAGAGTCACCAGGAAGCAGCTGCAGAAACTCCCTAAAGAATCTCTCCGCTTCAAGTTTTATCTCAGCCGGATCCTTTGTGAAAGAACCGTCTGGCCTCTGAATTTCCCTGATCGAGTTAGCTGCCGCCCGTTTAAGCACAGCTCGGTGAAATGTCTTATTGTTCTTATCCCCAACCTGCAACCAGTGCAGCTTAGAACGTTGCTTAAGGTAGTTATCCTCTAAACTGGCAACACGTTCCCACCGTTCATAAGCCACAGATTCTTCTTCCATTGCATGTGTGGTCGGGCATAACATGGTTTGCTCTTGCTTTCGACAGAGATTCACATAAGCCTCCTTCGACTTCTTAACCAAATCTCCCAACCTGTTCTTTGCCAAATGACGCAAACCTGGTTTCAATGATTTCAGCTTCTTAGTAAACCGGTAAAGAGTAGATGTGGACATGTGCAGTGGCTCTGTTTTGAGCCAGGTTTTTCCCACTAGCGGTTTAAAATCTGCAAGACTCGTAAGAGCATTAACAAACTTAAAAGGTCGTCGACGAGGTCCTGAATCCACAGTTCCAGCCGGAAAATCTATTCGACAGCGTGTATGATCGGAGCAACCACCAGCTTCGAACACACTATATGACATGGGGAAGGAATGCAGCCAACACGCATTCACCAATACTCTATCAAGCTTCTTAGATATGAAACCATTGACCCTCTTGTTACTCCAAGTGAACAAAGGACCATGAGCTGCGAGGTCAGAAAAGGAACAATATTTCACCAGACTCTGAAAATCCTTCATACCTGCGGTTACCATAGGTTGAACGTCCAGTTGTGAGTGTTCCGACAAGTTTAATGTTTCGTTAAAATCCCCCATAATCACCCACGGCTTACGACCAATAAGTGGGCTATCCGCATGTTCACGAAGCTCCTTCCTCTCTGCAACCGTGTTATAACCGTATACAAAAGAACAAAAAAATTCCTCCTCGTGATCAGGCAATTTAATTGAACAAGTGACCATCTGCGCACTCTTATAAAAAGGTGTCAGGCAAACATCTGGTCCCCATACTATCCATATGCGACCCCTCCGATTATGCTCATAATTCGTTAGAACTGACCAGTCGTGGAAAATCTTGGAAGCCACCAACTGAACTTTTCTCTCACGAACTCTCGTGTCTATCATACAACCAAATTTCATCTTACTATCCTCCACCCATTTCTTTATAACGGAATGTTTCTTAGATTTGTTTAATCCTCGGACATTCCAAAAGAAACCATACATAAATTAATGATGGGGTGGGTTCTTCTTACTAGCTCCTCGAGTAGAAGAAATATTAACCGTTTTATGAGCAGTCTTTGAATCTCGGGGAAGAGATTGACGCAAAGGTGGGTCTATCTTCGGGATATTAGGAGGAGGGACAGAGTCCTTGACCTCTAAACCGCCATGAGAAGTAGCCCCTTGAATAGTACCTTCAGCAGGTAGCTTATCTGCATCCTCATCCACATCATCAACCACATCCGCTTCTGTGCTTTTCACAGCCTCATCCCCCATCTCCTCCTTCCCACTTAAAACAGAGTAGGAGTTCGATAAAGTTGAAACCTCGACTAAAGCAGTTTGAGTGTTTTTACACGGGCTACGACTCGTTTTTTGCGGGGTGATCCATCCCTCACCATCCACTGGTGGATCTGGGACGTTCACGACAACAGGGACAACAGCAGCCGTGACTGTAACCGCCTCTGCGTCAGTGGCTCGGGCTGCCGCTGAACTAGTTGCATCAGACAAAGTGATCGACAGAGCTGGCTCAGTCGAAACTGGACCATTAGAAGGACTCTCCATGAGACAAGACTCAAGTGAGTGGCCTCATTTGGAACACCCTTTGCACCGAGGGGGAACCCAAGGGTAGGAGTAGTGGACTACCACATCCAACTCCCCTTCCTCTTCACCTCGGATCGTAAACTCTTTTGGTAAAACCTTGGTCAGATCAGCTTCCACTAGAATTTTTGCTTCATCAAAACATTCACGTGCTTCAGTTTTTGGATGTAAGCGAACTGGCTTCCCAACTGCACTGGCCAAAAACTCTAATCCCTTCTCTGTGAAGAGAGTCGGGGGTACATCGGTCAGAGTGACCCATAACTGAGTAGATGTCATAGCCGGTTGCACCTCCTCTGCATACGGAGACCATTTACTAACAATCATCGGAATGCCCATGATATTCCACATTCTCCTATTCAAAACGCGACGCCGCATCGCTTCATTCTTAACCCGAAACTTAAGCGTTGTGTCGTTAACCACAAGTACATCAATCATAGTGGATTTATCCCCTAGTCGCCAGATCTTATTAAGAATCATATGAACTTTGCCTACATGAGGAGCCTAATCATTAAGAAACTTCCCAATTAAGAGATCCTCCCACAACTGTTTTGCCCCCATCAAGACCTCCTTGGGAACAGTAACCTTCTTCTATCCATCAACCATCTCCACGACAAACCTCTGCTTTGAAAACACATGTTTCTTAGCCAAAGTGAGAACATATTTCTTTACCCGAGGATCAACACCCTCCTCCCCGACATCAACCAAATTCGAAACCTGCACAGATCCTTCACGCACATCCGAAACCTCCTGGCGCATACTACCCCCTCATCAGACCCTCCGTCCGACGCCGGAACAGCCCTAGTACACACCGGAGGCGCCCCTGAAGGCGGCATTCTTGCTGGACACGAAAAAAACCCTAATCACCTTTAAAATCGCCCTTGCCACGTCAGCCCTCCACATCAACCCTAACACCACAATATGTTATATAGTCACCATTTTCAGTGAAAAGAGAAAAATAAAGCTATCTTCGATTTATGCTTTG
This sequence comes from Camelina laxa, assembly GCA_024034495.1. Taxonomy (NCBI): domain Eukaryota; kingdom Viridiplantae; phylum Streptophyta; class Magnoliopsida; order Brassicales; family Brassicaceae; genus Camelina; species Camelina laxa. The sequence continues at coordinate 29,211,431 of CM043882.1, forward strand.
TAATCTCCTAAACCCAATGTTTTTTCTTTGTTTTTTCTACTGTCACAGTCTTTGTAATCTAAAATTAATGTTAACATATGGTCTTATGGGAGGTTATAATAAGTATTTGCAAATGTTTAGGAACATTTTATAAATAAGAACTTATATTAGAGTTTACCATTGGAGGAGTATAATTTTAATTAACAAACCAAAAGTTCTTATTTTGTAAAATTCCACTTTCTAATACTTTCTCATTTTCAAAATATAGGATGTTTTAGAAGAAACATGCATATTAAGAAAAAGTTACCTTTAAAAATTTTAACCAATCATAATCAAGACTGCATAATATAAAATATAAATTAATCTAAAAGTTGCATAGAAAGTTGGAAATATCTTATATTATGAAACAAAAACAATTTTCTAAACATCATATATTATGAAACGGAGGGAGTATTAAAAAAATATAAGAGCTTCAAAAAAGTTATCTCCCAATGGAAATGCCCTTAGACTATCCTCATTGATAGTCCTTAGATGTTTCTTAGGAAATTTCTTAGGTATAGATATTAATTATTAATGAAAAAAAAGCTAAGGATTGTAAGAAACGTTTCTAATTTTAGAACCAAAAGAAACGTTTCTTAGTGGACAGGTGGCGCGATATGAATGGTGAAATGAGATTAATGGGGTAAATTTTTTTGGCATTTCTCTTTCATTTTCGTGTGTTCTCTCTTCATGTTGTGTGTTATGTTTTTATTTTCTAGGGGGGTATATTCAAACCATGATTTTGGAGAATTTGATGGGATTTAGGAAATTTAGAATTTTGATAGATTTTAAGGAAGTTCATATGATTTTCTGTAAAATTCTTTTAAATCCCACCTAAAACCATGAGATTTGGATTTCTGTATTTTTAACTAAACAAATCTTCCAGAATCCTAAAAGTTATTAAAATCCTAATCCACAAAACTGTTTTGAATATCAGTGGATTTTAAAGTAGATTTTTAAATCATCAGTTCAATAACAAGAGATTTTAATGGATTTTAAAGTAGATTTTTAAATCATCAGTTCAATAACAGTGGATTTCAGAAGACTTTTTAAAATACATGATTGAATAACATAGGATTTGTAACTCTTACACAAATCACTTAAAATGTCAAGTTGAATACACCCCCTTAATGTTTTGTGTTTTAATTTTAAATGTTATATGTTATTTTATGTTTTTATTATTAAAATATGTTGCTATGATATATAAAATAATTTTGAATATTTTAAGTTATTAATTATTATTTTACTATATTTATTACTAAGAAACACCTTAACTTGGTTCTACCAATAATCAACAAAATTTTTCTTTTTTCTTAACAAAGTTTCTTCTTCCCTTTTTATTATTAACAATTGCCTTAAGAAACAACTAAGAAACACACTAATAAGGATAGTCTTAGTATCTTACACAGAGACTCTTAAAAAGCCTTTAGGACCGGTTTATACTTTATAGAATTGGTTTAATCTTGAAATGGTTTAATCTAGAATCGGTTTAATGAAAAAACAAATCTAGTAGTACAGAATTTATACTTTTGCCTATAAATAAACAAAATCAAATATTAAAGTAGATTAATAAAACTAAAACAAGATAATTCAATCAAGAATTGAAACCCTAAAACCATCGTGTAACTCAAGTTAAATAAGAATCCTTAAAAGTACCTTGTGTAGTTGATCTTTTAACACTTTTTTGTTTGTTTATGTCTCATTGTTTCGAATCAAAGAGCATAAAATTTTCCGTAATCTAATGATGATATATATAATTCTAGAAGAAACTACATAGAAGATCATGGCTGAGGCCGTGAGGTAAAAGTAAAGGGTACAAGTAAATTATAAAGTTATGAAACTAAACATCATTGTTGCACCCGATGTTAATTAAAAACAAACGATTAAGAAAGAAACACAAACTGATCAAAACTAAAAGAAAACATCAAAACCAAAGGATCAAACTAAAATTTATTCAGCGTTCTCCTTCGATTCCGTCTCCGACTTCTCCTTCGATTCCACGTTCAACTCCTCCTTCTCCACCTTAACGTCCGCCTGCTCCTTCGATGTCACGTTCAACTCCTTCTTCTCCACCTTAACGTCGGCCTTCTCCTCCTTAGGGTTCTCTGTCGTCATCTTTGTAGCTAACTCCATGAGACAGTCACGCTTAGTTGCCACAAATGCGGCGGCCGCTGAACCAAGAGCGCAACCTTTGCTCACAGGAGTCTTCAAGAACTCGGTGGCCTTGGACAAATACTGTTTCATCATGATGATTGAGATAGATAGATAGAGAGATCCGAATATAAGAAAGTTAATGAAGAAAAGCTTGTCTTGAGTCAATATTTGCTCTTAAGTTTTTAAACAATGAACGAAGCTATATATATATACGAAGTCTTATAACTTGGAGGTTACTCATAAAGCCCTAACTTAACTTGGAGATCACATATTCTTGAACGGTAATTATACTTTTTGGTCTAATTTTATTATATTATTAACGTGATGACTTTCATATACGTGCTTAACAATTATATTAAAATTGAAAAAAACACCAATTTATATTGGATTGATTACTGGATTTTCCCATTTTTCTTCAAGTGGCGTTTTTTGAATGACGGTCTTTCCTTCCCTCTATAACAGAGGCTTTGCTTTAGTTCCATACAAAACAAAACAATATTTTTTTAATAATTGTTTTCGTTTTTATTTTCTCTAAATGCTATATATTTATTTTAATATTAGAATAGATATATATTTTTTTGTTACAATGCAACCAAATCTCTCAATTTAAACCACTCGTGTAAAATTCTGGTTCTTGCTATGCGTGAAACTTGGCTCAGCGGCTACACATGAAAGTAGTTTTTAAAGGTGACTGTCAGGCTTTGGTGAGTGTTATCAATAATGGAACCATTAGACTTGATATTAACAATTGGATTCAAGATATTAAAAAGTGGATAAGGCGTTTTGATTATGTTCTTCTCACTTGGACCTCAAGACAAAACAATGAACTAGCAGACAAGCTGGCCGAAACACAGAGAAATGAAACTACATATTATATTTTTCATTTTACAATTCCCCATTGTATTCGTTCTAGTCTTTACTTTGTAAACAATTTCTCTTTTTAATTAATAAAGTATGCAATGTTAAAAAAATAAAAAATCATTCGTGTCTGTTTTAGAGTTTTATTTTTTTATTACTAGATTAAATATCTAGAGATTTTCTACATATATATATATAGAAATTAAATATTAATGAGTTGGATATATATATATATATGTATTTTATTTGGTCAAATAATAGATTTATACTATTTTCTTTTAGTACTATCTATTCTGCCATAAATTTTTCCTTCGACTATCTTTAATTAATATAAATTCTTTTTTTTTAATGTAAAAAAAAGAGAGACAAAACTATAACATTTTTTTAAGTAAAGGCCAAAAACCTGTTATGACAAAAACCATAAAAAAACTCCATAGTCTATTAATAATTAATTGTGAAAGAAACTAAAAATATAAGATGTTAAACATAAGAAACTAAAAATATAAGATGTTGATTGTTAAGTCTTTTCCTTGTAATATGTTTAAACTTTAAACTATATAACAATATATTGTCAGATGTTAAAAAGTTCCATACATTTTAGTGATAATTTATACTTATGGAAGAAACTAAAATATAAGAGGTAAATGTTAAAATACATTGATCGCAAACTATTGGATTCAGTCATCAAAAGAATAATTAAAAAAAGAAGAAGAAATTAAGCAAAAGAAACTAAGCATCATTAGCCGCTGATGTTAAACAAACGATTTAAAAAGCCAAAACTACTATTGCAAACTGATTAAGCGAAATAAATAGTCATTAATAACACAAACTAGGTAACAACCCGCACTATGTGCGGAAATAATCGATTTAAAGAAAATTATTATAAGTAAAATTATTATTTTAGAACTAATATTTGTTTGTGTCAAACATAATATGTAACTAAAGTTTTTTATTTATTTATTCAAAGCTGCGTTTTCGTGTAAAAAATATGTTTCACCCGTAAAATCTATAAATGTGAAAGAGAAAATATTGATAAAATGTTACTATTTATTGCAAATGTCTTTTGTGTGGTTTAAAAATCAAATTCATATATTTTATGTTTTATTTTGTAATCATAACAATTTTGCATGTTTCTTATGCAACATTAACAACATATACTAAATTACGTGGTAGTTTAATTAATTAATTTTATTATATGTTAGTAACAATCGGATTCTAAACTAAATTTTCTGAAGATAATCTAATTTATTGATTTAATATTTGTGATTAGGCTATTTAAATATTTTGAGTTAGTCGGTTTGTTAATATTTTCTAAAAATAACGGATTACACTATTACCAAAAAAATCATTATGAAAAATTAATGAAATTTCAAAATCAATGTATTCGTGTAGGAATACATTTCACCCGTGAATTATGTGAACATGGTAAAAAAAAAATATTTATAAAATATTACAATTTATGGAAATATATATTTTTGTGTGTTTTAAAAATCACATTTTTATATTTATGGTTAATCAAGTAACTATAACAATTTTTCATAATCTAATAATCACTCATTTTAAATATATTATGATTTTCTTGGGTACTAAGTTTATTTATAATGATAAGGGGTATTGTCTCATTCTTTTTTAATAACACATAGATTAATGTACAATTATAACGTATATTCCTATCTGGTTATCAATATTTCCATTTTTTAATGTATATATAATCACACTAAATGTTGAGATTAATTAGTTTACATACTTAGATATTTATAAATAATCACACATCATAATATCCCCTAATTTGTTGTCAATTTTATATTTATTTATGAATATATATAAATCTATATTTATTGGGAATTAAATTTCCTTTAATGAGTTGGAGCTTTATCCACACCGAATACATAATGAGATTCCTGATCCAATCAAAAAAAAGTTATTTATGATTCTTTTTCCCGGCTTTCCTTTCTAAAACCTAGTTGTTTATTTTCCTTGTACAATCATCTGATGAAGTATCATAAAAAACTTTTTCGACTTCGAAAATCTAGATGGAAATAAAGAAAATTCGAATTTAGAATTTTTCAAAAAAAAAAAAAAAGAAGAGGGGAGTCAACTTTGGGCTTTGTTGATTTACTGCACGATGATTATGTTGAAAAAGATCGAAGCCGACTTCGATAATTCAGGGATAATATATTTCTTTTTATAATCAATTATAATAACTATTGAAAGCTTGTTATTTAAATTATTATGGTAATAATACTAACATAAAAAATAACATTTTTATATGATTTTGTTAATAAGTTATATGTTCTTTTTTTTAATTAACTTTATCTGTTTTTATAGTCTTTTTAGAATATTTTACTTTTGATTTTAGGAAATCAATATTTTATATTGATTTTAAGAAATCAATATTTTATATTTATTTCTTAAAAATAATATAACTTTGACTTGTATATTTGTAAGTAAATTTTAGTGAAATTTTAACTTAAAATAGTATGTAATTATTTAATTAATTTTAATATGTGATATTTAAATTTTGTGATAATTGATGACATATATAACTATTATTCAGTTAATTGTTTTTTAATAAATATAGTGGCATGTTAATGTAATTAAATAGAAAATTTAAGGGTTTTTTTTGCTAAATGTGTCTCGAGCTCTCTGGCGACGACACATCAGCTTTTTCAAGAGAATGTTTTCTATTAATATATAGGGGATTAAACTACGATAACTAAACTCCTCTACTCCACGTTCTCCTTCAAATTCGCCGCCTCCTCCTCCTTTAAGTTCTTATTCTCCATCTTCTTCGTGGCTCTCTCCATGAGAAAGTCCCACTGATGATGTACAACAGCTACGAAGGTCGCTGATACAAGAACGACACCGATGGTCACAGGATTTTTTAAGAAGTCGGGGATCTTGAGCAAAGATTGCGTCACCATGGCAAAAGAAAGAGATATCGGATAAAGAAACAGTTGTCTTGATTCTATATTTTTCTCGCTCACAAGTTTTAACAATGAACGAAACAACGCTTTTTATATACATACAAAACCCTAACTAAACTTGGAGGGCACATTCTCGAGTAGGTAATTTGACATTTTTCTTGTCTTCCACGCACCAAGACTATAGAGTTGCTTTTTGATCACGTGTTTGTTTTGTTGGGCTATTGTTCTGGACTGGGCTTCTTATTTAGCCGATGAGCCTTTTCCTTGTAATTAAAACAGGACCAGAATTCAATTTCTGATCGCTTGTTGAAACATTAGGAATGTATTGTAGATGAAAATGATTTTGTGAGCAATATAAACATTGAAGACAATAACGCAGCTAACTTGTAAATTGTAATGTATCAAACATCATGCATGTTTTAATACTCCATTTTTTAACGTAGATTCGATGTGATATCCCCAAATTGTTGAAAAAGCTTTCGTAGACATGGCCCTGTTTTAATTACTATCCCAAATACTCTCATCTCATGGTTACGAAAGTTGTTTGGCTGTTACCTGTTTTTATCATCCGATCTTCCATATATCACTGTTGAAAATTTATAAATAAAACACTTAAGACCCACACAAAAAATTATAGATATATACTTTTAAAAAAAATCTAAAGTATGTAGTGTTGGATATGGGCTTTGCCCCCAACATTCCTAGAGCCCAAACAGAAGATTCTCAAGGGATGTTGGGCCTAAAGTCTTGGATCTAGCCCAACAGGCCGCAGGGGCAAAATCGTCATTTTGCCAGGAGACAGAAGAAACCCTAGGCCAATGGCCTACTATAAATACATGATGTCATTAGCACGTCAGAAGATCCAGTTTTTTTTGGGCAATCAGAGAGAAGAGAGCAATTAGTAAATTGTATTTACTAAGCTTAACACTTTGATTGTCATTTTCTGTAAACTCTGACTTCATTTCTACATTAATAAAAGGACAAGCTCCAAATATTTCAATAAAGACCCGTATTATTAATATTGTCGATTTCTTACATCAACAATTTGGCGCCCACCGTGGGGTCAAGTCCTTCCTTTTGACGAAAGAATTTGAAGTTCAAGACGTTTCCGGAAAACCACTAGCATGTCTCACTCCAACCTCTCCAGTTCCAGCGACGAAAACGCCAACGCCTCTCCGCGACAATCTCCCGCGAGACCGGCCAATTGGGGGCGCACCCGCGCAAGGACGAACCAGCTCCAAGGCGTCAACGGAACCAAAGCAGCTACTGTCGCGACCGCAACACTCACTGACCGCACAGCCGTAGGCGCTATGCGTGTCGCTCCAACCAACGGCGTAGCCGTAGGCGCCACGTCCCCTGTTCGTGAAACCACTGGAACCAATCCAACCGACCGTGAAGCCGTCGGCGATACGCGCGTCGCTCCGACAAATGGCCTACCCAATGGTGCAATCCTTCCAGATCGTGTAGCTGGTGGCGACGCTCTGGACAACCGCGAAGCTAGAGACACAACGCGCGACACTCACCCCTGTCGATCATCCAGACACGTGAAAATCAGTCAAGCCGCGCTCGACGAAGCTGTACGAAGAACCTTGGACAAGATGAGGGGTCAAGCGGCGCAGATAGAATCACAAGGACGTAATGACCATGCGAGGCAACATAGGCAACATGAAGTTGACGCATTGGCACCACACGCTCCGCGAGCTGACCTTAACGCTCCACGAGCTGACCTTAACGCTCCGCGAACTCACCTCAGCGCTCCGCGAGCTCACCTCTACGCTCAGCGAGCTCACCTCGACGCTCCGCGAGCTGACCACCATGCTCCACAAGTTAGCCGTTACACCGCCATCGTACCACGAGCTGAGTACATCGCTAATGGAAGACCCCGTCTCTCGTCGATCGTCGTCGAACCCAATGGCGAGCAGCCAAGGGTACATTTCCAGACCAACCAGGTGTTCGCAGATCAACATGTTGGTCCAAGTCATTCCGAGAATGCGGAAAATCGCGCACTACACCAAGAACTTCAGCAAATGCAAGCTCAGCTGAAAACAATTACGACTCAAATGCACCGAGCAACAAGTGCGGCACCAGAGTTAGAAACCGTGCTGGCGGAAGCAAGACGTTCACCTTTCACTGCGAGGGTCTCAGGAGTTAGAGTATAGCACAACCCAGACAGCAGCAAGAACAGACCAATTCCATACGATGGAAAGGGAGATCCCACCGTCTTCCTGAAGTCAATGACGATCCACATCAATTGGTCGTATTTTTCACACGAGGAAGCAGATGCGGGAAGCTGTCAGTTGTTCGTCGAAAGTCTCTCCGGCGAGGCACTTAATTGGTTCTCCAGGCTCGAGGCTAACTCGATCGACGGGTACGAAGCATTAACAAGCGCATTCCTTCAGCATCACCAGTACTTCATGCGCACGCCTGCATCAAATGCTGACCTGTGGAGAAAGTATCAGAAGCATGACGAGTCATTACGGGCTTTCATGGAAAGATTTAAGGAAGTCGTGTCCCGACTCGCCATAAGTGACGAGTCCGCGATCGGTACGTTAAAAAACGCGCTCGCCCGGGGTTCCAGATTCAAGGACGACCTAACAATCCTGCCTGTCACAAGCTTAGGCGAAGTACTTGCACGAGCTAACCGATACATCCTAGTCGAGGAAGACAGAGATAAGAAGAACCCCAATCAACCGATTTCGATAGAAAAAGCATCTGAGAAGGGTCCAAGCTCAAAAGGCAAAGCCGTAGATGAATACCACGAACCACGCCAACACTACAACAGGGATTATGCCCGTGGCGAGAAAGGAAGAAAAGCGACGATGTTCGCTATCGATGGAAAGGAGCAGCAGAGTAAGTCTTGGAACAAATGGCACCGCGAATCCGATAATCCCGGTTTTAAAGGCAAGCGCCCGTATTGCGAGTTCCACAGATTCAATGGACACTCGACTGAAGAGTGCAAAACACTTCAAATGCTACTGATGCATAAGTACAAAAGGGGCGATGTCGATGTAGAACGAGAGCGGAGAAAAGTTGTCACACACAAAGATAACCAGTTTTGCTTGGGAGACGAGCAGCAGCACGACAGACAGCGCGAAGAGGAAGCTGCAGCACAAAATGAACGAGCATGGAAAAAGAATGACCGAGCACGAGAAATCGCTCGCTTACCTCCTCCCCCCAAACGGAATCATGACGTAGAAGAGCACGATGAACCACCAGCTCCTCGTCGAAGGATCAACATGATCATGGGTGGCTTGTCAACTTGCCGCGATTCCGTTCGGTCTATCCAAGCCTACTGCCGCGAAGCGGAAACAAAACGCAACATGCCCTCCCACAGCAACATGTTTAAGACATCCTCCGCTCCAATTACATTCACTGAAGAAGACGCGCGTAACGCAAGTCCGAACAACGACCCACTTGTCGTAGAAATGCTGATCGGGGAGAGCTCGGTGACGAGAATTCTTATTGATACCGGGAGCTCAGTGAACGTGATATTCAAGGATGTACTGATCCAGATGGAAATCGACCTGCGTAACACGGTACATGAAACGCAACCTTTGACGGGATTTGACGGAGATACTATCATGACCGTTGGGACCATCACACTTCCAATTTACGTCGGCGGCACAATGCAATGCTTCAACTTCGCGATTGTGGACAAATCCATCGTCTACAATGTTATTCTGGGCACACCGTGGCTTCACAAGATGCGCGCAGTCGCTTCAACTTATCACCAGTGCGTCAAGTTTCCTAACGTGCACGATATCTACACGCTACGCGGAGATCCATTGATGGCTCGAACTCACTTCATCATCGAGAAAAAGATGCGGAACGCAAGAGCTTTTGTAATCGCCCAATCATCTCCACCGCGAGATCCGCACACCTCCTCCGAAGGAGTCTGTAATTCAAGTCAACATTGATTTGTCGGATCCTAAGCGCTGCGTCGGGATAGGCGCTGAGCTGCCTCCGGCTTTAAAGGACGAGCTCTTCAGTTTTTGCGCAAAAACGCAACTACATTCGCTTGGACGATAGACCATATGACTGGAATCGACCCTAGCGTCACCAGCCACGAGCTCAACGTTGATCCGAATTACAAGCCCGTTAAGCAGAAGCGTCGAAAACTTGGTGCGGAACGTACAACAGCGGTCAATGACGAAATACGGAAACTACTTGATGCAGGCTCCATCACCGAGGTACGTTATCCAGATTGGCTAAGTAACCCGGTCGTGGTTAAGAAGAAAAATGGAATGTGGAGAGTTTGCGTCGACTTCACAGACCTCAACAAAGCTTGTCCAAAAGACAGTTTCCCTCTTCCACGCATTGACCAGCTCGTCGTAGCCACAGCCGGAAACGAATTATTATCCTTTATGGATGCGTTCTCGGGCTACAACCAGATAATGATGCATAAAAATGACCGCGAGAAAACTGCGTTTATTACCGAGCAAGGCACGTTCTGTTACAGAGTCATGCCGTTTGGATTAAAAAACGCAGGAGCAACGTATCAGCGACTTGTAAACCGGATGTTCGCAAGTCAACTTGGAAGGACAATGGAAGTGTACATCGATGACATGCTCGTCAAGTCAGCTCTGGCCACGGATCACGTCACACACCTGAAGCAATGTTTCGAGATACTCAACAAGTACAGCATGAAGCTGAATCCGGCGAAATGCACCTTTGGGGTTACCTCCGGAGAGTTTTTGGGATACCTCGTTACAAAGCGCGGCATAGAAGCGAACCCGAAACAAATCTCGGCAATCATCAACCTCCCGTCTCCAAGGAACACACGTGAAGTACAACGACTTACTGGGCGAATTGCCGCACTAAATCGTTTCATATCTCGTTCAACGGACAAGTGTTTACCGTTTTACCAATTACTTCGCGGAAAAAAACGTTTCGAGTGGGATGAGAGATGTGAACAGGCATTTAAGCAACTAAAAGACTACCTCTCGTCTCCACCAGTCCTAGCAAAACCCGAGCAAGGGGAAACTTTGTATCTCTACATCGCTGTATCATGTTCTGCTGTAAGTGGCGTGCTCATCAGAGAAGATCGAGGCGAGCAACATCCTATCTTCTATGTGAGCAAGACACTTGATGGCGCCGAACTCCGATATCCCACTCTAGAAAAGCTCGCATACGCAGTCGTCATCTCGGCTCGCTAACTCCGCCCGTACTTCCAGTCACACACTGTCGAAATTCTGACGAATCAGCCTCTGCGAACAATTCTTCACAGCCCAAGTCAGTCAGGCCGTCTAGCGAAGTGGGCAGTAGAATTGAGCGAGTACGACATCGAATACAAGAATCGCACCTGCGCCAAGTCTCAAGTACTCGCAGATTTTCTCGTCGAGCTTTCACCCGAACTCGTGACCGATTCAACTCAAACCGAAATGTGGACACTAAATGTAGATGGTGCCTCGTCAAGGATGGGTTCGGGAGTAGGAGTACGTCTAACTTCACCTACAAGAGAAATTTTGGAACAATCATTTCGTCTCGATTTTTCTGCTACAAACAACGACGCTGAATACGAAGCGTTAATCGCTGGATTGCGTCTCGCGCACAGAATTGGAATCAAGAAGATCCAAGCTTACTGCGATTCCCAGCTGGTCACACACCAGTTCAGTGGAGATTATGCAACAAAACACGCGCGCATGGATGCTTACCTCAAAGTCGTCCGCGAACTGTCCCAACAATTCGAGTTCTTTGAGCTCATCAAGATTTCACGCAGTGAAAATGCTCCAGTCGACGCACTTGCCACGCTCGCTTCTACGTCCGACCGAGACTTCCACCGAGTAATACCTGTAGAGAGCATCGACCGACCAAGCATCGACCCCAAACTTTTTGAGATTGCCCCTTCAACCAAAATATCGACAAACACAATCGGCGTCCTAGCCATCACCCTAGCCCCGGCAGCCACGAGTTCAGCAGCCCCAGCTACACCCATCCTAGCACCCGATGACGCCTCGTACGATGACTGGCAAACTGAGATTATAGCATATATCATCGATGGAGTTACACCGAAAGACAAGTGGGAGGCAAGGCGTCTACGAGTTAAGAGCGCACATTACACGATGTTGGATGGTAGCTTGTTTCGTTGGGAGGCAAATGGTGCTCTTCTCATATGTATTAATACGAAGGACGTCAACGACATCATGCGGGAAGTCCATGAAGGCGCTGGCGGCAACCACTCGGGCGGACGTGCTCTGGCACTTCAAATACGCCACAACGGACACTTCTGGCCAACTATGATCGCCGATTGTACCGCGTTCGCAGCCATATGCGAGAAATGTCAGCGTGACGTACCATTCATTCAATCCCCGACCGAACTCCTGCGCACAACGTCGCCACCCTATCCTTTCATGCGATGGGCGATGGATATTGTCGGCCCACTAACACCGTCCCGCCAAAAGAAGTACCTTCTAATAATGACGGACTATTTTACCAAGTTGGTTGAAGCAGAATCGTATGTCTCGCTTGAAGCCAATGAAGTTCAGAATTTTGTCTGGAAAAACATCATCCGCAGGCATGGACTCCCATACGAGATTGTATGCGACAACGGCCCTCAATTCATCTCGCTCCAGGTCGAAGGATTCTGCGCAGGCTGGAGGATACGCCTCAGCAAGTCGACTCCAAGATACCCGCAGGGTAACGGACAGGCAGAAGCCACCAACAAGACAATTCTCGCTGGAATCAAAAAGCGCCTTGATGCAAAAAAGGGACTTTGGGCTGACGAACTAGATGGCGTTCTGTGGTCTCACCGAACCTCACCGCGAACATCCACTGGACGAACACCGTTCTCACTCGCATACGGCATGGAGGCACTTTCACCAGCTGAAGTCGGGATCCCGACGCTCCGACGTTCTATGCTCGTTCACAATCCAGAGTTGAACAGCAAAATGATGTGCGACAGACTCCTTTTCATCGAAGAAGAGCGCGACTAGGCATTGTTGCGCATTCAGAACTACCAGCAAGCTGCGGCGAAGTTTTTCAACAAAAAAGTCAGATCCCGTCATTTCGATGAGGGTGACCTTGTCCTCCGAAAAGTCTTCGAAAACACCGTCGAAAAAAATGCTGGGAAGCTCTGCGCACATTGGGAAGGTCCCTACTCAATCTCGAAGGTCGTCAAGCCGGGCGTCTACCAGCTACTGGAAATGAACGGCACACCAGTCCCGAGGTCCTGGAACTCTGCTAACCTCAAACGTTACTACCATTAGCAAGTCATCTTTTTACCGCAGCTGCCATAGGTCCATCCCAAAAAAAAAAAAAAAAAAAAAAAAGAGCTCGCCACCGAGCATTTTATGTAATATGAACTACGAATAGTTTGATCCCTTTCGAGGGTACGTAGGCAGCCTTTCGCGAGGTGCAACTATAACTTCAATAAAAAATAAAATTTTTGAGCAAATTCTTCGTCTCCACACTGACACCCTGGCCAGGTGCACAGTTCTACGTTCCGCATGAATGTAATGGTGAAATAATCCATACTTTACTTCGGTAAAGAACCAAAGCCGAGTCCATACTCGCGAGCACTCCGCATGGGTGCCGTGGTAAAATAATCCATGTCCTTACTTAGGTAAGGACTTATAAGCCGAGCCTAGACTCGCAAAGCTAGCAGGGCGCAGAGTGAATAAGCTGAAGACCCCGACTCGCACACTCTTGCGATTCCTGCAGCACCCACAGGGTAAGCCGATCACGACTGAACGCACCTAACTAGTACGACAAGTTTGTCTTGTCTGCTCTCAGCGTTACGGAAATAACATATCCAGGATAAGCCAGGAGACGTCCTGCACCGCAAAATATGCCCGTAACGAGAAAGTCCCTATTAATTAGAAAGCAACTTCATCATCATGAAGAAAACAAAAATAAGCAATAACTAAGTTCGTAAAGCAAAGCAACCAAGTTCGCAGATATCCAAAAGGAAAATACAAAATAGCTCAGCAATCGAGTTCAAAATAACAAGGATTCAAAAGCGAGAATAACAAGCAATAATACGAGGACATATCACTCGTTTGTGGTATCATCAGCCCCTCCGTCAGCAGACTCCGGAAATGGCTCAAGATCTTCATTAGGGATCGGTGGCACCACAACCCCGTTCACTTTCGACTGGAACTCCTTTTCACTAGCAGCAAGACGCGCCATCCTATCCGCGGGAATAGCAATGTTCTTCTCGATCAACTTTTGTAGACACTGTCTAGTTCCGGTCACCTGGCTGAGGGTAAGCAAATGGGGCTGCCTCTCGCGCGTGGCAATTATATGCGTCCTCAGACGATCAATACGCTCCTGATGCGCCCCAATCACGACAACGGCTTTCGCACATTCCTGCTCTCCACGTTCATCCCGCGCTCTCCTAAGTCGTTCCAACTCGGTAGTAAGCTTTCGCTGGGACTGCTTGAGGGAAGCCGTCAGCTCCTTGACAATAGCCGCGTTCTCCTTGCTCGACCGCTCAGCTCTGAGAAACGCATCCTGAGCGTGCGAGGCATCCCTCCTGGCAGCACGCACTTTGTCCTCGTAGTCACCAACGAGACGATTCGTCCAACTCATCGCCTGAAGCACAAAACAAAAGATTTATATCAGGACTAAGTAAAAACCAGATCGGGCCAAGCTGAAGGATTAAACACTAACCTGAAACTGTCGGCGAACGACTTGCTCGTACGTGGTGGGACAAGCCAAATCACTAGGGGCAGGCAGCGGAACGAAGTCACCATGAATCTTGCTGGCAAGGACCTCGCAAGCTCGTGAATCGCCAGTGAACGCTTGGTCTTTCATATCGTAGCAGAAGGAAAAGGAGTGGTCAACCCCTGCACGAGCATCCTCCGCGAGATGGTCTACTCTCCTGCAACCATCCTCCGCGTGATGAGGACGCCTAGAGCTCCCTCCAACATCACTCCGAGGACTCGAGCGTGATGACCTCTTCCGGGAATGATCACCACCAGCTGCCAAATCACTCCTACGAGGTCCCGAGGAAGGCTTCTTCGCAGCACGAGCCGCAGCTACATCGGCGGAGCGAGACCTACGATCAGGCTCACCCTCGGGAACGGGCAACTCGCCATCCTCGCGCTCCACAGCAACGGTCTCGGTGTTTGGCGCAATAACCTCGGTCGTGACAGCTGGCTCCTCCTCAGCATCGAACAAGTCAGCATAACCTGGCATCGGGCAGTCTCCCATTTGCAATCTAGTCCGTGAACCTGCAGGATAGGAAGACGCCTTAGACACGAAAGCAAGAACATCACGAGGATGAAGGCAAACTAACGAAACTTGCAAGTCCTTAAATGTGAAAGGACTTTCGGCCACCGCAAAGTTGCACCCTCTATAAAGGAAGAAGCTTTATCAACGACGTCAAAGTCACACGCTGCAGAAGCTGGAGGGTTTCCTGCAAATATAGAACCAAAACGGTCAGCAAACAGAATCGAAAAGAACAGCACACAAACCCAACCCAACAACGGCTACCGGGAGTCAGGTTCCAAGCATGAGGACAAGCCGTGAACGGATCTTCAACTGAAATCTTGTTTATTTCCACGAAGAAGAACCGTCTCCGCCAACCGTGGATGTTACTTTTCTGGCCGCGCGTAATTGTGAGACCCGGCATGCAGCGAGTGAGGCAAAGTCCCGTACGGTCGTGCGAGAATCGCGTAACAAGCTCGAAGAGGTCACAGCTGATCGGAATTCTCCTCGCGCCACAAGTTATTGCAAGTCCCACCGCATTCCGGACAGAAGAAATTGACAACTGCGAGAACGCGATTCCCCGTCGCGCACAATAGCTTGTTAGAAACTCTGGAATCGGAAACCAAAGACCGCACTCGGTGAAAAAATCCTCGTACACACAAAGGTAACCCTTGGGACAGCTCCACGGACGCTCATCGATACTCGGTAGCGCAAGCTGCAGGTTGTGTGGCTTTTGAAGGACGTCGACTAAGCGAGCTACGGACTTACTATCATTAAGAGTTGGCCCGTTATAGGAGAAGCGTTCGCCGTCACCCGTCCGTGGGATTGGCCTAGCGTCTCTAGCACAATCTCCGCGACGTCTAGAAGTCCCGCCTCTAGCAGCAAGCCCGGCGACCAGCGATCTATAGCCACGCTCCGACCCAGCGCGCCCCTCGTATGGGAGAACTTTCCCGCGACCGGGAGGAAGGGGAATTAGACTAAGGTCTTGACTATCCGTGGGGAACATTACTTCGAGCTCACGAACATCTTCTTCCGTCAAATCCGCGATATCAGTCACGACACCTCCTCCTTCTGACGGCTCCCACCAGGAAGGGCAGCTCGGTCCAGTTTCGTCAAAGTCTCTCTCTAGCGCTCGATACTGATCATCTTCAAGCTCTTCCGGAATACTGCCGAAGACATCATCCTCATAAGCCATTGCGCGAGACCTTGCAAAACCAACCAAGCAACCGGTCAGTATTGGAGAAAGGAACAACGTCAAAAACGCCGCGTTATTGATAACGGAATGATCACACCCGAATAACAGCTTCCAACGTACTGCGTACCATGCACAGCCCTGCGCGTTGTCCTACTCCACGAACAACGCCCACTCTTTATCTCGCAACAATGAGGATGACAACTCGAGCACACCACCGTACACGATTTATTGCGACAACTTTTGCGTGACAGTTTGCGCGACTCTTCAACCTTGCAGCATCCCGCGAATGCATCGATGGATGTCTCGCAACGAGATCGTTGGCCTCGTCACTATTCCAAGGTTGCCAACTCTTGAACTCATAACTCTCCAGCACGTCACTAGTTTGGAGAGCCGGCCCCAAATGTCAATTCCCGGAATAAGACCTCGATTTCGCTAATCCATCACCTCGCCACCACGCCACCAAGAGTATCGAGCTCGCAAATGTCGCCCCACGATCTCAACCTCTGTATCCCGCTCTAATCACCAATCGAACCAGGCATCTTGCCACGTGAACACATGTGCGAGCTGACCATCTCGCCAGGCATCCTCGTCATCTCGCCAAACAACCGTACGGAACTCACAGAGCAAACTCGCCAAATCGAGCTCACCACCTGCGCGAAGTAGGTTTGACCTCGCAATCCAGAGCTCGACAAGCTCTCTCTCGCAATCTCATTCGAACACGCACCGGGCATGCCAAAATTTCAACCTCGCCAGCGTATCTCTAACAAGAGCCTCGCCCATACGAAGAAACCTCGAACACACCTCGAGACAACGTCCTCTGCGACACCTCGCCACCGGGGATTACGAACTCATCCCTGTTGCCTCGCCAGCATGAGCTCGCCACCTCACCACATCGTCTCCGAAAAACTCAGTCTCACCCCTCATGACCTCGCATTCTCCAGCTCGCCGGTCTTGAGCCCACCACGCAATTTCGCCGACATTCATGACTCTTGACCTCATCAGCCCTCGACACTCGGAGATGCAGCAAGACCAGGACGCCTAATGGTCGTGATACGGATGGCGAAGCACGGCGGCATGGCGGGAAAAACCAGGACGCCTAACGGTCCTGGTTTGGATGGCGAGACACGGCGGCATGGCGGGCAAAACCAGGACGCCTAACGGTCCTGGTTTGAATGGCGAGACACGGCGGCAGAGGACCAGATGTCTCGGCAGTTTCGGCCAGATCTGGCAAGACTAAAACAATGACACAACGTGGTTGGTGGTTACGGGAAAGCTGATCCTCACCGGTGAAGAAGCCGCGGCGGCGGCGCGAAACATATGGAGGCGGCGAGACTATACGACCAGACGGCGGGCGGCGAAGAGAATTTGGCGGGCGGCGAAGAGAATCCGGCGGGCGGCGAGGCAAATCCGGCAGACGGCGAGACAAATCTCATGGCGCCGGCGAGACTATACGACCAGACGGCGAGCGGCGAAGAGAATCTGGCGGGCAGCAAAGAGAATCCGGCGGGCGGCGAGGCGAATCCGGCAGACGGCGAGACAAATCTCATGGCGCCGGCGAGACTATACGACCAGACGGCGAGCGGCGAAGAGAATCTGGCGGGCGAAGAGAATCTGGCGGGCGGCGAGGCGAATCCGGCAGACGGCGAGACAAATCTCATGGCGCCGGTGAGACTATACGACCAGACGGCGAGCGGCGAAGAGAATCTGGCGGGCGGCGAGGCAAATCCGGCAGGCGGCAAGAGAACATGGCCGGCGAAGAACAAGGAATCAAATTGAAAAATTAGGAGATAAGGGAGAGAGAAAAGAAGCTTACCTTTTGGAAGAGGGAGGAAAGTTTAAAAATTTTAGGTCAAAAGGAACATATTTATATGGGGGACCAGCGCATTGACCGAGGTAAAAAGAAAAACCCTAATTTTTAAGCTGTCTATATTTCCCGCGCCTCGGGAAACGTGCAGAACGTGCAAGATTTCCGTTCCAAGCCCAACGGACCTCGAAAATCATGCACGACACACTATTTATCCCGGATTCTCCGGAAACCTCGGAAAATGAGTGCAATGCACTATTCACTCCGGAGCCCTCGGGAAGATGACGAAACTCCTGAAATCTTCTGTTCCTTCTGCAAGACGGACCTAGGAACGCAGAACAGTAACCGACGGGCTCAAGCAAGCCATCGCACATCGGACTAGGGGGGGGACCATTGTTGGATATGGGCTTTGCCCCCAACATTCCTAAAGCCCAAACAGAAGATTCTCAAGGGATGTTGGGCCTAAAGTCTTGGATCTAGCCCAACAGGCCGCATGGACAAAATCGTCATTTTGCCAAGAGACAGAAGAAACCCTAGGCCAATGGCCTACTATAAATACATGATGTCATTAGCATGTCAGAAAATCCAGTTTTTTTCGGGCAATTAGAGAGAAGAGAGCAATTAGTAAATCGTATTTACTAAGCTTAACACTTTGATTGTCATTTTCTGTAAACTCTGACTTCATTTCTACATTAATAAAAGGACCAGCTCCAAATATTTCAATAAAGACCCGTATTATTAATATTGTCGATTTCTTACATCAACATGTAGGTTTAGTATAGAGTTCCTAACTCCTAACCTGTTACAAGTCTACAATATATCATCAACTTGATTTCGAAATTCTAATCTAGATTTTTTTTCAAAGTATCTCATATAATTAAAATCCAGAGTTATTAAATAATAGATTGACATTACATTAGATATCTCTAATTCAGAAAAACAGTTAAAGAAAAAAGATTAATACAAAATAGATTAGAGTTAACTTATACAATCCTTTTTCTTGACGTGTGTAAGTATATTTCTTCAATGAATCGCCTTTTTATGAGTTTAGGGTTTGTTCAAGTGATTCTAAAGGTTCCATCTTTATGCTTCGATTCAGTTTTTTTTTTATGAGGGAACATGTTAGAATTTGATGACCCATAAAAGCAAGTAAGATCCTTTTGATATGCTTTAATTTCATCTCGTTTACGAGTTTTGAGGCCTTTGAAATGGTTTCAATGCATAACTTGTATCTGAGTTTGGCCTTACTCTGGAAACAAAGTTCAGGTTTTTAAATTGCTCTCTTCTTTACATGATTCATTGACAGGTGAATGAGATATGGAGACTAAAGGTGGTAAAAAGAAGTCTAGTAGTAGTAGTAGTAGTAGTAGTCGTAGTAGTAACAGTCTTTTCTACGAAGCTCCTCTTGGATACAGCATTGAAGACGTTCGACCAAACGGTGGTATCAAGAAATTCAGAACTGCTGCTTACTCAAACGTGAGTTCACTTCTCTGTTTTCAATATCTTGACTTGAAGAAGAAGAAGAGCAGTAAAAGCAAAACTGTTGTATTGAATCTTATACATGTTAACTCATATTATCTTTACTTGTTTGTTTGCTTTTTGTTGTGCAGATCACTCGCAAACCATCCTGATATCCCTCAATACCTTAACCTTCTAACCACTTTATAATTGTGGTTGATCAACATTCTTCTAGCTTTCGCGTTCTATCATTTTCTCTTTTTCTCTTTCAGAACACATTCTTCGACAGTCTCTTTACATTCGTGTTTTTTTGAAAAATGGCAATCTCTGCTAATGGTTTCGAAGGTTTTGAGAAAAGGCTTGAAATCTCATTCTTTGAGCCTAGTGTCTTTCTTGATCCTGAAGGAAAAGGTCTTCGTGCTCTAACTAAACCCCAGTTAGATGAGATCTTGACTCCAGCTGAGTGCACAATCGTTTCCTCTCTCTCGAACTCTTTCGTCGACTCTTATGTGCTCTCTTAGTCTAGTCTCTTTGTCTATCTTTACAAGATCATCATCAAAACATGTGGGACTACAAAGCTTCTCTTTTCTATCCCGCATATCCTTAGGCTGGCTGAGTCTCTTTCTCTTACAGTCAAATCCGTTCGCTACACTCGTGGTAGCTTTATTTTCCCGGGAGCACAATTTTAATCTCACCGTAGCTTCTCAGAAGAAGTTGCTGTACTTGATGGCTATATATTGTAAGCTTAATGCAGGAAGCAAAGCTTTTGTGATGGGAGGGTTAGATAATAAAACTCAGAGGGGATGGCATGTCTACTCTGCTTCTTCTGCTTATGAATCTGCTGTCGCTTGCGACAAACCTGTGTACACATTGGAGATGTGCATGACAGGTCTAGACAAGAAAAAAGCTTCTGTATTCTTTAAAACAAATTCTCTTTCAGCTTCTGAGATGACTATTAGCTCAGAGATTAGAAACATTCTCCCTAGCTCGAGTGCGGTTACTCGATGAATTCTATTGAAGAAGATGCTGTTTGCACCATTCACGTGACCCCTGAAGACGGTTTTAGCTATGCAAGTTTTGAAACAGTTGGGTATGATCTACAAGGTTTGAACTTTAAAGAGTTGGTGGATAAGGTACCGGTTTGTTTTGGACCGGAAGAATTCTCTGTAGCGGTGCATGCTAATCTTGGAACCGAGCTATTGGCACGTGATTGTCTAGTTGATGTGAAGGGATACTTAAGCCAAGAGATAGGACTAGAGGAGGTTGGACTTGGAGGTTCGGTTCTTTTACCAGAAGTTTGTCAAGACTGTTGAATGTGGCTCACCAAAATCTACTCTTGGGTTCTGTTGGAAAGAGGAAGAAGTGGTTAAAGAAGAAGAGTGATCTATCTCTGGGTTTGTAGCTTATTTTTAAGGTTCTTTTGTGTTTTGTTTTAGAATAAGAGAGAACATGTTATGTGTTCCAATGAAAGCAGTTCTTGTCTGTGTTTGTGTTTTTGAAGTTTGTAATTGTTATGTTCTCTCATCTCTGGTTGCAGCACCAGGAAGTTAATGAGTTATATATGCTTTGTTGTGTTTAAGTTTGAATATCCATTAGTCTTCTAGATTCTAATATTCTATGTATACTTTGTTCAATAAAAAAAGATAATGTCAATTGCTCAAAATTAATTAAACCCCTACTCATGTTATGAGTTTAGTGACAAATTGGTTGGTAATGTGTACACAAAGTGTATAAGAAAATGACATTTTCTTGATGAGTAGTACAATCATACTAAAAGTATATGTCGTTTTGGTTTTAGCCAGACATAACTTTTACCAATGATATGACCCTGAAAATATTTGATGCATGTACCAGTTTCATTTTCTATTAACCTTGAAGGATCTTTAGGGGGGCCAGCTTTAATGTCGATAATATGAAAAAGTATTTTGGTTTGTTCTGTCTTTGTTTCTCTCATTTTTTTTCTTAATTTGTAATCGGATGTGAAATGAACTTTGTCTTCCGTCAAAATTTAAGTTCGAAAAACCTTTCTAACTGGTCGAATAGTATTATACAAATCTTAACCTTTCTCTTTTTTTTTTTAATAGCGTAAACTTTTGTTTATAGTTTAAGAGTTCATTACGATGATATAAACCCGCTAAGCTTTCTTGGAATCCTGAATTAATAATTACAAATTACTGTTATACTAAACAGTAAACATATGCACTATAAATCAAGTGGATTTTAAATTCTAGTAACAATAATAGGAAATATTAAACAAGTACTATTAATAGTCTAAAGTATGTAACCATCATACAGGCACTAAGTAAAGAAAATCAAGAAAAATAAATATAAGGTTGTGAGTTGTCCTAATTGCTTTCGTGCATCCAACTTTTAGCGAAGAACTTATTCTACCTTTTCTTTATTTTTTTCTTTCTTTCTTTCTCTTGTGGTCACAATTGAGGTAATATGAAACCAAAACTAGAATAATATAAGGATCGGACTTCGGAGTGTAGTAGACCCATGAATAAAAGATGTATGTTCATAACTTTGACGACACTTATTGCTTAGGCATGTACCAAAACTCTACTCAAAATTCCAGCTAAAATGCGTAGAATTGGTACTCACTCAACTGTCTATGCTAGGATTGACATCAACATGACTTGGTTTGGTCTCTCAATGGTTTCTGCAAATAAGATATTGTATCTAAGAGTTCTCCTTACATATCCTACCGGACGACTATAACGTATCAAGCAATGTTTTCTTTGGATCTCATGGACAAATCATATGATCTGTAATGAGTTTTTTTTGGGAAGCGAATGCTAATTCTTGAGGCTGCTAGATCTTGCTTGGTTATGCAACCTCAGACCAGTAGATATTTTCCCAACAGCTACCTGTTCCGGTTCATTAAGCACATAAAGGTAGGGTAACAAAAAAGGTGGGGGTAATGAAATGAACAACAAGTGAAGAACATTATATGATTGAAGAGACACAGGAGGGGTTTTACTTTTTTTACATCTTTCTCAATGAACGTACAAAAAATTTGAGTCGTTTATGGTATTTGAGTTTAATTTATTACAATGTTATAATTAAAAGCTAGACATATCCAAGAACTAGATTACAATTGCAACAACACCTCAACGTCTTTTACAATGTCATGAATCAACTCGTAAGATATATTTATATTATATGATCTATTTTTTTTATAAAGAATAAATAAGTAAGATTACAAAAGTTATAGAAAACAAATTGTACTGGATGAGTCTATAGTATAATTATTCGCCAGTCATTTGATTTGAGGGTACATAACTTGAAGTAGTGGGAAGATAAGATGATTGGTAATTACTCCT
Source organism: Camelina laxa (assembly GCA_024034495.1). Taxonomy (NCBI): domain Eukaryota; kingdom Viridiplantae; phylum Streptophyta; class Magnoliopsida; order Brassicales; family Brassicaceae; genus Camelina; species Camelina laxa. Next base: position 29,234,321 of record CM043882.1, read on the forward strand.
ACTTTTTGTTACTTTTTTGTTTTAATAAATGTTAAATTATATTCAAAGAAAAAATAACTTTCTAAAATGTGCTTTGAAAAAAATATTAGCTTAGAAAAATAAAATGTGCTTTGAAAATGTAGTCAATCTCCTTAGTAAAGTGTGGCAAGCCATGTCTCAAGTCCCATTGCATATGGTCGATCTCCCAAACGCTCAATAGCTAGCAGTTGAGCTCTAATTTGCTTGTCTAGCCAGCCAATAAAAACCATCTCGGACGTAGGTGCCTCCCCATGTCGCCTTGCGTTACGCTCACGCCATACAGAGTAGACAGTGAGTTAAAAAATATATTGAAGTAGAAAACCATTTATCTGATCAGGATGAGTCCCAAAGATAAATTCGAGTAGCAGTAACCAAGATGTAGTGAAACGAGTCTTATATAGAGGTTTTGCTATTCCTGACCAAACTGCAGCAGTATATGGACAGGAGAAAAACAAGTGGTCTCTGGTCTCCACCGGAACAGAGCAAAAAACACAGCTCACATTACAACCATTACTCCAAGTGACCATCCGATCCCCATATGATAGACGGTTGTGTACTGCAAGCCAAGTGCAAAAAAAAATATTTTTGTGTTGCATGAGCAAACCAAACACCCTTATGCCAATCAACTTGGTTTGAAGCTGTTCTTATATGGTTCCATGTATCTTCGATAGAAAAAGTGGCCTTATAAGCATCACCCTTACCCCGTGATAACATGTTTTTCACCCATGGTATCAATTCCCTATGCAGTTGTAGTACAAATGGTTATCAATCCAAATGATTGTTATGCTAGCAGATAAGATATAATCAGAAGCAAGCAAGTCAAGCCAAGCAATAATTGGGGTTTAATCTAACAATTTTAAAATAATCAAAAGAAAATAAAAGGGCAAGAACCACACAACCTAAGCACTCGATGCAAGCATTCGAGTACATGATCAGGTGGAGTGATCAGATCAAGAAGTCAAGAATGAACAGCTCGAAGGTGTACACTGATAAGCTCAAATTAATCCCTAGAGCTACTCTCTCAAACAAGAGATCACTGCAGTAATTAGGGGTCGAATCCACAGAGACTCAAGATCAAACACAATAGATTATAGAGTTTTGTAAATTACGCTAAACAAGTTAAATTGAATTAAAAATAAAAGCAATGCAAATATTTAAATTAAAGTGTTGTAAATTCAGAAAATCAAAAGAGTTAAGCCTAGGGAATTTCTCAGGAAATTATGAAATATTAAATCAGATAAATTAATTAAGGTTCAAGCAATAAAGATCAGATCTAAAACTCTAAACTTTTGGTAAATTAAATCAGTTCTCACTGCAAACAATATCTAAATTTAAAACCAGAAAATCTAAATCTCTTTGTAAAATTCTAAGTTAAAAATCAGTTTTAAGAACAGGTTTAGATAAGTTCACAGAATCATAAATTCAAATCTCTTTGTAAGAAACAATTCTGTTCATCAATGGTTTAATCAGGAAAACAATTATATTCTCTTATTAATTTATTTCCCTAAGATAACAATTCTAGGTGATCAATCAAGAATTATTGTGAAGAACAACCAAGGATGAAGATCATAAGAGATTAAGAACCCTAAAAATCACAGATCTAATAAATCATAAAGACCCTATGAAGAACCCTAAACCTAACAAACAAATTACTCAGACATGTTAAATAAAGCACAAATCATAATTCTGAATAACATGCAATAAATATTAAAAGTAAAAGAGGGAGTTCAAGAAATCTTCTCTCTACAAATAATTCAGATCTATCTCTCCCAAAAGCTCTCAATATCCTTTCTCTCAAAAACTGCTAGATGATGACTCCTTTTTTTCTAAAACCTAAAAATAATATATATACATCATAAAACACGTCCAGGGGCTTATGTTGCAATTATAGAAGACTTTGGGCAAATTTGTAAAACTTCCAACTTCTTGTTCTCTCGTCGGGTAAACATGAGTGTCGATCGATGCCCTTTGTGTGGTGTCGATCGATGCTAGGTCTCTGATCAGACTCCACCTTGATTTCCTTCGGTAAAGTGCTCCAAAATGATCCAAATTGTTCCATATTGCTCCATCCGTGCAAAATTCCTAAATAACATGTAAAGACTCAAAAACAACATAGAAACAAATCAAAAGACTCAAAAAGCACACTTATATCATGGTTAAAAACCGTAAAAACCATGATATATCATACACGAAACTGGTGATCGAGTACTAGTTCGGGTAAGGGATCGAGTTATAGAATGAAGTTAAACAATCAAGATAAGAAAGCTTCTAAGGATGGGGTAATTGACTCATAAGTGTTCCTGACCAATATGGGATGTCCTACATGCCTCAAGCAAATATTCCCTACACAATGAATCTCTAAAATCTTGTTAAAACACTCTCGTGATAGAAACAATCAACCTTGATCACTACCCTACCCAACTCTCGCTGGAGAAACATGACCAAACAGATATTACAACATCTCTAGCACTGATTGATTCATTACAATCAACCGATTCATTATTGTCAATAAACTCCTTACATATCTAATCTCTTAGGCTAAGTGAGTAAATCTCTAGCATTGATTGATTCAAGCATTACAACAACATCTATCGATGGCAAAACACCCTAGATCTAATCTCAACCTCTCGGTCTGAAAATAACATTAAGAACACCAATCTAGAAATGAATTTATATAACATAAACAATCTAGTTAAGACATCCTAACCGATCATGAACACATATTTGTCTATCCCATCCCTAGAAACTTTATTTCACTACTCAGATCTCATTGCAGAAAGCATAAAAACACAAATAAACAAAAATTGCATTGTATTGAAAATAAGATAAAAGTAGAAGATTACAGAATCGAAATCTAAAAAGAATAGCAAAAAAAATGAAAACAAATCCTAACAAAGTAGAAAAAGAGTTTGAATCGCTCAGTCTTTCTCTCAGAAGCTCTCGCTCTCTGTTCTGAGTGTCTGCGGCGTGCTACGGAAAGAGGAAGAAGGGGGGGTTTATATATGAAAACCCTTTTAACCTAGCTGTCCATTCCTGCCCGAGGGTCTGCTCGATGTGGTGCACGATAAAATCGGGTTGTTCCTCGGGTAGGTCTTCGGGTTGTTCTTCCTGCCCTTGGATCCTCTTTGATCGGGTTGAGGTTCAGACTGTTCTTCCTGCTCAATAGCTCTTTCGGGTACATGCTCGGATTTGACCTTGTTTTTTTCCCATTTTAAGCTCTAAAGCACTTGTTTTCATCCAAAATGCACAAATGCAAGAATGCAACACCCGAAATGGCCTAAACGCAAATTCTTACAGTTAATGACCTAAAAATGCTAACGTTATGGTATATATAATGCAAAATATGGACCAAAAAGGGTGTCTAAAACATGTAAATTTGAGAGTTATCACCCCGCCACAGGACAATATCAGGCTGAGATGTTCTCCTCTGATACGCCTGATGCAGAGCATCCTCAATATCATTGAACAAGGCCATACGGTGAACCCGTCGCCTCCGTTGATACCATGCGTCATGGAGAGTCATATGCTCTCGTATCCCCAAAACAATCATGCCTCTTGAACCAAATTTATCCAACAAACACCCTTGAGCCGACCAATTGTCATACCAAAACGATGTTAGAGCTCCATTATTTACCTTCACTTTAACGAAAGTTTTTGCCACTTCTCTATACTTCAACAATCTCTTCCACATCCAGGAGCCCGATAGAGATGCAGGTTTAACCGACCAGAAACAACCATCCTTAAATAAATTCATGCGAGACCATCAGACCCACAACGATGCACCTCCGGAGACCAACCGCCAAATAAAATTTAAGCAACTGTCATCATTTCTCTTTCAAAGACCTCAGTCCGAGGCCACCCTCAGACTTAGGCTTACACACATCAGACCATGACATCTTGTCCTTCTTTGTATTCAGGTCCGATCCTGACCATAAGAAAGCAGAACATATACTATTTAGCTCTCGAATACTCTCCATCGGCAGCCGAAATGCACTCATCCAGAAACTCGCCGTGCTCCATAACACCGAACGTATAAGGTCAAGGCTACCTGCAAAACAAAGGGTATGTGTCGTCCACGTACTTACTCTGTTACGATATTGGTCAAACAAGGGGGATAGATCTGCTGAAATGAGACGTCTAGTTATTAAAGGGAGACCAAGATATCAAACCGGTAGCTGTCCCAAGCCAAAACTATACCGACTACCCAATAGGTCACTGTTATCTAGTGAAACTCCTCCTAGATACAAATTCGTTTTCTCCATACTGATCGTTAGACCTGAACGCTTAGCAAAAATATTCAAAACCTGGACTATACCATCCACTGATCGGACTTTCCCATCAGATAATATCATGAGGTTATCAGCAAAGTAAAGGTGTGTTAAACGCAGATTTTTACACCGCGGGTGATATCCAATCTCCTATGAGACGGCTGCTATGTCTAACATCTTAGAGAGAACATTCATAGCAAAAAAAACGACTGTACCGCTACAACCAACTCAGCCCCGATAGTATCCCAAGCTGCTTTAAAGAATTCCACAGTATAACCATCCGGTCCCGGCGACTTATCACTTGGTATTGCAAACAATATCCGTTTGATCTCCTCCCCTGTGACCACCCTAGTGAGCCAACTACTATCTTCGTCTGAACAACGAAACATCAACAAACCTGCAAGACAATCCACGGACATCCCCTCGTAGTCCGCTGGTATAGACTGCAGAAAAGATTGAATAAAGGACACGACCTCCCCTTTAATATCCTCTATGGTCTTTAATAGTCGCCCATCTTGAGCTACAATTTCCCGCATTGTATTCACTGCCTCTAGAGTGGCTGCTGCCCGATGAAAAGCCTTATTATTCTGATCACTAACTTGGAGCCAATGCAATTTTGACTTCTGCTTTAAAAATTTCTCCTCAAGTGCCGAGACATGGTCCCATCGTGCGTAAGCTTCTTTCTCCTGTTCCATAGCAAACGCAGATGGGGAAGTTAAAGAAGCCTCTTACTTAAAACACAACTCCTCTAATGCGTCCTTCGTCCTTTTGGACAAGTTACTCAATTTCTTGTTAGCCAAGCAGAAAATACACGGTTATAAAAGCTTGAGCTTCTTTGAAAACCGGTAAAAGATGATGTTGACAAAAAAATAACCTCCGTGTCATCCCAGAAGTCTTTTAAAAGAGGCTTAAACTACTCCATCTCTGCAATAGGTCGTGGGGAGATACTTGTGCCTACAACCCCACTCAGATGAACTCTACACCATAGATGATCAGATATTTCCCCTGCTTCGAATACACTGTAGGATTGCAAAAATGATGAGGACCAGTTGTCATTTACTAACACTCTATCCAGTTTCTTCGAGATCAAGTTAACATCCTGTTTATTACTCCAAGTAAACAACGGACCATGGTAAACCAAATCCTTTAACTGACAGTCATTAACCACTGAACGAAAATCTTGCATCCCAGGAAAGAAAACAGGTCGGGTATCCACCCTAGAATGCTCATCTAGCTCCAATGTCACATTAAAATCAGCTAGAACCAGCCAAGGCCTGTTACGAACAACTGGAGAAGCATGGTGTGCTCTCAAATCAGTCCACAACTCCTTTTTCCTTCGATTGTGTTTGCCGCATAAACAAAAGAACAAAAAACTCATCCTCCTGCTCCTCTAATTTGACTGAGCATGTTATTAGTTGACTGCTTTTATAAAACGGAGTAAGCCTCACATTGCCCCTCCAAACAACCCAAAAGCGTCCTAAGTGATTATGCTCATAATTAGTTAATAAAGACCAAACTTTGAACACCTTATTCCCAAGACATTCCCAAGACGCGACACTTTTCATTCTTTCACTCTAGTCTCCAACAAACATCCAAACTGAAACTTACCATTATCCACCCACTTTTTATTTTGGAATGCTTAGTAGATTTATTAAGACCGCGCACATTTCAAAATAACATGGACATTTAATGTAATTTATGGGTGTTCGTCCTTCTCTGATCCTTTGGAGGATTCCTAGTTGATTGAGAAGAAGGTTGATGAAGCACCTTATGAGCTGTTTTTGATTTTTTCGGTAGAGAGGGACGCTAAGAGGACTCACTAGCTCTTTCACAAGCCTTGACCTCCTGTTTGGAGTGCACTAGATTCTTCAACAAGACGAGAATAACCAACCTCCCCTTTGTCTCAGACCCTATCGATTCCCTTGTCCTCCTCTGTTCTTTCCATTTTCTCTGTTTCCTCTGTTTCTTCTAATACCGCTAATGTATTAGAAGAAGAAGTTACCAGAGCAGACTTTAGTTCTACTAGTTTCTTCCCTGGATTAAGACTAGTTGTAGGCGTTATCCAACCATCCTTGTCCTGCGCTGCAGGGCCCTTAGCCAATTCGCCAACTGATTCTGAGACTGATACCACATTAGAAAGATCTACTGTACCAGTTTTTTTTTTTTTTTTTTTTTTTTGTCATACGCAGATTCTATTTTTTCCCTTCTGATTATGCTATAGGATAAAACCATAAAGACTTCATTTGATTTGGAGAGACAAAACCAATAAAATAATTTATATAATATGAACCATTTTTATGTAAGAAAAAATTTCATAAATCATACTATATTGTCATCTTTTGAATTCAAACCCTATATATATAAACATATATATTTTGCCATAAACTCTTTACTCTTCCGATGGAAGTGTTCACCACAAATTAACATTTTGGAAACAACACATAACTACAACAAAATAATCAACCAATCATAAGTAAATATCAATCAGTCACTATTGTTTTTATAACTGTCAGAGATTTCAAAACAAAAAGAAATTCAAACACCCATTACTATGCACACAAAATTGTTGCAATGCGGTTGCAAGTTTGTGAGACGTGGTCAAAGTAATTGATGATGATGAAAAAGAAATGAACATTTTGTTATGTTAAAACAGAAGAGAATAGTATCACACGTGTATCCATGCACACGACATACAAATCATGACACATTACATGCATATTCATCTTTTCAGGGTTTTTTGTGCAAACATTATCCCTGAAAACCCCAAAAATAAAATGTATGTGAAATCAGCGAAATGCACTAAGAAATTAGTGTAATGATGAAAGATAGAGGAGAACAGCTTTTGCTTTATAAAGCAGTTTGCTTTTGTGCTTTCAAAAGTGGCCTTGTCTGTTGACTATCACTGTGTTTAGCCAAAGATTTGATTTTAGTGTCTCTAAATATTTTAAGCTTATATTTTCTCTCTTTATCTAATTAATTAATTAATCGTTGTTGGGCTTGGATCATAATTAAATCAATCATTCTTGTGCAGTAGTAAACTATTGAGTTGTAAATACTAGCTAGACTAGTATAGAATAATCAGACACACATCTGATTGAAGTGGTTATCCGAAAGAAACCATAGCAACCAAAGAAATACCTTTCTTTTTTTTTTTTTTTTTTTTCTTTTCTTTTAGTTTCATAATAAAAGATATTCTATGATATAAATCTATTTACTATAATGTATATTATAAATTTATAAGTATTAGGGAAGCTATTTTCATTGTTTATTTTTTTCTTCTAATATTTATCTTTAATTTTGGACCAATTTGTTAAGTAGTCAATCATTGATTCTTCTTTTGGCATTTCGAGTCTTGAAATTTTCTCATTTTAACTTCACTTTGATCATATGTGTTTTCAATATTATTAATTTCTTAATAATTTTTAATCCTGCCCCTCAACATAATTTATATTTGTTAAAGCACCTCATAATATTCCACCGCTTAAAATATGCATTTGACATAACGAAAACTAAAAAACCATCCATTTGGCAGTAGCACATGATACGTTAAATCTTTTTAAATCAAACTGTTTATAAAAATGGTTGACAACTAAACGGATTCAGAGAATACTGTAGATAGAAAAAGAGAAAAAATAATAATAACAACAAATTTCAATACAATTTGAATTAAGAATTATATAAAGAGTGATTAGTGGGAATAAAAGCAGAATTAAAGCGAGTCATTAAAAAAGAAAAAGAAAGAAAGAAAAAAAACCCCCGTCACAGACTCACAGTGTCTCTCATCGGCACAACGAGTGTCCCACTATATCATTCACAGTTACTTCACTTTGTGTTACATCAAAATAATTTCACACTTTAAAAAAATAAAATATGAAAATATCGTTCAAAATCAAATATTTATGATTAATGAGTCTTTCACACTTTATTTTTTCGAGGCCACTTACTTAGTAGTTTTATCAGGTTAAATAAAATAACAGATTAATAATGGTGCTTGCAATGCTTACCACTTGAATTCACTTTTTCACTTGCTCGGCTGCTACAATTGAATATTTAACGTTCATCTGTTTGTTTCTATCCCAAAATACCCTATTTTATCGTTTGTTGCCGTCCTAGTTAGATCCGAGAAGGTTGAGCCTATTAATCCTCTAGACATAGAACAACCAGAGCTTTGGAATCTAACAAATACATAACTTACAAATGGAGATAAACATGTTAATTACTGAACCTTCTAAAAAAAAAAAAAAAGTCTAAAGGGTTAGTAACATATAATTTGATATTATTTTTTTTTTAGTTTTTGGAACATATTCGATTTGGTAGCATCATCCTTTTTGTAAACGATCGAGGCTGTTAAGTCCACTAGTCCACACCAATAAAATGTTTTTTTCTCTAATTAGTTGACTGTGGATCATGTATAATCTTTTTCTTAGACATAATAATAATTGAAATTGGTCACTGAGATGATTTAAACAACATTCATTTATAACACAGAATAAATAGTACATTGTAATATTTCATCACTATTTTCATGCATTACAATATTGATATGTTTTCTTATTGTGTTTATGATTGTAACTTAAACCAGTTTTGTATTTCATAGATAAGTCTCTTGGCTAATACAAAAAACACACATAAAACCTTATCTGAATTATGTTTTCTCACATGCTTGAAAACAATACAAAGAAAACATTACCAAAATTTTTTTCTCCCTGACCTTTTCCAGTTTACAGTCTAAAGGACCATAAGATAATAATAATTGGCAGACAAATCTTTGCCTCTCTATCTCTCTCTCTCTCTCTCTCTATCTTTCACTCTCAGTCACATACACTTCCAAATCAAAATCCTCTGTTTCATCTTTTTCCCTAATAACCTCCAGACAAAGAATTGAAAGCAGAATATTTCATATACAAAAGAGAAAGAAACCTCAAACTCTGCACCTAAGAGAGATTAAGAATCTCAAGTTTTGATGCAAGGAGAACAAACTTTGATTAAGACAAAGATGATGCAGAGAAGAAGAGAAGTCCAAAAGTGTTATTTGTTCTCTTTTACCTTCTTCTTCTTTATCTGTTTCCTCTCTTCGTCTTCTGCAGAGCTCACAGACAAAGGTGTTAATTATGAAGGTAAGACATTCATCAAAACATAATCTTCTTTCTTTCTCTGTATTTTATTTTTCCTCTAAAACACGTTTTTTCTTTTAGTTCTTGCCTTAATAGGAATCAAAAGCTCACTGATTGATCCTCATGGAGTTCTAATGAATTGGGATGACACGGCAGTTGATCCATGTAGCTGGAACATGATCACTTGCTCTCCTGATGGTTTTGTCTTAAGCCTGTAAGCACTTACACAAAACACACACAAACACACATATGTAAGCATGTGCTCACAGATTTTACTTACGTGTGTATGTAGAGGAGCTCCAAGCCAGGACTTGTCAGGAACTCTTTCGTCAAGTATTGGCAATTTAACATATCTTCAGACAGTGTTAGTTATTTACTTTAAGCAATTAAGGCATTGTTTCTTGTTTACTTGTAAGCAATTAACTAATTTACTTGTTTTTGGATACAGGCTATTGCAGAACAATTACATAACCGGACATATCCCTCATGAGATTGGGAAATTGATGAAACTCAAAACACTTGATCTCTCTACCAATAACTTCACTGGTCAAATCCCACTCACTCTTTCTCATTCCACAAACCTCCAGTACTTGTAAGATTTTATCCATTTATTCAAATCATTTATTTATATATAATTTATAAAAATCATTTATGGAAAGATTGTTTTGTTTTGAAAATTGTGGAGCAGGAGGGTTAATAATAACAGCCTGACAGGAACAATTCCAAGCTCATTGGCAAACATGACCCAACTCACTTTTTTGTACATTCTCTTTCTTTTATTTTCCTTTTCATTTTCTTCTATATATATATATATAAATAATGTATATATGTTCATATATTTCGAAATTATTTTTGTTTCAGGGATTTGTCGTACAATAACTTGAGTGGACCAGTTCCAAGATCACTTGCCAAAACATTCAAGTAAGTCTATTTCTGTGAAAGAATATATGTCTGCTCTGTTTTTACTCTGTTTTGAGAAAGAAACAGTGTAATGGTAAATTCCATTGTCTTGTCTCTATAATTTATTCACTTTTATACGTTACCAAAGTTATACTATATATAGTTTTTTTATTTAACAGTTTTTCGTTGTTATGCAGTGTAATGGGCAATCCTCAGATTTGTCCAACTGGAACTGAGAAAGATTGTAATGGGACTCAACCTAAGCCAATGTCAATCACCTTGAATAGTTCTCAAAGTAAGCATAATCTTTAAAAATAAACGAATGTAATAATTGAATCCTATGGAATGTTAGCTAAAATGGTGCTTTTGTTGTTGTTGTTTGTTAGATAAACCATCTGATGGAGGAACAAAAAACCGGAAAATCGCGGTAGTTTTTGGGTTAAGCCTTACTTGTGTTTTCTTGTTGATCATTGGCTTTGGTTTTCTTTTCTGGTGGAGAAGAAGACATAACAAACAAGTATTATTCTTTGACATTAATGGTAAGTTTCACATTGAAAAAATCAAATTTCTTCTTCTTTTTTTAAACTGCAAACGATTGAATGCGATGTGAATTTGGACCTTTCTTCAGAGCAAAACAAGGAAGAAGTATGTTTAGGGAATCTAAGGAGGTTTAGTTTCAAAGAACTTCAATCAGCAACGAGTAACTTCAGCAGCAAGAATCTTGTCGGAAAAGGAGGGTTTGGGAATGTGTATAAAGGTTGTCTTCACGATGGAACCATCATCGCGGTGAAGAGACTGAAGGATGTAAACAACGGCGGTGGAGAGATTCAGTTTCAGACTGAGGTTGAGATGATAAGCCTCGCCGTGCACAGGAACCTCCTCCGCCTCTATGGCTTATGTACTACTTCCTCTGAACGGCTTCTAGTTTATCCTTACATGTCTAATGGCAGTGTCGCCTCTCGTCTAAAAGGTAATATAAACACCTCTAAGCTTAATTCATTTACATGAATTGACACGGTTTACGACGATTCGTGTGAATGGTCTTGCAGCTAAACCGGTATTGGACTGGGGCACAAGAAAGCGAATAGCATTAGGAGCAGGAAGAGGGTTACTCTATTTGCACGAGCAATGCGATCCGAAGATCATTCACCGTGACGTCAAAGCTGCAAACATACTACTCGATGATTACTGTGAAGGGGTTGTCGGAGATTTCGGTTTGGCTAAGCTTTTGGATCATGAGGAGTCGCACGTGACAACCGCCGTGAGAGGAACAGTTGGTCACATTGCACCTGAGTATCTCTCAACAGGACAATCGTCGGAGAAAACAGATGTGTTCGGTTTCGGGATTCTTCTTCTCGAACTGATTACTGGATTGAGAGCTCTTGAATTCGGAAAAGCAGCAAACCAAAGAGGAGCAATTCTTGATTGGGTAAGAAGTAAAAGAGTAAAAAGAAATGATCTTCTTGTTTTAATTAGGTAAAAAATACTCACTTCTAGGGCTTTTCTTTGGGGTTACTTGCAGGTGAAGAAACTACAACAAGAGAAAAGTTAGAACAGATAGTAGACAAAGATTTGAAGAGCAACTACGATGGAATCGAAGTGGAAGAGATGGTTCAAGTGGCTTTGCTTTGTACACAGTATCTTCCAGTTCACCGTCCTAAGATGTCTGAAGTTGTGAGAATGCTTGAAGGCGATGGTCTTGTTGAGAAATGGGAAGCTTCTTCTCAGAGAGCAGAAACCAATAGAAGTTACAGTAAACCTAACGAGTTTTCTTCCTCTGAACGTTATTCAGATCTTACAGACGATTCCTCGGTGCTTGTTCAAGCTATGGAGTTATCAGGTCCAAGATGACAAGAGAAAGTATATAAACATATATCGATTTGGGTTTGTCAAAAACATATATAAACTTGTGTATTTTTGTTTTATGCTACAATCTTGTACAGGTTTTGGTGTCAGAATGACATATTTTCTAAGTGCCTGTCGAAAAAAATTATCCTATAGATCCGGTTCTGTTCGATCTTTACTTGAATGAGATTCCTCTGTTTCTTCAAGAAAGATGAGACTTAAGAGTGAGATTAGTAAGACACTTAAATAGGACTAGTTGATGCAAAAACTATAAAACAGCTGAAAGTGTAGCTTTAAGAGCACGTAAAGAAGTGGACTTTCATCACAAGGGATCACAAGGGACAGGAAAAACTTGGGATATAAGGAAGAAGAGCACTGTCAATGCGACGAGGAGGCCGAGAGTGAGGAAAGATGCAATTGTGAATGAGAGTAAAGCTTACGGGTTCAGATAGGGGGAGACTTTTGGAACAGGGTCTTGAGAGCATCTTGTCACCGGTCTTTTTGGAAAGTGCCACAAGTTTGAGGAGTGAAGAGTAATGAGAATCAAACCAATTGGGAGTAATCTTGTTCAAGTCAAAGGAGAACATCTTGTCCATTATCGATAATGTCCCTCCAGTGTTGTGGTTAATGAGCCTCCAAACGTGTTGCATACCGTCTCCATCTGCTTCTGAAATCAACACAAGAGGACGTTCATCAACTACACTTTCCATAAACATATCAACAGATGATGATGCATCAATAATCGGATTCGGAACTATTCGAAACACCTCCATGTGAAGATCAAAAGCAACCAACTTAGTCTTTTCTTTGCTGAGCCAATAAAGCCATCCGTTATCAAAAGCTGGTGCATGCTCAGTGCTTATCCGATGATGATGAGGAGGTGGAGTCACCCGCCGCCATTTCTTAGCTCTGAAATCGAAAACCTCGCATGAGGATGAGGTGTTCTTGTTACTTTTTTCCTGTCCTTCATGCAACAATGAGGTGTGTTTAATGGTATGTAACCAGACTAGTTTGTATGTTCCTGTGACGTTGTCTTTTCCAAATCCAAGGCGAGAGGACTCTACCTTGATGTTGTCCTTGTCTACATAATGCTTCTGTTGAAACCTGGAAAGACGGAGCTTCTGAGACCACCTTGTGTCTTGGTTTATCACCTCAATTGGTTCTGTCATGTCCACACCGCTATATAAGCAGAAAAGACCATCAAAACTCTTGGAAATTAAATAGCATCGTCCTCTCTCTGTGTTTATTGCTCGTTAAGTATTCTTCTTCTTCGACTAGACGAGTCAAAGACCACTCCAACCTCATGGCCTTTATAGTAATGTTTGGCATAGACTGGTCTCTACCTTCATAGAGAGAGAGAGAGAAATTTGGATTCCTTTGTTTTTTTGATGAGACATGTATTTCTTCATGAAATACCTAGACTTTATCGTATGCCTCAAAGGTTAACACACGTTTCTGAATCTAAGTAGGGATCCCACTGGAAGCTTCACCATAATCTCGTCTAACACATCGTCGTTGGGTATCTCAACCACCTTTGTTTCTCTCTTCCATGGTGCATCATCTTCTGTGTATTTACTTCTTCTTTTTTTTCCCTTTTTCTGTAGAAGACGAAACAATCTTGCCCTTTATGAACAAATACATGATATGCATTGGCTTCTTCTTCTTCTGCTATTGCCTTCTTCGTTTCTTCCATCATTTTCCTTAGAGCCAATGCATTGGAGGTTTCCCACAAAAGTTTATCACTTAAAAAATAAATAATAAAATAAAGTATAATATTTTGTATCATAATTTTTTTCAATAAAAGATGAGAACAATTCTCATTTGAGAATTTTGAGAAATTTTCTCCTTATTTACTCAATTATTTTATATTTTATTAATTCTTTTGTTAGTGAAATATTTGGTGAGAAACTAATCAATACACATGATTTTATGTTTCCTATTTTCTATATATAAAGTTAAGTGTTCAAAATTAGCTATTAACAAGATTTTGACATGTGTCAAATTATCAATATAAGATTTTGACATGTGTAAAAGTTAATATTAGTTAATAAGATTGTTTGAGATTGAAAAAAAGCAAAATTTTTGTTTTTAACGATATTAATAATGTAAAAAGATAATTATCATAAATTACAAAAATTAAACAGTTTTATTTTTTTATAATAATTATAAGGAAATTATATATATATATATATATCTCATAAAAATCAAAATTATAATATTTTTTACTTATTTTATAATTTTAGGTTATTAATCCTAAAAAAAGAATAGTTAAAAAAATAGAAAAAAAGATTAAGGAAAATATACAGTTAATTATTAATTCTACAAAATGTAAATACTCACTCCTGTAATAACAGATAGATCGTCTCATATTTTACACCAAACAAAATAATTTATTCAGAAACACCGCTATTTTTTCAATTTTGTTATATTGGTTAAAATTTTTTGATAGTAAGATAATTTTTATTTATTTTTAAGCAAAATTTTCTCCTACTTTTTTTCTTTTGGAATATGTAATATTAATATAAGCGTCTTTTTCTAATACTGTATTTTAAATTTTATTGTAGTATTTCTAAATTTTTTTATTTAATTTATCTATTCATCAATTATTGAGATTCATATATTATAGTGAATGCTTATAACTAATTATGTTAAATACTACTATATTATTCATATTGTAAAGTAAAGCTATGTGAAAATTTTATAATCTATATTCTATTTTCTCTCTCGTTTTTTTTTGTCAAAATTTTAACTATGAGATAAATGTTCTTTTAAAAAAAATTTATGTTTACGTAATTAAGAGCATATGTTTACATATTATGCATATATATATATATTTTTTTGAGATTAGTAAATTTACCTTTTTATTCATTTTTTTTCTAATTTCAGGCATAAAAAATTTGAGAAAACTAATAAACTTTTATGAATTTTTGATTAATTATAATGTTAGTATAGTTTATTTAAAATGAATATATTAAATGAAGAGAAATAACACTTTAAATGATAATAGAGATACGCGTTAAATATATTTCGATTAGTTCTTTCTTTATATATGTACACATAAAAAGAAAAAAAATGATATATTTATAATATTTTTAATTAATAGTTACATAGATATGTGGTATCACAAATAAGGTATGATAAAATATACGGCCTAAAAAAAAAAAAAAATTGGAAAAGGATTTCAAGGTTTTTAACATTAAATCAATGTTTAAACTAAAATATATATATAGAATATTATACAAATCATAGCAAATTACTTAAAAAAAACAAACCAGTAGAAAAAAGATAGAGTAAATTTTACACTAATTTTATAACTCATGTTTTTCTAGGAAAACGAAATTAAATATATATAATCAATTATCAAAGTTAAAAATTTCAAATAATTAGTTTTTCTGTACAGTTGTCGCGCAGATCCTTTACTTAGGAATATGTCATACAATCAATCATCTGATTACGTTGTTGTAACCTGAATTTTAATTAATTTTGACAACATAAATCATCTGGTTCTATTTTTGTAATCTCAAATATATCGTTCTCATCGCGCATGAATCCTGACGGCGTCAAACACAATTGATGAATTAATTATTTGTGGTATTTGGGAGTTTGATTATAGGTAGTATGGTTTTTTGGAGGCTCGATTTCACAATTTTTTTTTTCTATTCTTTGATAACATATGTGTTTTGTTATGGATAAAATCAGAAATATATCATAGGTTTCACTGTTTATTTTGATGATGAGAATATTAATTTTGTGGTGCATATATATATATATATATATAAATATTATAGATATATTAACTAAATTATGACATATAGTGTAGCACTAAAGATTCAAAATTATAAATAATATATGTTTTGAAAGTAAGTATTTTGTTATAATATAAATACTGATCTTTTTTTTGTATTTCTCCCTCATTCATGCACAAGGGAGAAATAAAGAGATAAATATTGGTATATCTTATATATTATTATTCTACTATAGAAAACTGCAACTTATTATTGATAGAGTCGGACAACAACTTGTTTTCGATAAGGAGAATTTTTCTTTCGATAATTAAAAATAGTATTAGTAGTGTCTATGGTTCTAAAACACAACATCTACGTACTTCAACCAGAAGATGACGCGAGAAAATCTTTGGATCATATTTTTCTCCGAACAAGACTTTTGAAGAAGTCAAAACTGTAATTGAAATAAATTAGAAAGAGATGCAAAGAGGATCAAAGCGCCATGTTACAATGACTGGACTCCCTAAATTTTGGGGCACTAAATTGTTATTGTGGCACAAACTTATTCAATATCTATATTTAAAAAAAAAAAAATTGGCTTTGTATCCGAATGCAAATACCCAATATGGACAACATATGGTGCATTTTCATCCAAGATGCTGCAACTGAACATGCCTTATATATAATAACTAAGGCAAAAAAAAAAGAAAAGAAAAAGAATCCTATGTGGATAGTCACAATATTTTGAACAACTTGGTCCTGTAATTTTTCTTCAACAATCACTCTTTGCTCACTGCACATACACGGTAGAGTTTTCAGCCAAGCAAACATGTTACACTGCGTACCCCCAGTTGAAAAGCATTTCCAGATACATGCTATTTTACCAAGTTTATTATTAGCCTTTTAACTCAGATAGTAACAGAAACACTTCAATGACAAGCATATATAAAAATGCAATCCAAAGTCACCTGTGTAAACATGTTCTGTAGTAAAGCTCCTCGAGAGATTTATACCCTGTATAGTGCAGTGGGATGATGGCAACTGATTATATGGGCTCAAAACTAGATGATAAGAGTATCATTTCTCTGTCCTTTAGTGCAGCATTTAAGCATGTGGTTAGTTGACATTGGAATTAGAAAATTCTAGTTTTTCCATTTTTACTTCTAACCTCTAGGATCCTTAATTTCCAAATTTTTCTTTATTATTTTTGGGAGTGATTTTGGCATGCATAGGATTATTTAGCGACGAAGGCTTTGGGAGAACTTGTTTGAAACCAAAATCATTAATAATCTCAGTTTAAGAGTGTAGACAAACATGTGACTTGCCCTACGTATACGGTAGGTGGAGACTAAATTTGAGAAAACTGTTTTTTGTAATGAGAAGAACACAAGCACACCTAAGGTCTCTATTTTGTCCAACTAAGCATAGAAACAAGAAACAACGTTTTGAGAAAGCTTCCATGACTCTCTCTCTCTGAATTATGTATATAAATCTGAGTCGATCCAAGCATCCTTTTTAATACCAGCTCTTGAAGAATTCTTCTCGAGATCTTTGTTTACACTAGCGAGATCCAAACTCGGGACAATGTGCTTCATCAGAGCTCCGACAAATCTTATCACGGAAGGACCAAACTCAGGCCATGAGATCAATAACGTTCCTCTGATGTTCTTTAGCTGACACCGGCTCAAAAGTGAAGCACTCAGACCGTCGATGACACTCCCTGATGGGAAGTAATCCAGATTCACCAAGTGACTTGTTGCTTTCTTCTCAGCGGATGTCTCAAGTTTAGCAGCCAATGTTTCGTCTGGTGAGAGTTTACCTCTGAAGTTACGGCTCTGAATGGAATCCAAGATTACAACCCGTTCGGGAAGGATGTCTTGGCCAATGAGCAACCTCGAGACTAGGTTAGACCGTTCAGGAGATACAGGAAGCTGAACAGAGACGAGGAGGATCGGGTTTTTATCATTGGTGTCAGTTAAGGAATATATGTTGCAGGATTTGTCTTCCAAAGAAGGTTCAATGGTGTTTCCAGAAAACGGGACTTCAGGCATGATGAGACTTCCAAGGAGAGTCTTTGAAGGTAAATTGTGGGAAATATAGAGGGAAGGTGAAGATATGGCAATGATGAGTAGAGATGGTCGGAGGGGCAGTTCAGGTTTCGGGTTTGAGAATATGATGAAAGGTGATGGAAGTGTTTCGGGTGGCTGAACAAAGTTGTTAAGATCTTCTTGGAAAAATCTTGAAGGTGGAGGATTCTGGGTAAGTACATCTTCCATTTCTTCTTAGCTTTTATCGAAATCTCACAAACCTGTACCAAGACACGAAACCAAGACGCAGTTAGGTAATGCTATGGGAAATTCAAAGAACTCATCTACATTGTGTGGTTACATTACCTACAAGAGTTGATAATCATCGAATCACAGATCTTGATAAAATAAAGTTTCTTAGATAAACATGAGAATCAGTTAAACAACAATGACACGTAAACCCCAAATCAGGTGATGCAAAGACAAACAGTTCTTTGATTCTGATCAAACCCATCATGAAAGCACCAATATAACAGTCACAGGATCAAATATCTTATATTCCAAATATGAATGAGAACAACAAAATCAAAAGCAGAAATGGGTTGGTTCTTGGACATATAAGAACATCAACTCAACTTATAAAAGATGTAAATCATCAAACAAATCATAGATCTTCTTCAAAGAACTACTTAAAAGTAACCTAAGAAGACTTCACAGAGACTTCTTCAATGATTTTGATTCCTTCTCCAGTTCTAATCCAATCAAAAGAAAAATGCAGAAACCCAAAAAGAGCTAACAAATAAAGAAAAATCGAATCTTTTCCAAACATACGAATCACACTGGTAGCCCAAAATCAAGCTTCTTACGATCTACTGAACCATATGTATAGAGAGACTGAAACTCAAATCTTTAAGAGCAGGGTAACGATTCCAACTCAGAATCTACAGAAAAGTCTCAAAATTTATACATTCCAAGAGTTGCGAAGCAAACTATGAGTATCAATTGAAGCAAGATGTATACGAATCGCAACGAGAGACGACCCAGGAAACAAAAAGCAAGAAAATTTAGGGTTCAGTGTTGAGAGATGTACCTTTTTTGCAGTAGAATTGATCGGTGATGAACAAAGTAAGAGATTTTTTTTTTTTTTTTTCTAACTTTTTGTTGCAATGGTTCAGTCTTCTCGGCCAAGACAGACAGCTAAAACCCCAAACAAATCTCAAAGGCGCGTCGCTATTGTGCGCCTAAAGTAAATGCTAACTTTTTTTTTTATTCATTTATTATGAGATTATTCTTTTTCATTTACCTTTTCTTGGCAAAAGTTTAACTTTGGATTGTTTAATTTTAATTTGTATAGTATATGTTTAGGAGCAAAGTGTCATAATCAAAATCGTATGCATTGAGAAAAATACTAATACTGTAATTGTTATACAAATCCATCTAGTGTTATATCTTTGTCCATTGATATAGATGATGATATAAGGGATTTTGTGTTATTGCAAAAGTATCAATGAAGTCCATAAATTAAAACTAAAACAAGAAGTGAAGCAGTTTGAGCAGTGTGTCGGATCAAAACTCTTGAATTTGCTCAAACTTTATAGAGAAACCAATAAACTCAAAATTCAGATTGAGAAACCGATCTTTTCAATACGGTTACTATCCTCCGGAAGATGAAACTAACTGTTAAAATTTTAGCAAAACCACCCTGCACTGAATCCGGCTTGATGTTGAACTCTGAAGTCTCTTGAGTACTCCCAAACATGCGATCAATCCTCGTGTTCACCGTCGCTTTCGGAATCTGCAAAAGACATGAACATTAGTAGAGTTGGTTTCTCTGCGTAGATGGTCCAAGATATTATCATAAACTTTCATTGCGTACCTGATCTGACATCTTCGCTAAGCTTGCCTCGATCTTGTACTTGTTTCACAAGCATCCGGTAGATCAAAACCCACCAGAATATATGAAGAACCAGCAGAAAATACAGAAGTGTGTTGAACATGTAGTACAAGATCGGCCCATCAATAGCATGCTTTTCTTTGTCCACAGTCATAATAATTTGATAACTGCAAATCAAACAATCACATTACATACATCAACAGGGTCAAGAGAAACATTCAAGAAAAACACTCAAAGAGGATATTAACAAACCTTGTGCTCCACAGGATCCAAAAAGGATAGTAAATGAGACGAAGAACAACCCAGGACAAAGCGAAAAGAACAAAGGAGATACTCGCTAGCGTCTCAGCTCCGCAATATTTAGACATTTTCCCAATTTCCAAGAACACATCGCTCGCATCATGAAGTGCAAGAATAACAGAACCAGCACGAGATAACCTATACCATCAACATTCGAAAAAACAAAAGCAGAACAGAGTAAAAGATGGATCCTTTCCTTTCCTCCACAACACAAGTGTATAAACATATATGTACCTGCAGAAGTAGGAGAGGACAATGAGAACAACAGTTGTGATATGATGCCCCATTGAAACTCCGAAATCAGACCGTCTTGTTTCCCAAAACACCAACGCGAATATAGAGTAAGTGTAGAATCCAGCAGCAAACATATATAAAAACTTCAACTTTAACCTGCACATTTCCAAAAAAAAAGAAAAAATAGTTAAAGAATAATCATATTTTACCAAACACCCATCACAAAAGAGGAAAAAAACTCTCACTTCATCTGTTGGTCAGGCCAAATCTGATCTCCAGGACCAATCCAAAAGTAGAGAGTATTTGAAAACCAAGGCTCATTATAAGTGACAGATAAAGCAAGTAGCTCAGCTGAGAGATAGTAAATACACTTCCAAGCTGACTCTTTGAATTTTCGTACTTTTCGACTATTTTTCTTCCTCTCTTTCATGTTGTCACTCTTATTCGTACTCTTCCTTCCATAGATCACAAGATTTGCCAATTTCTACAACCACCAATAAAACAAACAAAAAATGTAAACTTTCACCTACCAAATCTCTAACTTCATCCACATTGCATTTATCTTTCAAAAAAAAAAAATCTAAACTTTGATGACCAGCAAGTTCATCATACAGAGGACACCACTAGTCAAGAGTAATGATTGGTCCTCAAGTGTCAATTCATTACTGAAAGTAATGTACGTTTTTGGGTTTGTTGGTTGGTGAAAACTGAAATAAATGCGATTGCAGAAACAAAAAAAAACAAATCTTTAAAAGGTATAAGACAAGAAACAAAAAAAGCTAAATTTTTACCTCAAAGACGAATCTATCAAGTAGAAATCGAATTGAAGGGAAGAACACTGCAAAGAGAGGCAAAAAACCCAAATCTTGGTAATTTGGGTACGACTCTTGTTCCCAATCGATTGATTTCACCGTTTCGAAGAGACCCATCTCTGAAAAATCCTCTCTTTCTTAATCAGATTTTGTTTTTTTTTTTTTTTCTACATAAAGAATGGAAGGAATCTCGTGGCGTGGGGTTGACCAGAAGAAAACAGAGCAAAGAGATGAGAGAAAAAAAGAAGTTCAATGCTTGTAGTGAGATTTAGTAGTAGGATCTCTCAAATCTAATTGCAATAGTGATCAAATCTTGATCGGATCAAAATTTGTTTACTCGAGAATCTATCTAATGTGTGAGTTGCAGCTGTGCAAAATCTAGAGATAATAGGCCTTTAGGGTTCGATGGGCTCTTGCTCTGTTTGTCTTATCTGAATTATTTTCTAAAACAAGAGAGCAAATTATACGAATCTATATATATTTTTTTCTTTGACAAACACGAATCTATATATCTTATGTGATAATCCTCTTTATTATTAAAATTCGGAATATTTTTAAACACAATTATGCTACTATATGTAAATTATTTTTACAAAATGGGAGAAGCTTGTTGTTTTCCTCAAAACGTTTTACTTTTTTTTTATTTTTGTAAAATTGAAATTTTATTCATAAAAAATTTTATTCACACAAAAAGATGTATTTTTTAAAATACTCCTTTAATAAATTCATTATAAACATTTTACATGTATTAATAAAATTATATGTTTGTTTATTATTTCAGTTTCTTTAGTTTTATTTTATGTTTTAATGTTTTTTTTACTATGTTAAAATTTGAACGCACCACTTATATGCATTTTTTCCGTTGGGTTTTGCAGCTCTTCAAATTTCTAACATCATATGTATAGTATTCGTTGTTGGTGCAGAAATTCGCAACCACGACATACTAACCTAAACCAAGACAAACCAAATGATTTTGAGATCCGATTAAACCAAGTAATTTCGGGTAAGACTTGTTAAATAGGTTTGTGGGCGAGCCTCACAGACATCGTTGAGGCGATCTCTTATGTCTCCAAAGCCGACCTCCTACTCTCAAACACATAAAAGGAAAAAAGTCATAAAGGAAGATTTGGATCTAGATTTAAGGAAGTTTTACTTATTTTGTAAACTAGGTATTTCGGGGGATGTATTCAACTTGACATTTTAGGTGATTTGCATAAAAGTTACAAATCCTATGTTATTCAATCATGGATTTTAAAAAGTCTCCTAAAATTCACTGTTATTGAACTAATGATTTAAAAATCTACTTTAAAATCCACTGTTATTCAAAACAGATTGTGGATTTGGATTTTAATAAGTTTTAGGGATTCTGGAGGATTTGAGAAGATTTATTTAGTTAAAATACAGAAATCCAAATCTCATGGTTTTAGGTGGGATTTGAAATAATTTTACCAAAAATCATATCAACTTCCCTAAAATCTATCAAAATTTTAAATTTTCTAAATCTCATAGAATCCTCCAAAATCATTATTTCAATACACCCCCTCATATAAATAGGGAGATTTGTACCCTACGTAAAGGATCCAAAACTAAAACCCTAGTTCTTGAGAAAAATCTACCTTGTTCCTAAAGAGATTTCAATTTCTTCTCTGAAAAGCTTTAAATCAAGTTTTTAAGAGAGTTTGTTAAGTGAATTTGTTTCCGCCTCTAAATAAATTTATTGTTTGAATATTTGATTCTATAATTGGCGTCGCCAGTGGGGACTCTTACATAAGAGTTTTACGTTCTTTTCTCTCTACCACTAAAGCTAAGACAAACCAAAAGATCGACGAAAGCTCAACCATACATCCAAACCGCCTCCTTGCAAGGAGATTTCTTGGCAGCGTTCGACGAAATGGAAGACGAGTAACCTATCTACGGATTTCCCTGAAAACCAGCTTTCCGTAGAACTCAACTTCGTTTTAATTAGAGTTTCCTACTGAGAAATATCGCCATTTCTCTGCAGATAGTCTATCTGTCAAAATACAGATCCGTCTGTTCTCGACCAGTCAGCCTCTACATCGATTTCCTGGCTGAGTTGAATGAAATTATGAATAACCCACTCATAGATTTCACAGAGAAGGAGTTTTTCATAGAACCAGACTTCGTTTTGACTGAAGCTGAATGTTTGGAGATATCACCTTTTCTCTGCAGCAGACACAGTTTTTCGAAATACAGATCCGTCTATATCATACCATTCAGCTTTGGGATCGATTCCCAGCTGAATATATGAACTAGGTTACAAATAACCTACCTATGGATTTCCCCAAGAATCTTCTTTCCATATAATCTGATTCTATTTCGATTAGACGTGTCTGATGAGATATATCGCCTTTTTCTCGGCAGCAGACACGGTATATTAAAACACATATCCTTTTGTATTGTATCAATCATCTTTTCTCTGCAGCATACACGACCGTGTACTATGAACTAGGTGTTGAATAACCTATCTACAGATTGCCCCAAACGTTGGCTTTCCAGAAAATCAGACCTCATTTAAACCGGATATGTATTCTTAGAGTTATCACCAAAAATATTTCCAATCTGTTGAAACACAGATACGTTGTTATGCAACAAGCTAAATCCAAGAAAAACTTCCTGATAAGATACAATGAACTAGGTTACGAGTATTATATAAATAGATTTCTCTGAATGTCATCATTACAGAGAATCCTATGCCGCTTCAGCCGGAGCTATACTCTTACAGTTATCGACATTTAGCTACATCAAATGCAGTTTATCAGGACACATATATGTCTTTATAAAATTTTCCAAACTCGGGATTGATTTCCCGACAAAATATTATGAACCAGGTTACCCATAACCTATCCAGGGATTGGCCTGGATGTCAGCTTTCCAGAAAGCTTGACCGTGACCGAATCCAAGCTATGAACTAAGAGTTATTGCATGTTCCGTGCAGCGTGTCTTAAACCCTAAACAAAGACAAACTGTCTTTGAAATCAGTTTCCGAGCAAACCGAATGAATTGGAGCTCGTCAAAAGTTCCCTACTTGTTAAGAACTTACAGTTAATATACAGCAGTCTGCCTAGCTAGCAGCTCGTGCACAGTCTGCCTAGCTAACAGCTCCTCATCTAGCTAAGAGCTGAACAACTCGTTGGGAACCTGCTGAATGCATCATAACTTTGATAGTAGTTTCCCATCGATCTAGAAAGAACCTTGAATCGATCTACATATCAGTCTGAATCTCTCAGGCTTATTTTTCTAACAAGACTGACATCGCCTGAATTCGAGCTGTTTTAAGAAACTTATCAAAATTTTCCCTGAACAGGTGTGATCTATAAAAAACCCTAAATCTGCATCCCGATCTGTCAAGAGAACAATTTTTAAGGATAATTTTTTGGTGTTCTCGAAAGAACCAGGCGCCGTATTGCATATCAATCTGAAGGCTCGAGGCTTGTGTTTCTAACAAGATTGACCTTTCCTTAATCCAAGCTGTCTAGAAAAAGTATCACCGATTTTTCTAACCTGGAGTAATCTATTAAAACTCTAAATGACAGATTCGATCTGTCAAAGAGAACCGAGTTTGAAAGCAATTTCCTGCCAATTTAGAAGGAACCAGACACCGATCTACATATCAGTTTGAAGCCCTCAAGCGTATCTTTCTAACAAGACCAAGCTCATGTAGATCGGCTATACCTATCAAAAGATGTTACTGTGTTCAAGATGGAACCTGGACATATCCACCATTATCAGATCTTCCTACTTCGGAACCAATTCCCCAACATTCAAGATGGAACTTGGAATCCACCTACATGTCAATTTGAATCTCCAAGGCTTACTTCCTAACAAAACTAACCATGTTTTTGTTACTAGTTCCTCACAATATGCCTTTATAGACGTTGGAGCAATCAATTACTAGCCAACGACGAAATCATCTATTGCTCCAGCATTTTTAGTTAACAAAGCACAACTAGTTCTCAGGTAACCAACATTCAGTCTTCAACTATCAGCTCACTACAGCTTATCGACGTCCTTCTCGATGGTGAACACTATCTCCAAATCAGTTCGTCCCGACGTTTATGAACTTATGACAATGAAGTATAAGCAAACTCTGAGCTAATGGAATGCATCCCACACCTCAAACGATATTACACTAGCTCGAGAATCCAGCTTGGGTTCCAAAAAAAAAAAAAAGTTATGGAATCCGAACTCATTCCTACTTTATGATTTGTAATGAAACTTTCTTTTGACATCTTGGCCATATGCTCGACTCGCGTCAAATCGCATGAACTCTTAGAAAGAGATTAAGCCGAACCCAATATTTCGAACCAAGGTTCTATTTTGGACAGAGACATAAGCCAAGCCTAGTATTTCACAATCCGCTTCCGAACTAGATGCAAAGGGGAATAAGCCACTCAGCTACTAAGCCAAGAGTTATCTCTAAACTATTATAAGTAGGAATACTTAACGTAAGCGGAGAGACATTTAACAGCTTGTAAAGTTTCTGTTGTGAATTCTAATGAACAGAAACAAAATAAGAAAGCTTTGAAAAGAAAAACAAAGTATTCTTGAGGCGAATATCCTTTGTCTAGGGTTTATATTATTAATATGATAAACAACCTTACAAACCCCTAGTATCTTTATATAGGCCTCAAAAAACCCGACACAATAGGAAATAAAAGATGCTGTGAGTCTTCTAGAATATATTACACCGTCCAGGTGGCTGCGCCGCCTACACCCCAAAACCTAAACCTAAGTTGCCTTGAGTCGGTCTCTACAAAAGCCCAGTAAAAGCCGAGTAAAAGCTCAGTAAAAGCCTTGTACGCCTTACACAGTCTTGTACATCTTTGTAGACGTCTTCAAAGATTTCAAGTCACTTTACAACAAACTCCACCTTGACGACAAAGTCTCATTGACTTAAACTTCAACTCCTTGTTAGCTTTTGGGGGAACCATTTGTCTTCATCTAGCAATGAAAGACCTAGAGCAAATCCAAGCTATCCTTGAACTTCTCCATGGTGACTAGCTTGGTCAACATATCAGCTGCATTCTCAGACGTGTGCACCTTCTGTAGTAAAATCACACCAGAAACTGATAACTCTATGATCTTGTGATATCTCACCTCAATGTGCTTCGTCCTACGATGATACACTTGATTCTTAGCCAGATATAAAGCACTATAACTATCACAGTGTAGCTGTACTCCACCTTGCTCAACACCCAATTCATTACAAGTCCTCTAACCCATAATGCCTCCTTAGCTGCCTCTCCTATTGCCATGTACTTGGTTGCAGTGGCTGACATTGCAACTATAGACTGCAACACAGACCTCCAACTTATAGTTGCTCCAACAAGAGTAAATACATACCCTGTTGTAGACATCATGTTATCAAGATCACCTGCATAATCTGAATCAATGAAACCCACGACTTCTGCCTTGTACTCATATCCTCCAAACATGAGACCACGATCTGTAGTACCCTTCAAATACCTGAGAATCCATTTCACTGCATTCTAGTGCTCCCTCCCAGGTTTAGACATGTACTTACTGACTTGACTAACAGCTTGAGCCAAATCTGGTCTTGTGCAAACCATCGCATACATCAGACAGCCAACTGCACTAGCATAAGGAACTTGTACCATGTTTCTGATCTCCTCATCAGAAATAGGGCACTGATGTGCTGAGAGCTTGAAGTAATTCGCCAGAGGAGTAGACACAGGTTTTGCATTCTTCATGTCAAACCTTTCAATTTTCTTCTCTATGTAGCTTCTCTGAGATAACCACAATCTCTGAGAACTCCTATCCTTGCGAATCTCCATCCCAAGAATCTTCTTTGCAGCACCAAGATCCTTCATCCTAAACTCTTCTCCCAGTAGTCCTTTCAACTCAACAATATTGATAACAGAGATTTTCACCCTAGGTATCAATTCCCTGTGCAGTTGTAGTACAAATGGTTATCAATCCAAATGGTTGTTATGCTAGTAGATGAGATAAGATCATAACTATGCAAGTCAAGCCAAGCAAGAAATGGTTTTGATCTAACAATCCTAAAATAAATAAAAGAAATCAAATAAAAGAACCACACGACCTAAGCACTCGATGCAAGTTCGAGTATAGAATCGGGTGGGGTGATCGAGTAAACAAAGAAAGTATGAACAACTCGAAGGTGTACAAGAAGCTGGTGATCAAGTACCAGTCCGGGTATAGGGTCGAGTGATGTATAAAAATGTAAACAATCAAAATGTGAAAGCTCCTAAGGATGGGGTAATCGACTCCTAAGTGTTTCTGACCAGTATGGATGTCCTACATACCTCAAGCAAATATTCCCTAGACAATGAATCTCTAAATTCTTGTTAAAACACTCTCGTGATAGAAACAATCAACCTTGATCACTTCCCTACTCAACTCTCGTTGGAGAAACATAACCAAGCAGGCAATACAAACCGATTCATTATTGTCAATAAACTCCTTACACATTTAATCTCTTAGGCTAAGTGATTAAATCTCTAGCATTGATTGATTCAAGCATTTCATCTACATCTCTTGATGGTAAAACACCCTAGATCTAATCTCAACCTCTCGGTCTGTTGATAGCATTAAGAACACCAATCTAGAAAAAGATTTATAAAACATAAACAACCAAGCTAAGACATCCTAACCGATCAAGAACACCTATTTGTCTATCCCATCCCTAGAAACTTTATTTCACTACTCAGATTTCATTGCAGAAAACATAAAAGCATAGATAAATGAAAATTGCATTGTATTCAAAAATAAAATAGAAGTGAAGAGTACATAGTAGAAATCTAAAAAGATAGCCAAAAAAATGTAAAATAAATCCAAACAAAGTAGAAAAAGAGTTTGAGTCGCTCAAGATCTCTCTCAGAAGCTCTCGCTCTCTGGTTATAGTGTCTGCAGCGTGCTAGGGCGAGAGGAAGAAGAAGGGGGTTTATATATGGAAACCCCTTTAACCTAGCTTCCCAGTCCTGCCCGAGGGTCTGCTCGATGAGGTGCACGAGGATGTGGTCGGTACTCCTCGGGTAGGTCTTCGGGTTGTTCTTCCTTCTCTTGGATCCTCCTCGATTGGGTTGGGGTTCGGACTGTTCTTCCTGCTCAATGCTCCTTCGGGTACATGCTCAGATTTGACCTTGTTTCTCTCCATTTTAGGCTCTAAAGCACTTGTTTTCATCCAAAGTATGCAAATGCAAGAATGCAACACCCTAAATGGCCTAAATGCGAATTCCTACAGTTAATGACCTAAAAATGCTAAGGTTAGGGTATAAACAATGAAAAATATGGACAAAAAAGGATGCTTAAAACATGTAAGTTAGAGAGTTATCACTCTTTGTCGTACATTAGTTCGTCTTTAGGAAGTTCCTAGAGAGGCAAAGAGGGGTCGGAGACAGGGCCTTCGGGTGGTAGGTCGGAAGGGGCTATAGTGTTTCTATCGTCA
This sequence comes from Camelina laxa, assembly GCA_024034495.1. Classification (NCBI taxonomy): domain Eukaryota; kingdom Viridiplantae; phylum Streptophyta; class Magnoliopsida; order Brassicales; family Brassicaceae; genus Camelina; species Camelina laxa. The sequence goes on from CM043882.1 coordinate 29,262,908, forward strand.
TTCCAATCCGAATCATCATTTAGTTTAGGGATCTCAAACTGAGGGCCCGAGAAGATTGAGCTTCACCTTCCGATCTCTAGATAACTGATCTGGAGTTGCGGCGAACTAGATGCTCACAGTCGCTTTCAGAAGAGGGTTGGATGTTTCAAATTCTTGCCATCTTGATTCTTCGGAGAGTGTGGAAGAACAAATTGGGTAGCTTGAAAATTGATCGGAAAACACAAAGAAAACGGCAATAAAACAATAACGCGGAGATGAAAGAGAACAGAGCGGAAAATACTTATTTGTTGAATTGGCTGAAAGTGAGAAATAAGGAGTGAACTCAGGTATTTATTGAATGAAGTGGGCGGCAAACCTACGAAAAGTAATCATGATCTACGTGGCTTTTCGGCTTCTAACCTAGATGCTACTGATCATTGACACGTGTCAACTTAGAATTGACGACCGAAACGGTGCGCATGCTCGATACGAGTAATTCAGTTTTCATACAGTTTAGATCATGTATTCTTTCCTATAGTGCAAAAACTCGAATGAATATTCGAATCTACCGAACTGGAGGGGAATAACTTATGGTGCAGAAATTGGCATTCACGACATACCGACCTAAACCAAGGACAACTGAATGCTTTTGAGATCCGATTAAACCAAGGAATCTCAGGTAAGGCCTGTTACATGGGCTTGTGGGCAAAATCCCACAGATATCGTCGAGCCGACCTCCTATGTCTCCAAAGATGACCTTCTATTCTCAAACACATAAAAGGAAAAATGCCATAAAAGAAGATTTGGATCTAGATTTAAGGAAGTTTTACTTATCTTGTAACCTAGGTACTTCATATATATAGAGAGATTTGTCCCCTATGCAAATGATCAAAAAATTAAGACTAAAAATCCTAGTTCTTGAAAAATACTTACCTTGTTCCTGAAGAGATTTCAATTTGTTCTCTGAAAAACTTTGAATCAAGTTTTTGAGAGAGTTTGTTAAGTTAAATTATTTTCCCCTCTAAACAAATTCATTGTTTGAATCTTTGATTCTACATTCATCATATATACATGATCTTGAATCTCTGATGCTTCTTCTTTGAGTTTTGAGTTCTCCTTCAATGCCTATCTTGATTTTCCAACATGTGGTTGAGCTTATTGATAAGACAGATGTTTTCGTTGGAAGCCTAATCACCTGAGACCAAAGTTCGTCGAAATGTCTACATTTTATAGTTACAATTATGAAAATTTTATGATTTTAGTTAATTATGATTAATAGAAAGACTCTTAAAAAGTTAAATTTGAAGTTTATTATTGAAGAAGAACACTCTTTAACTTCATATGAAGATATAGAAACTTCAAAAATTAAGTGTGTTTTGGCGATGCTTTTAAAAGCTTGAATTTGGCAGAGTGACCTTAAGAACTCAAAAAACTACTTCATCAGCACCTACTTGTTTATATAATCACATTATCATTTCGTCTTTCCGCCAATTATATGAAAGCGCTTGGAACGTTAGGCATTACACAATACACTTTTTTCTTTAGTAATGTACTAGCCTAGAAAACGTTCTATGCTTTGAAATTGTTGGTAGGCACTATCACCAGAGCCTCCACCATGCCCTGTCTTCTTATGTTCCCTTTCGTAAATTTTGTATTCTTTCATTAGTCTTGAACTCGTCAACCATTTCATTTCTTATCTATAAAGTATGAATTAACTTTTTAGAATATATCAATTCCAAATATCTAATTGAATAAATCTTGAATTGACAACGTGTCGTAATGGTTCATCAATAGTTTCTTTTGGAATCATTTTTTGTATCGACTGACGTTTTGAACAAAAGGATCATGGTGTCTACTGTAGTACTGTGTCTTGGTCCAAAACCGATTCTTATAATAATGTTCTCTAGATATTTCGACCAAATCTTAAGCGCTGTGATTCCGAGGATGATCTCTTTATATGTTGTTAATATTGGCCAGTAATAGCATTAACGTAATATGATACTTATATAAAACTTGTGGTTGAAAATAGAAGCAGTTTATAAACGAAGACTATTATCACCCGTTTGTAAAGTAGGTCAAAAGTTACTAGGAAAATGTATAGAAAAGCAAAAGATTGATATCTTATTATCTATCGGTTAGTGCTAGTGCTCAAGTTTTTACATAGTAGTAATGCGCCAGGTGAAATTCAAGAAAACATGCTTGGTGGGTTTGTCACACTCGGAGTGATGCTTTAAATAGATACAAAAGATTTTAAGAAAGAAAAGTTCATAAAAGCTATAAGAAAAAACAACCTAATTAATGATTAAGTATATATTTGATTAAATTTGTTAAAAGAAGAAGAAGAAGGGCCACCAATTTTAGCAATCTTTTGTTTTCTTTCTTGTTTCAAATGATGCCCAATGCAAGTGTTATTATTATGCGGCGAACAGAAACTATCAGAAATTGTTAATAGAGGCCGTCGTCATCATTAATTTACATTATATTATACTATTTTATCTATCTTTTTATAAAACATGATCAGTTACAACTCAACTCATACACCACACCTACTAATCTAATCAGATTTTAAAAAAAAACATGATGGTAATTGGTAATACTAATGCAAAGTGCAAATATACGACCACTATTTTTTTCCTTTCATTATTCTTCTCTTTATGTCTAGAAAGCTCTTACGTGTTCGAATTACTAATGTCAGAACATATATATACGTCACATTATTTTATGAGAGTTTAGACGCGTCAAAACAGACTTTCTAAGTACGTAATATTAACATAGATTCTGATTTGGTTATTACAGATAGAACGGTAAGGTAATAGAAAAATCTAGAATCAACCAAAAAGTCACATAACGACATAAATCTAAAACAACGAAATTGCAGATTGGATAAGTAAAAATCCGGACTCTGCAGAATTGTATCGAACATAAAATCCGGTTATGCATACCCTAACTTAATTTTTTTTTATAAAATAAACATATAATTTAGGGTATTTTATAAAAATAAATATTTTCTACAATAGATCTACGTTAATTCGAGCAAGAACTATATATAATTTGAGACGTTCCGTATTACTTATACGTTTGTGATCGTATATAAGAGAACATGAATATGCTCAAGAACTAAGTTAGATTATTTAACTTCAATACATATAATATTAATATATCATCGTTACCAAATATAAATTCGAGAAACAACCAAAACCCAAACTCAAAATCTCTGCCCTTCCGATGAGAGAGACATACTAGTTATCTTCAAACTCTCTCTGAAAACTGTTGTCGTTGTTCTTGTTAGATTTCAGTTCACAAACAAGCTTTCGGAGATCAGAAGCTTCTTCTTTGAGTTTGGAGTTCTCCTTCAACACACTATCTTGAGTCTCCGACACGCGGTTCAGCTTATCGATAAGACAGTTGTTCTCGTTGCGAAGCCTAATCACCTGAGACCAGAGTTCGTCAAGATGTCTCTGTTTCCTCATCCTCGACCTCCTTGCGGATTCTCTGTTTGAAAGCATCCTTCTCTGTTTCCTCTCGTCGAGTATTATGATGCTTTGGTGATGATCTTCGTCAGAAGCTGAGTTGTTGCTTATCATGAGTTCTTGACTGTTAGATGATGAGGAATAGTTGTTGTTGTTGATGATCAGATCGTTTAAGTAGTTTAAAGATGAGGTTGGAGATGAAGGCATGTTTATTACGTTGTATTCCGGCGATAGATATTGGAAATATCCAGTGACTTCGGCCGGAATCATTGTTTTAGTTTAGATTGATATGAGTACGCAAGAGTTTGTAAGATTTGATATTTTTTGTGAAGAATTGGGAAGAGTTAGTTTGAAGTAAGAGGAGGAAGTAGGAGAAGGGTTTTATAATGTAAGTGAATCATGTAGAATGGGGTCCCATGGATTATTATATTTTTTGTTTAGAGCATATTATAAGTAGACAAAAAAAAAACTATATAATTCGTAATTTATAGTGGTGGAAGTCGAAGAGTAAAATGATCATAATCAGAGATCATTTGAATTTAATCGGCGTATATGAAATATTTAATTTAATTTTTATTTTCTGGGCAAATATTTTTAGCTATTGTTAAAGTCCTTTTGTTTCTTTTTTTTTTTTTTTGTAATAAGAACAAATAAATAGAGATAGTTTAGTCATAGCAAAAACAAAAATTGTTAGGTTGATATAGTTTGTTTATTGGGAGCAGAAACTGCAAAAAAGCTTTTTACAAATTTGTCTTCTTTCTAATTTAAATCCAATAATGAGATGCTAATTTTTATAATCCAATACGTGAACCCTTTTGTTAACAATTATGCATCTATCTTACTCATGAACATTGAAGATTATATAGTGTTTGTAGAAAGAAAAACAGTTGTTTGGATTGCAACATCGATATGTTAAGTTAACGTGTTTTTTCCTAACTTTTTGAAAAGTTTTTTTTTTCTTTTTAATTGTATCATCAAACAACGACAGCAAAAACACTCTTTCTGTGTACTAAATTTCTCTATCAATAAAAATAGTAGTTCGATTTTGATATCATCATATCATATAACTTACCCTATTTAGATTGTTATATCCGTCATCGAAGAAATTGCCTCTTTCTTGTGATAGTAATATTGTTAATGCACACGTATGACAGACTGAACCACTAGAATAAATGACTAGAAGGTGATATACTGATATGGATGACAAAAGAAAGAAAAAAAATTGTTGCCAGATATCAAAATTGACCGTCGGATGAAGATAGTAAAACAAAAAAGCGTTGGCTTTGGCTCTGGTTTATCGCAAGAATTTTCAAAAGATGTATCTGACCATCAATGACTGAATGACACTTAGATTCTTATCGAATGTGTGTGCTACAACATGTCAAATCTGTTCTTTCTTTATTCACTTTCACATACGTACATTCATATATCATAAATATATAAACAAAGAATACGAATGTACTTTGTAACTTGGATTATAATGGCTAATCTGATAACTAAGTCAAGAAATTGTAACGAGTGGGTCCAAACATTTTCTAGTGATCCTTCGTGGCCAATAATACCACCAAATACCAATTCCATAATATGTTAAACAATTACATTTTTTTTTTTTACATTTTTTTTTGTTTCCGCACCGTTTTACTTGGCTTTCACTTTCTTCACTCTGTTTCTTTCTGTATTTTTACACAAATAAACCAGGCTTGACTAAAATTAGAGTATCAAATTTTGTTTTATTATAGTTAGCTATCAGGAAAAAAAAAATTAAGATATACTATAATTCGAAATATATTGTCATTCCACTCCAGAAAAAAAATTAGGCTCCAATGTTCAATAGCTAATAAACTCTCTAACTTTCATCAAATATATATACTTATCTAAAAATATTTGAAAGCTATTTTTTAAAGATATGATGGGGCAATGATACTTCAGCTGCTATAAGATTGGCGCACTTGAATTGACTTTACAAGAGTTCAATTAATTTAAAATTCTTCACTAAGTGATTAGATTCCGGCCATTTAGAACATTGGATGTGTTTCCCTTTTTTCTTTGTCGCACCAACAAGTATATAGGATCATGACATATAGTATATATACTACAGACTAAACTGGCTACACATTAGAGATGTTAAAAAGAAAAAAAAAAAAGAAAAAAAAAAAAATTAGGCCACACAAACGACAACAAATTAGTTTCAAATTTATAAAAATTTGACATCTCTCCTAGATTATATATACAGGTAACTATATTTTTCATTTATATATATATATATATATATATATATATATATATATATTTGATATGATGTAAATATATATGTGAGAATATATTCTTTTAAAGTTTACCGATGAAACGAATCGATAAAAGTTACATATGTGCCATAAAATCACATTAAGGAGTCGATGTGGAGCATACTTCATTGGGTAATTCCTGTAGCAAGAAAATTCCAACTGCACTAGAAATTAAAGTGTGAAGGTGCTTGGACCCACCTTCAATCCCATTGATACCGAGCAAGTGACCGAACCCGTTCAAATGGCCCCGAGATCTTATTACAGTGAAGGATGAACAAAACGAACTTTGGTTCAAAATCGCTTAACCTTTTTTAAGCTTCAACTATATGATCATTTTAAAGATCTAAAAAAAGAATTGTGTGAGGAAAAATTTGATATTTTGATGTATGACTCAATAAATGTCTCCACTTTCACCACTTTATAACACTTCCACAAGGTTTATTTATTACTGTTCTTTCGTTATATCTACTAGTTATTATATATTTAAGGTTTGTAACCCTATGTCTGTTAGTTTTTTTTTATAAAAACATTATTGTTTTGCTATTGGTTTCTAAATTCAATATTATTTTTTACAAAAAAAGAAAAGAATGTTTGGCACTATATATAGTATTAAGCAATCAAATTAAGGTAGTGATCCACTCACGCTTTACCTTCCGACATTAATTAATTAATCACTTGTTAAACATATCTTATTAGATTACGTAAGCCATTTTCTAATCTCTACTGTATTCATCGTGTACACGTATCGATATCGACCCGACCAAATAAATATAGGAATTCTTTTTTTTCTTCGGAACTTTGGATAGCTGACACACTGATTAGATCATATAATTGCAGGATTTAATTATAGTTAACGACTAAAGGTTCGGATAAGACGAATGTTTTATGTTTTATAATCCTAGTATCTCGAGTTGCTTTCTCCTATTTTGTAACCATAAGAGTGGCAGTAATACACGATACGTCTCTATCCGTCCGTATCTATATATAAAATAAAAATAAAGGCCTCGTACTTCTGCTTTTCATATAGATAATTTATAAATTAACCATTATAAACCAACATATTTAATCTTATCATCAATTTTGAAGTTAGCTTGTGGTTTATGTTTGTGGATAGGAGACTGTGGGTTAGAGAAGAAGTAAAGAGCATGATTGGTAATTGTAGCAGTAATTCATAGAGCTAGAAATTAATGGTAGCAACAAAATTTATGGACTCCAATACTAAAAATTGTTGCTACATAAGCTAACTCCAGTATTTATTTACATAAATTACAGACTTAAATAATCAGAGTGAATTACTCAAATGTTACTCATTTTAGGTAATATTATAAGAATCTACAAAAAAACTTTTTTATTACTAGATTTATTATGAAATGTATGTAGATGACATAGTGGTGTACATATTTTTGTTGTAGAATAACTACCAAAGAAAAAAAATCTAGTTATTTAGATAAGTACTCCTATCCACAAACACAAATCACAAGCTAACTTCAATAATAGGCACGCATAAACAACCATTCTTCTTCTACATATACGTCAAGATGCAGATGACTTCGAACCATTATATTAAACCACAAGTTACAATATTAAAAATTATCATTAACGATTAATTTAAGGAAACACGAAAGGATTAGCATATAATCTTTACGATTAAGGAGAGCCACAAGAAGCCATAATAAAATAGAAAAAAAAATGTTACATTAATCAAAGAAATATATCATTGGCACTTTTGAAACCTAACTGGCTGCTGCGAAATGGCGTCAGCAAATGTCAACTTCAAAATGTAGGATCCTCCATCTTTTGTTCGGATTTGAGGCTCTCATTGATGCCAATCCATTTTATTATAAAACATTGCTTTACATTTATATACACATGAAAAACAACATTATATATTACATTTATTTCATATAAAAACCAAGCATACGCTTATGAAGTGGAGAAGTGCATAGTACAATTTTTGTAAGAATTATTTATTATTTTCTAATGCTAGCGACTATACTAAACCATAATTATCATAGACTTGTTATTAGTTATATGATCTAATGAATTTTAAAGGAACAAATGTTGATGCAATTTTTGAATCTTATAATAAGCTTTTGGTTAATATTTTTTATTTTTACTTTTATAGTGTTGTCAAATTTTTTAACTCATCTATTCGAAAACATTTTTTTTTGTCACTTGTTCCATATGCAACATTATTTTCAAAATTCATCACCATAAACATCAGTTAAGCTATTTTTTGTTTTTTCTTTTTTGTTGTCTTGTTCTCTATTTTGAGAATATCATCCTTTCATATTCTATTTTTTTCACTATGCAAATTATCGGAAAAGAAACCATATCTAGAAAATATTCTGCCGTAGGGGTCAATCATGCTTCCCCATTTTTAGATGAGCACAAACATATATAGTCATATTATTATGTCTGCACATATCTTGATATAAAAAGAAATATATCGAATCCATCTATATAAAGAAATAACTTTATAGTGTTCATTCAAGTAAAAGGAAAGCACTTTATAATGTTCTTCAACATGTGATATAATTCTAGACAAATCTATTGTTTAATCAATTAAACTAAGACGTACGTGGCTGATCCTTTCAAATTATGTGGTTATAAAATTCCTTAGGCTGGTGAGAATCCATCTTCGCCACAGAATAAATAAACTAGATATATGCCTAGTTTTAACGTATATATAGATTTATATATTTGCGTTTTATAGTGAAGTTAATCCGATTCGCATTCTCCAGCGTCACGTCTCCCTTTCGCAGTAACAGTAATTATTCCGTATTAGTATGTAATAAGTACTATACGACCGACAAAATAAATGGATAAACAATGTGATAACTGTTTCATTGACATGTTAATTATTCACATATATTGTTACCTTGCTATATAATTAAACATATGTTTATTAACTTAGATATAATAATAAACTGAAATAATAGTAAGCATAGTCCATCCAAATATTTCATTTATAATCCTCGAGTCACCAGCACCAAAATGAGGATGATATTTCGGTTGATAATTTTTATTTTATTTTTTTGGGTTGATTGTTTATCGTCTAGTTATTTATGGATGGTTTTCAAAAATCCTTAATAAATTTGTAAAAAACCTTAAAAAATAAATAACAAATAATAAAAAATAAAGATTAAACTTATGTTTAATGGTTATTACCGTGGCCAAAAAATGCATTCCGCGGTCAACAAGCGACATAAAATAACAAAATAATCAATAAGTAATATCCGGCATAAATTCAAACAGCATAAATCAAACAACCAGTAATCCTAACAATGCTAGGTAACCATACAATTAAGTCCCTAGAAACCTCCCCTTCCATTGCCTTTGATTCCACGATCACACTTTGCCTTTATGCACCACAAACAAAATTGAGATGCATGAGTATTTGATAAACACTCGGTGAGGCAATCCCATCTCTGGGCTATACACACAAGCAATAAGATCTCACATGCCCAAACAACAATCAATAACACAAACCAGGCAATATACAAAGCATGCAACATCCATCGTGGCGAACAGGGGTGTCGACCGACACCAGATGGTGTCGATCGCCATCGACTCTGGTGTCGGCCGACACCAAACGTGTCGACCGACACCCTGCCATTACTCCCGAAAACCTAGTTTGTGTCGGCCGACACCTCCACATGGCATCGATCAACACTCGCCAAAGTCCCGAGCCGTCCTCGCGTTGGTGTCGACCGACACCCCAACTGGTGTCGACCGACACCGATACCGAGCAGCGATTTCCCTCGATCGAAACTCCGAATCTCGCCTCCCGATCTTCTCCAATCCGCTCCTTGCACTCAGGAAGCCAAACCCAGCCCGGATAGCAACGTAATAGAGAACTCAAAGAACAACCACATAAGCACCAAATCACATAGAATCTAGAAAACTTAGCTTAGATAAGCCATGGTCATGCACTCACCTCTTTGCAGGAAGTTTCTACCAATAAGAACGAATCCCCACTCTAGCAAGCTTCTAGCACCTTCCCAACCTCCAATCTCTCAAGAACAGCCAAGAAATCTCCCAATCTCACTCACAATCTCAAGAACCCTTGTTTCTCTCTCTTTTCCTCTTTTTTCAAACAAAACGGCGACCACAACCTCGGAACCACGACCTAGGTCGTTTCCTTCCTTTTAAGACCCGGTTCAATGGTTTCCCTTAAACCAAACCGAACCAAATCGATTAAAAACTCATTATGATCGAACCGAAAAATAAGTGGTGTCGTCGACCACCTCGTGTCGATCGACACCCATCCCAAAACCAATTTTGGTTTGCGGATGTTGCAAATTCTCCCCCACCAATCTAGATTCGTCTCGAATCTCGAACAACCATCAGTCAAGGCTCCCGTAACATCTCCACGGCCCGCACTCCTTCGACCGATCTACGAAGAAGGTCACCTCTAGGCGATAGACTCACGCTCCCGGGCGTCATTTGCTCTTGACTTTTTGGACTTTCCTTTACTCATAGGCCTAAACCTTGAGTTTTTATGGCTCCTCATCAGACCTAAGTCTGCATGCCAAATGTTGGCTCCTCATCCAGGCCGGCCCGCATGCCATAATATATAAGGAAAAGTCCAAACTCGTCTCTCGGGTTGCCACCCTACAGCGCGCCCCGGATCGTCATCCGAAGTCGATATACCAACCATACTCCCGAGCCACAAAGTCTCTGAATATGGCAGTACTAGGAGAACCTAAGTCCCCCAGGAGTCGCGAGCAAACGATTCCAGACACGCCCGAGTCCTATCCCTATCCAGGTTTCCTTCCAGTGGCTCGCGTAAAACATCTCAATGTCCTACCAACCACATATTCCCTCACTGGACCTCATGACCACACAAGGATCATATACGCCACAAGGGCCGCCACAAAGGCCAAACAAAATGTCCTAAAGAGGACCGCCACCAAGGCCAAACAAATGTCCTAAAGAGGACCGCCACCAAGGCCAAACAAATGTCCTAAAGAGGACCGCCACCAAGGCACTCTGGCTAACCAGCCGCCCTGAGGCCATCTGTCCCGGACCGTCACAAGACCATCTGTCCGAAGGACCGTCACAAAGACACTCTGGCTAAACAGCCCGCCACAAGGCCAAACAAACGTCTAAAGGACCGCCACAAGGCACGAAATGTCTAAGAGGACCGTCACAAAGACATTCTGGTAAAAGCCCGTCACAAGACCCCACAATGTCTAAAAAGACCGCCACACACGGGCACACTGACTCAAAAGTCCGCCACTAAGGCCACACCCAAGCCCCCTTTAAGGCTCTCCACCGCTAAAATGGACAAATTCTAACTCCCATAAAACTTTCCATATTTAGCACTTTCCATTTTTGGAAACTTTCCACTTTTGGAAACTTTCTTCCAAACCCCGCCTCACAGAAACTTTGTACCCCAGAACACCACCTCATCTTGTTACTGAGTCGCACAACCAACCACCCCAAGCGACCGAGTAACAAGAGAGATGGGCTGGAATACTCCATTCCCGCTCCAGCCACGGATACAGATGGGACCGGCTAAACAAGCTCAGTCGCGGCTTGCTTCTCATACCACTTGAACCTTGCCTTCATCTTTGCCTCAGGCTCCCAAGTCTGCTCCTCAACACCATCACAGTCCCAAGGACTCTCATCAAAGGAATCTTCTTCGAAGTTCCTTGATCCTCCTCTCGAGAACCCTCACTGGTCTCGCCTCCAAAGTCATGTTAGGCTGAAGATCCTCAGGAATCTTAGCCAACACCTCCTCTCCCTCACGGAGACACTTCATAACATAGACACATGGAAAACCTTATGGAATGCACGCATCACCTCAGGTAACTCCAATCTATATGCCACTGGTCCAACCGCTCAATCACTCTGAATGGACCCATATACCTCGGACTCAACTTAGTCTCGACAATGACCTGTTCGGACCCCGCAACATGGCCATCTTGAGGTACACTCTGTCTCCTACCTGAAACTCAAGATCTCTCCTCCTCCTATCTGCATAACTCCTCTGCCTATCCTGAGCCTCCTTCATGTTCAGCTTGAGAACCCGAATCTTCTCGAGGTCTCTGAACAAAACTAGCACCAAACATGCTCCTCTCCCCACCGAGTCCAGCATAATGGTGTACGACATGGCCTCCCATACAAAGCCTCATAAGGAGCCATCTTAATACTTGCCTGATAGCTTTGTTGTAAAGCAAACTCTAACAGGTTCAGATGATCTGCCCAATGGCACCCCAATCCAATCACTCACATGCCAAATCCTCCAGCGTCTGGATCGTCCT